>CM065922.1:15754510-16129510 GCA_033439105.1 Magallana nippona
TGTTTTTTGTTGTTGATAACGTTTTTTATTAAGAAAAAGGTAGGGGGTCAAATTATAGGATTCCAAAAGGTGCAAAAAATTACACATAATTTTCTTTATATCTTTTAAACAAAAAATATTTTGTTAAGACAAGTAGAATAAAAGTTGTGCAGAATATTGGCTTATATGCGCTTTCGTTTGACACCGTTGAAAATGGGCTGGCCTCTTCAATTAAGGGCCTAGATTCCTTGAAAGTGTTTGCTATATAACTCAAAAACGGTTAGGATTTCGATTTGGCTGTCGCTGGAAAAGTTGTTCATTGGGATCTTTTTAATGTCGTTATCATATTACTTTGTTAGGGTATTGTATAATACAATGTATGTGCGTAAAAAGATTTACTTGTTAACATATAACTGTTTTCATTTGGCAAGTTAACGAAAAGTCATTGTGTACAACTGACATAAATTCACCACAGAAAATGTATTATTGTATGTGGGATGCTTTAATTCATTCGAAAAAGTTTCATAACAGTATACATTATATTCTTAAAGCTTTTACGTGAGGACTATATATCACTTTTGTTTAAGTTCTGCAAGCATTAACCTGGTTTCTGATCTCTGTTTGTACCATTACGTAACCGATCCCTAGCTCGCGGCCGAGAAAATCGGTCGCCATGGTCGCGGCTGGGCTATTAGGTCATTGAAAAGAGGGCTCTTTGTATCTTGTCAAATTGTGAAATAGCTATATATTGTTTAAATAAGATAAGTTATTAAACTGCAAACATTTTAAGCCAAACATGGCCACGGAACTCTGTGTACACAAGTATATAATCCATCCCCCGCATATGGCGAATGGGCATGCAGAAAAAGGGGCTGGCCCCTCAAATTTGGGGCCAAGAGGGTTCAAAAGTTGTTTTATAATAACACTTTACTGAACAATAATCTGTTATTATTTATAGAAGCAAAAATATTTATTGTACAGCTGTTTATCTATACAGTACCATACCTATATCATATGTTACGTAATTAGGGGTATCAAGGAGCCAGCAGTCCAGAATTCTGATCATTAATATGTAGAAAAGGAGAAATATTTTGAAAAGCATTGTAGAACAAATATGCTTAGAATAATGTTCTTAACAAAATGCTATCTAAAACAATATTGTTTGTGGCCCCGGTAAGGAGTTTAAGGGTCGACCCCTAAATTACAGTTGTTCAGATATGTCTAGAAATGTTCATAATTCGTGAACACTTGTTGAACAAAATATGTTTATATTTGCGAGACCTTATAATTGATATCAAGAAAAAGGGACTGACTCCATTAATTAGGGGCCAAGTAGGGTTCAAAAGTTTTTTTTTTATAATTACTCTTTCCTGAGCGATAAATTGTTATTATTTATAGAACCAAAAATGATTATTGTACAGCTGTTTATCTATATCTATATCTATACAGTACCATACCTAAATCATATGTTAGGTAATTAGGGGTATCAAGGAGCCAGAAGTCCAAAATTCTGATCATTAATATGTAGAAAAGGAGAAATATTTTGAAAAGCATTGTAGAACAAAACATGCTTAGAATAATGTTCTTAACAAAATGCTATCTAAAAAAAATTGTTGGTGTCCCCGGTAAGGAGTTTAAGGGTCGACCCCTAAATTACAGTTGTTAAGATATCTTTAGAAATGTTAATAATTCGTAAACACTTGTTGAAACATGTTTATATTTGCGATATCTTTTAATAAATATCAAGAATAAGGGGCTGACCCCTTTAATTAGGGGCCAGGAGGGTAGCTATGTCTTCTTATAATTACTCTTTCCTGAGCGATAATTTGTTTTTATCAAGTAAAAAAAAAGAGCTTATCAAGCTTAATTTAAAACTGAAATCTGTTTTAAAATCAGACGATGCATTACAGAGATATTAGGGTTTAAAAATTGATTTTTTTTTCAGAAGTTTTGATTCTGCATTCTTGGTTAAGAAAATAGTGTTTTGTTCAAAGTTAACTTAACTCGTACCTAAAATAATTCAATAATTATTAAATCGTACTTGAACATATTCGGATTTCATCTGCTAAGTCGTTCTTGAAATCGATAAGGTTTTTGTTAATTAGTACTCAGAATCCTTCGGATTTTGTTAAATCGTACCAAGAGATTATTCGATTTTTTTCTTTTTGTTTTAGTTACTCATGTTTGTTTAAGAACTCTGCTTATTTGTGGAACATCTAGCTTTACTTTCGACATTAACGGAAGACCCACTCGTTGCTTTGCAACGAGCTTTGCTCTAGTTATTATTATTATTATTATTATTATTACACACAATTTATAAAGTGCCATATATAATTCATATTAAATTACTCTACAGTGCTGTGCATATGGAAGTTATGGGCATAAGAGCTAAGAACTTAAAGAATACACCAAATAAAAAATTACATATTACATACACTGTACATATATAACACTAGTAATGTTTACATGTAAAAAGATTAATGCTGTGCTGTTTCTTTACTCAATAAAATAAAGTTTAAAATGCGTATATACATAAGAATAGTCTGGATAAGCCTTGGTAAAAAGATAAGTTTTCAATAATTTTTTTAATAAAATGAATAAAATTTCTCTTTAATCTAAGATTTTTTGGAAGATTGTCCCACAATGTAGAACTTGTCACGTCGAACCGCCTGTCACCATACGATCTAGTCCGCGCACGCGACTTAAAAAGGGGCATAGAGATCTCTGAGCGCAGGTAGCTATTTGGCTTATAGACCTGGACCAGCTCTTGTATATACAATGGCGATGTTCTGTGTAAGTGTAGGATCAGCTTGTATTGAATTCGCTGCTCGATTTGGAGCCAGAATAACCTTAACCTGACTAGCACTGGTGTTATGTGGTCTTATTTCCTAGTTCGCGTTATAATCCTAGCAGCTGTGGTTTGAATCCTTTGAAGTATTGACAAGGAACTGGTACATACACCGTGTAGTAAGACATTACCGTAGTCCAAAGGAGAGGTCACAAGTGGGAATACAAGGATTTTACTAGAGCTCTCTGATATTAGGGGTCGAATGCAACCAATGTTCCGCAGTTGGTGGTAACATGATTTTGCGATGTTTCGAATCTGGTGATCTATGTTCAGTACCTAATCAAAAATGACACCTTAATTGATGAAACGTTAATTTTGTTGCCGTCAAAATTGATGTTGAGTTCTTCGAAGTAATTGATTTTGTGTTTTGGAGGAAAGACAATTAGCTCTATACAATTGAGTATCGTCGGCATAGCACGGGTGTTGGTAAAATGCGGAACGGAAAACGGAACGGAAAACGGAACGGAAAGTGGAACGGAATGAAAAACGGAAAACCTGATATCAAGGGTTTTTTAACTGTTTAAGGTTAAAAAAGCCAGAATCGTAAACTTTGGTTACTTTTGTTTAATCTTTCAAAGGATTTTAATTGATCAATTTTAAAGGGGGAAAAAAGTCAAGAACATATTTTATTCATATTTAATAAAGTGGTTTAAATTAGCACATGTGCCCATGCTATTTTGAAAATAAACTACATAATTAAGCTTTAATGCACGTTTGAAGTTAGAGAAATCGTATTTACTGGAGGCTGGCATGATGTAGAAGTCTTTTGTTTTAAAAACCCCAAAAATTAGTATATTTGACGTCACACCATCTATTCTGGTTAGGTTTACATATACAATGTACACAGTGCTCTGAATAAAACGCTGGTTTATGCCTTTCTGTTACTCAAGTACATGTAATAGACTGAACAAAATTGATTATGTTTAGGTTTACACGTCAATCTAAAGAATAAACGCATGTATGCATAAATATATGCACTTTTATTAAATATATGACAGTCATAGTTGAAAATGACCTCGATTAAATTTTTATTTTTTATTCAAAGTCAAGATCTCCACTAACTCGGGATGTTTAAAATACATTCTCTAAAGTCGGAATTACCATGTCGAAATTACGACGGCAGACATTTTCTACGATACTTGGCATCTGTTGACAAGTTTCACAACTACGCGGAGAATCCTCCGACACTAACCTCCGCTTTTAGATTTCAACGTACATTTTCTGTTTGACGTTGGTTTGTAATTTAGTGAAAAGTCAAAGGTAAACGAACGGTCTCAAATCAATATTACAAATTTCCCAGGACTTGTAATTTAGAGCGAATATCATGTTTTGCTTATAGGCTCCTTATGTTATGTTGATAAAACAAACCGGAAAGGATGGTGTGACGTCATAGATGAAAGTTCAATGGCAGCTCTCATAGCGGCGGTTCAAATTAAGCGATCGGTATTTCTTGATTTAACCATTGTTCAGGGTTTTTAATGAAAATAAATATGATTTATAATTATAGTAGATGATGAATAATTAATTTACTGTACAACATATTTTTAGTTTCCTTACCCTTTAAGCATATTATTGAGAAATTTGGAAGATTTTCTGAGATTTAACTGTGCATGATATATGCATCGATTCAAACGAGAACTTTTACAGTTTTATACTTGCAACGTATAGCATAATCATTTTGGCAAAAGTGAATATATAAGCCCCATTGCTAAAAAGTATTAATTACAATCATTTTTTTTTCTAAAATAGGTGAAGAACTTAGACAACGATCGCCGATATCAAACTACCGCATCGTTGACCTTAACAAATAATGTCGGTTCTAATCAAATGATACATGTATTTCAAACATTATCCGCCAATAAAGTGAACAAACCCATAATGCGGTATAACTCAAAAAGATGACTTAGTTCTTGTTAGTCCCATGATTTTGAAAGGACTTATGACACGATTTGAGCTCAATTTTTTGTCTATTTTAGAACTGAATAATAAACTTGAGCATTCCAATTAACAGTTGACTTTATAGTTTATATTTCTTGCTATGTACCTAATAGAAATAACATTTTATTTTCTCCCGCTCCGTGCAAACAAATTGCAATGCGAAACTTAAGTTTAGGGAGAGTTATTAAAGTTGTTAATTTATCAACACGATTCGGTAGGTTGACAAAATTCACATAAATTAAACTTTCAAGACCAATTTCTACCATTCTAAAAAATTAATTTAAACAATATTTTATTACGTAAATATATTACATAATAAGGATTGGGCAGCAGGCAATCTGCCTATTTGAGCCCTCTCCTTAAAAATTCTAAAAAATTAACTTGATATTATATTTTCCGTTTTCGTTCCGTTCCGCTTTCCGTTACGTTTTCCGTTCCGCGTTGAAGCAACACCCATATAGCACTAAAAAAATCATGTTGTGTTTATAGCAAATATCACAAATTGGTTTAGAAAACAAACTGTAAAGCTTTGGTCCAAGGACCGAACCCTGTGTAACACCAAAATTCAATTGAAAGTCCCTAGACTTAGATTGGCCTATAGCAATACATTGGTGTAGCGTAACAATAGAAATCGACAACTAATATGGCGGTAGTCGGAGATAAAAGGGAAATAATGGGTACATGTATTATTTTATGAATTCATATTCATTTTTCGCTTTAAGCAAAAAAATTGGGAAGGTAATGCCATCGAGTTCTCCGTTGTACTTAATCCTTGCTGACGAAGAATCGCACGGACAATTTCAAATCCGTATAACGGCACCTATGTGCCTGATAAAAAAAACTCGTCTCGCACGCTCATATCCATCGAGAAATGGACGTCAGCTTTTTTTCTTTAGCTCACTGAGACGAAGTCGGGGGAAGCTTATGCAATACCCTCGGCGTCGGCGTCTGGACCTGGTTAACGTTTTTGTTGCAGGTCCTGTATCTAAGTTATTACTTGTCCTATCTTCACCAAACTTGCATGGATGATGCATCTGGACCTACTTATGGATTTGAAAGACTTGGATGCTGAATCTGGGCCATAAATTTCAGATGCTGGAGGAGGTTAAGGTTTTTGGAGCAGGTGCCCTTTGATGATTATATCTTAGGTTTTACTGGTCCTAACTTCACCAAACTTGCATGGATGGTGCGTCTTATGATACTGATGCACCTGACAGGCTTGATTGCTGAATCTGAGCCATATGTTTCGGATGCTGGATGAGGTTAAAGTTTTTGGAGTTGGTTAAAGTTTTTGGAGCAGGTGCCCTCTAATGATCATATCTTGGTTATTACTGGTCCTAACCTCACCAAACTTGCATGGATGGTGCATCTTATGATACTGATGCACCGGACAGGCTTGAATGCTGAATGTGAGTCATAGATTTCGGATGCTGAAGGAGGTTAAGGATTTTAGAGCTGGTCAAAGTTTTTGGAGCAAGTGCCCTTTAATGATTATATCTTAGTTATTACTGGTCCTAATTTCATAAAAGGTGCATAGATGGTGCGTCTTATGATACTGATGTACCTGACAGGCTTGAATGCTGAATCCGAGCCATAGGTTTCGGATGATGGATGAGGTTAAGGTTTTTGGAACAGGTCACATGTTTAATAGAAAATAGTACTATTTCAAACTTGCATAGTTGATTTAACTATGATATAAATGAATCGCAGAGGTAGCTTCAGATGCAGAGCCTGATATCCTTTATCAAGGATGCTAAAGAATATATCTTAGTTATTACTGGTCCTAACTTCAATAAACTTAAATGGATGATGCATGTTATGATACTGATGTACCTGACAGGCTTGAATGCTGAATCCGAGCCATAGGTTTCGGATGTTGGATGAGGTTAAGGTTTTTGGAACAGGTCACATGTTTAATAGAAAATAGTACTATTTCAAACTTGCATAGTTGATTTAACCTTAATATAAATGAATCGCAGAGGTAGCTTAGATGCAGAGCCTGATATCCTTTATCAAGGATGCTAAAAAAATATATCTTAGTTATTACTGGTCCTAACTTCAATAAATTTACTGATAAAATTACTGATGCACCCGACAGGCTTGAATGCTGAATCTGAGCCATAGGTTTCGGATGCTGGATGAGGTTGAGTTTTTTTGGAACAGGTCACATGTTTTATAAATAATAGCTTGCATAGTTGATTTAACTATCATATAAATGAATCGCAGAGGTACCTTCAGATGCAGAGCCTGATCTCCATTATCAAGGATGTTAAAAAAAATCTCCTACCTTATTCAAACCTGCTTGATAGATGTGTTAGTTGTTAAATGATATAACATGATTCCGATGATATTGTTTGTATGATATGATACACTATTGTTTTATGATATGAAATATTATATCATGATATCATGATATAATATGATACGATATGATATTGTATCAATGTTTTGTACATTATGATATGATATTGTATCATGATATTTTTATGAATAGTATTGTATATTATGATACAATATTGTATAATATGATATTGTATTATATACTATTTTATCACATACTATTGTTTCATATCATATTGCAATATAAAATATTGTATCATATAATACGATATTGTATAATATATAATATTGTATCATATGATACTATATTGTGTGATATGATATTGGTTTATATAATATATTATTATGTCACATGATATTGTATGATATGACATTGTAATATAATATCGTATTATATGATTCGATAATGTTTAATATGATATTGTATTATATAATATATTACTATATCACATGATATTGTATCATATGATATGATTCAATGTTGTTTCAAATTATATTGTATCATATGATACAATATCATACAATACAATATAATACTATATTATACAATATATATAGGATCTCTCATGATTTGCGATGGTATATGATTTTTATCCAACGAGTTGTGTGTTTTCTATCCCCGAGCCTTGGCGAGGGGATAGAAAACACACAACGAGTTGGATAAAAATCATATACCATCGCAAATCATGAGAGATTCTTTTTATCACATGTTTTACAACGTTTTTTGTTAATCTCAATTTTTTCTGTACAAATTATAATTGTGAGCCGCACAACACCTTAACTACGAGACGTCAACAACTTTACGCATGAAAAAAAGTTCCTCGAAGTTTAACAAACAAACATTTCATTTTCGAACAATTTCTTTACGAATTCATGAAAAATAAATAAAACAACATAAAATGCTTCACTTTTACAACTCAACACTATTCAACTGTGTTATTTTTTAGTTTTTCATTATACGTCAATCAACCGGCTAAACCTACGTAATGTTTAATTATGACGTCACGTGGCGGAAGAACACACAGTGGAATATCAAAAATTTATCCCATGAGTGATATCCACCGTATATTGAGATAAACATGTGATAAATTATAATATTGTATGATTTAATACTATATTGTATTATATTTTATATATTATGATATTGTATTATGTGATCAAATACAATACTGTATAACACGATATCATATCATGTGCTACAATATCATATTGCATCATTATTTATTACAGTATTTTATTGTATTATATGATATATATTGTAAGTATCATAGAATGCAATATCGTATTTTATATTATTGTATTGATAAACATTGTATCCTATAATAATATTTTAAGAACATATGATTAGCATATAATTTTTTAACATATGATATAGTAATACGATATTATGTCAAAACAGTATCCATGTATATCCAAGATCATTTACTATGATTTTTATATAATATGATAAAGGTTGTCTCATAAAGGTGATGCTTCATAAAGGTGATGCCTCGTTTCAGTGAGCTTTGTAATCTGTGATTGCCTATGTTTAATTTTCACGAGCATTATGTTGGAAAAATACCGCGCAATAGCGCAGTAATTCATAAAGTACATGCAATATACACGTATGGCTGCCGATAGATCCAACAACGGCTGGTTTATCTATGATGAACAATTCCACCTCAATAAAGCCTCGGACTCTCACTCGTCCTGGGGAACTATCAATTCTGAGCTCTGGCTCATGTATGTCAAAAACAACTCACAAGCTCACAATAAGACCCATATCAAAGCTTTAAACACCCCTGTACAACGCAAATAAAACACTAACGCCCTCAAGAACCCCAACTCAATGCAACTTTGCCACACTTTTAATGCAGGCAAGCCTTGTAAATTTGCTACCAATTGCAGGTACGCACACATCTGCAGTTGATGCGGCGGCGGACGCCACCCTGCAGCCAGATGCAAAAGTAATTACACCCAGTAACAAGTAGCTCAATACTTTGAGAACAACTCACTTCGACGTCCATATCCTCTCTACCGATCTCAAAGACTATAAAACAAAATATTTCAATATCAACGGGTGTTTACATGGTTTTCATTTACAGTATTCCGGTCAAAGGCTATTCTGAGAAGCCAAATACTTAAAAACCGCATCAACCAACGCAGACATTGTCCAATAAAATATAGATATGGAAATTTCGTTACAAAGAGTTGGGACACTTTTTCAATATCCACCCTTTCCATCTATCCAAGTTTCACCCCTAGGCCTAGTTCCCCCAAAAAGACGGAGGCTATCGCCTCATCCACCACCTACCCTTCCATCAAATCCTCCATAGACCCCTTGGCCATCACCGTCCACTACGCATCAATAGACGATGCAGCATCTATCATCAAAGCCTCGGGGCCTGGAGCCCTTGTAGCCAAGTCTAACGTAAAATCATCATTTCGTCTTATCCCAATTGCGCAATCCGATTTTCATCTACTTTGGAATCATTTTTATTCGTGGGGAACAATGTTCGTAAGAAGCCAAAACTTCCCTGGTTCGTGGTGACGTAATTTTGTTGGTGGTGTAATTGGGATAAGTTTGATAAATATTGAACAAATGTTTGTATATACATTAGTGGGGATATAAGTTCGTGGGCAAGGGTTACCCACGAAAGCCACGAACATTGGTCTCCCACGAACAATGATGATTTCACAGTATTAGGTTTTAAATTTCAAGACAAATACTATTTTGACAAATTGTTGCCATTTGGAGCTGCAATCCTAGCATCTTACACTATTCACAGATGGTTTTCTTTTCGCCAGACCACCAAATTCTAAACTATATCAATTCACACTCGACCTCTTCAAACATATTTGTAAACACATTGGGGTACCAATCGCACTAGACAAAACCGCCGTATCAAATACCACCATAACTTGTCTTGGCATAGACTTGACACAATTGACATGGTCATGCGCCCCCCCCCCCCCCCCCCCCCCAGATAAACGAACACGTTTAGGCAAACTATTCGATTCGTGAAGAGTGCCGAAAAAGTTCAGCTTAAGTCACTGCAATTATTAATCGACCTACTCAACTTTGCATGCAAAACAGCAGCGCCAAGCAGAGCCTTTTGTAGGCGTTTAATTGATGTAACAATGGCATCAAGAAGTCCCACCATATCATTAGGATCAGTTGTGTCATTTGAGAAGATCTAACCATATAGCAACAATTCCTAGACCATTCCTATTACAAGCCCAATGCTACAAAAACTCCAAGCAACATTTCAATATTCAGTATGCTCATCACCTTACGAAACTAAAATGTTTACTTGTGCATTTTCAATAGCATACTTTGCACTGCTCTGCAGTGGCGAGATTACAGTAAATAACCCAAACTTTCATTCTTCCTCACATTGTATTATACTACAACATGTACAAGTGTTGGGCAACCTTCCAAAGCTAAGATAATTATACCCCACTCCAAAAGAGACTACATAGGCACCAACACTAAATTTACCTTAATCATTCATAGTCAACCGCAATCTTCACTATGTCAAGTTAAAGCTACAGTGGCTTAAACTGTCTTACCTGTTTTACCTTTAGTGTCTTTAACCTCTCTTACTCATGCACAACACAAAACAATAATTTCCAAATCCACCTCAACCCCAAACCATTAAGCAGGTACCAATTAAATGCAGAGCTACAAAAAGCTATCAATAATGGTGGAATACCAGGCCACTTTCGCACACACAGTTTTCGAATTGGCAGTGCCACTGACCTAGCGCTGCAGGGCACACTTCACGCAGACATCCAGAGGTTCGGTCGATGGAAGTCAACAGCTTTTTTAAACAAGTTTAGCTTTTAGATAAAGCTTGCCGTCTTTAGAGAAAACCCTTAACAGTTATCAATGAAAATTTAATTCTTTTTTTTATATAAATGTCGCCTTCCTCTACTTTCTCTAAAGTTCTATCCATGGCGTGTGGAACTTTTGTATGTGTGCATTTCAACAGTTTAAGCGTGCGTGCCTAAAATTGAGAAATGTGTTCTACGTGCTTGTTAGTTGAGAGCGATTGTAGTAGGCAAAAAGAAATCTTAGGAAGGGTCGTATTATTTTAATAAAATCAAAGTTAATTCCCTGCATTCAGCATCTGTTTTACTGATATTAGTTTTACCGTATCTAATCTGCAAACTTGTTTACAGATATAAGCCATACCGTATATCAAATGTTCACATTTTTGTATTTGCATAAACAAAACAAAACGAAAAGAACAAATTATTTCAATAGATATTAAAGAATATTGCTTTCAACTATTTGTACTGAAAAAATTATTGTTTTTTGTTTTAAGATTTAAGATTTGAAATCTACGAAAATTGTGAAGTCGTACGTAAAAAAGATCATCAGAAAACTATCTCTCTTGCGCGAACAGTATTTCAACCAATGAAATAAATGTAAATTTTCACATCATTTATTTTCTACCAACCACAAAGCAGAGGAAGTACACAACCCGGAGACTGTACCTTATTTCAACTCTTTACACCGTCTTCCAAATGACAAATGTCATATTCTAAACATTCTGCTACCAAATCTAGACATTTAGGTACAACCTCATTTAGTCACATCACTAACTAAATCATAGTATTGCAGGTCTTTCAATCTGGATCATTGGGTCTGGATAGGGGGAGCCAATCTTAACCTACCGGCAACCATCCTCTGGAAGGCCAAAAGGGGCATGCAATGACACCAACAAACATGTACAGATTTGATGGGACTCACTCTCAGAGTCAGGCAATGAGGCCTTCATAGACAACATAAGTAAGGTTTTGTGGTCCATTATACTAGGAAAGGGGAAGGTATCCCTTAAGTGATGGATGAACATCATATCGATGTCTGGCGGGCCCAAGGGGACATTTGGTGGGGGTGGAGAGGGTGGTGGCATGTCTGGCCTCGATGTTTCCCTGTCCAGCCGTCACACAAAGCAGTGGGCATGTGTTTTAGTTAGACAGAATGTCTACAATTCTTTACTGGCAAAATCATCAGCAAAGTTAAACACGTAATTGTAATACATGTATTAATTTTACTGGGGCCATATTCAAAAAGGATGAGTTTGGTGCCCCCTCCACCTCTTGGAAATGGACGGGAGGCCTAGGGCTGGGGTACGTGGTAGTACATGTACCACTAACCAGCAGGCAAACAGGGTAAACAGGTGCGCCTCCTACCCCCTGGGTTCCTAAATGTCTCGTTCACAAATTTGGGACCGCCGGCACCTGCGCACAACGCAGGGCCATTGGTTTTGCCCAGATACTTTATAAATTGGTATGCCAGGTCCTCCTTGGACCCTATTATGTTATGTACATCTTTCAATGCGGCCTTTAAGTCCCATTCGCCTTAGTATGTCATTTGATATGTCAGTTAATACGTTTTGGTTGTATGCATCAATAAATTGTAAACTTTTGTATTCCTTCTACTACATAGCCATAGCAAACGTGCGCTATTGTGCCAATGAGAAAAGCCTCTCGTATAGTTCATCAGCTTTGCTGACCGTTTCCATTAACTGCGCTTAAAACACTGCTGTGATGTCATTCCATTGTTCCAGCAGTTAAAGATTTTACCTGTGGCGACTTAAATAAAAAGATGACAAATATTTCTTTGAAAGAAATGATCGGCATGTGATATCAGTTGTCAGCATGAACTGTTTTTATGTTATGCCAAAAGTACAACATGCATTAAATAGGATAAATCACGCTGATTTATTGCTTTTCGATATTGCAGGGAAAGAATAAACTTTACGGCCAGTAGGCGAAGTGTACTTCCGAACAACATTCGTAGTATGTAAAGCAAAACATGATTTGAATCAACTGTATAATGTATAAATCGCAAGTCAAATGCATCAACATATTGTTAGTTCATTATTTATAACACAATTAATTAAAGATTTACATGAAGCTGTCACTGCATAGTTGAGAAAGTGGTACGCAAGGTAATTTGTGCGCAATTAGTAAAGTTTGTCGATTGCCTCGTATGGACACAACTGTGATCCGCCGACACCGATCACAAAAAGACGATTTTTACACCGGTTATGTTTTCAAAGTAGCACTTGATGTTTTCGAGCCCGGTGATAAAAATATCTTTATAACGAATGGAACGCAAATCTCGTGAACTATATATAGAGATGTATCCATGTGCCCACAGTAGTAGTGGTTTACCACAAGTTGAAAACGTTGAAAAGTTCAGCTCCAAGGATAGGCGCCTTTTATATTTCCGAACCCAATGTTTAAATTCCCCTTAATATAGTTATAATGTTATTTTCAGTATGGCTTCAAAATCATTTTTACAGAGGTATTTGATTCACTAATAAAAGACGACCAAGGTGGGGACTTTCGATGTTTCCAAACCGGAGTTGAAAAAAACCCATATAATGAATACTGTATATTCAGTAGGGCCCCAAATCTTATAAACAAGAGATGACCACATCATCATGTTTTCACAGTGGTAGTGGTTTACCGCAAGTTGATAACATTGAAAATTTCAGCCCCCAGAGTAGGTGCCTTCGATGTTTCCGAGCCCGATTTTAAAAACTGGAATAAGGTTTACATACCCACATCTTCATCAATGTTCTCCGATGTTGTGACAGATTTTATGTTGGATTTTTTACATGGAGAGGATCCACAGTGTATTATTAAAAACTATAAACGTATCGTAAAAAATATTATACTCTTTTAACACAACCGTCTGCTACCGTGTGTGTTTCAACTGGCCGCTATTGCTTTCTGCGCGTTATGCCATTATAAGTCATCATTATTGTATCACACAAATTATAACTGCCCTTAAAATATCGATGCCAAAATATAATAAAAAGAACAAAATATTGTATATCATAAGGACAAGTTTTTAAAAAAGAAACAATATACTAGCACTTGCAACGATGTAATCACTTGCAAGTATGATAGTTGTCAATTATTGTTTTATGTCTGTAGCGTCATTCCGAAACACTTAAATTCCTGCAAACTCACTACAAGCATGCTTAATACTAATTTATCAAAACTGATTACCTTGACAGATCGTGATGCAGTTGCAATCTACAATAGGTGCAGTATTTGTTTCTTTGACTTTTTGAAGCTTATCTTGATCTTTCTTTGTACTTCCTTCTGCCATTTTCGTGAATTTTGTCTACGTAAATATGCTTCCTCCAATTATTATTGCCATACATACTAAAACCAATGAAATATGAAAATTATATATTAATCCCAGTACAAGCTATGTAACAAGAGGCCCAAGGGCCATGTCACTCACTATAGCAACACAACCATCACATTGATCGATGCTGCTTTCTGGATCTAATTTTAGTGTTACGGTTTTTCAAAAAAATATTTTGAATGATTTTTTCTATTGTGATGAAGTTGAAATTAGCTTATTTCAGTTTTTATTTGTGTAATAGGGTGAATTTTGTGATAATAATTACATTCATGCATTATTCATAATTCATCATCTACATCATCACCATCAACTTCCTACACTTCATTTATATTTTACATGTACATATTTAGAAACAGACTTCTATCCCTATAACTCCATGTTTTTAAGTCCCTATCAAGTAATTATTATTTAATTATTCATTCTAGTGGCTTCTGATATTTTATAGGCTTAAGCCATTTCACCTTAATGGTCACTTTCATACATATGCACATGATCAGGTGGTTTAATACAGCCAATAGTATGTTTTATATAACTTTTCCGCTTTACTGAGAAGCCTTTGTGACAGGCCTAGGCTAGGATTCTTAGGAGAAAGACCTGTTTTCCTAGTTGTTATATTTGGCTAACTCTACTTTTTGAGGTTATATTATCTTATATATGAAAGAATGTATTTTATAAAACATCCCAGTTATTCATTGTCTTGATATCTAAGCTATAATAATTTATTTCTAATATATGTTGATTTGGAAGGAGTCTTTTCTGGTTTTCGACTTGTCAAAATTAAATTTGATTAATTGTTCATCAAATCAAGATAGAAGGAAATTAAAATATCATGTTTTTCTATCTTTTTTACTATTATACAACTTGGCATAGAAGTACTTTAGTAATCAAGCTTAAAATCCAACTCTATTATTGGTGGAACATTGGCGTACGAAAATATCACATGTTTTTGCAATTCAGAATTGCTATAGATTCATGAGGGGTTTTTTTTAGCATTTTTAAAACAATAAAATTAATGATGGAATTTTTCAACTAATTTGAACTAATAATAAGATACCAGAGTTTAGAATATGTTTTTAAAAGATGATTTGCCCAAATTACATTTTATAAGCTTATTTTAGCGCTCATACTATAAATAGATTCTTGTGAAAAAATCTCTTAAATCGGATTATTTTCTCTTATTAAATGGTCAATGTATTAGCTTTTCTGTCAATTTATATCTTTATGTAAAGTATTCATAATATGTAAAAATCAGAAATATTTTGTTATTGAAAGCATAGAAAAATAATCAAAATATCTTCAAAGTTTAAGAAAATTAGAGGAAATGCGGGGTAAGCAATATCAATTTTAGTTTAAATATTTATTTCAATTCAGTAATATAAGCTCATAGATATTCTGATATAACACTGGGACATTTAAGTCCGGACACGACACAGTCCGGACTTTCAGCTAACCTTCCGATCAGACATAACTTACTTTTGTTGATATATTTTGGTGGGACTTTTTATTGTGTAATTATTGTTTCAGTACAAGGGGGAGATATTAGTGGTGTATGTCAGTTGATGGCAGTGCTTAGTACATGTTGATCAGGACTTGGGCCAAGATACTTTAACGGAGAAGGGTGTGACACACGTGAGACGTACGGGAGCTTGCGTTTGATGGATGTTAATGGTCTGGAGGCCCGAGTGTGGATAGTTTTCTAGTGATAGACCTTTTAGTCCGGGACTGGAAACAAGGCACTTTGTTTACGGATTTCGCTTGTTAAGAAGGCTCAGTGGTGACAGTTTTAGTGTGACTAATGCAACTCATTATAGCCAAACTTTCAACTCAATTTGAAAAAAATAAATTTTATTCAATAAGCTAGAAATAACAGTAAAATATTCAATTACAGCTAGCATTTCTATTTTTCCTGTGAAATTACATATACATGTGACAGTATGGGAAATTTTGATCTGTTCGTCTACACTGAACAAAAGCTCACCCAGTGTTCACCCAGTATGATGTTTTTACTATATGACATAAGCACCTTTATTTCTTGTCGGGGTGACTGTTTTCCACTTAACTTTCAAAAAGTTAAGAACGATGCTTTGACCATGTCCTCTGGTTGCAACCAGAGACCTTGACTTTTGCTAAATATCACAAATACTTCCAGTTTTGTTGAATTTTGCTCAGAGCTTTTTTGATTTGTTAGGTTGCCAATGAAAATGACGTTACACTTATGGAAGAGAAAAAATATATCAAAATGACGTTTTCTTTGGATTGCTTAACATTAAAAAAAATGTCGAGGACAAAACAAACAGCAAATTTAAAATGATTACAATCGTAGACACAATGCAGACATCAATATTCCAACAGCTCTGATTGTTTTCTCAATTACCATTTTGGCCATGTTAAGTGTTTTTTCTTTTTCATATATCACAATAGACAAATCAATTACAAGAAAATACCAATCATATTAAGCAAACCCAGAAAAATACCAATTTAATGTTTTGACGTCTAGTCACGGGTAATTGATTTCAATCATTGTTCTCTTATTTTATCTGTGCTATTGATGAAAAGACATATCAGTTACGAAATGTTGAAAATTTCATATCTTATTTCGTAATTTTCAAATTTGTCTATTTTTCAGAGTGAGCACTTAGAAGTTTTTTTTAATGTATTCCTTTGCATACAGTTATAGCTGTATTTCGTTGGTTTAAAGCATACATGTATACGATAGATACTGACAATTGAAGCAAAAGTTAATTCACTTTTGTTTCATTGTCATTGTTATTTTGTTATTTGATTTACAATCTAAAGTTATATTTTCTTTCTTAGTGAGAGTGAGGGTGTGTGCTTGTGTGATTGTTTTCATATTTTATTATCTTTGAATTGTTTTTAATAAATAATATCATTTTGTTTAGTTTATTTTAGTGCTTATCGTTTTCGCTATCACTAACACAAAATCAAAAAAGAACTTCATTACACCTATACATTTTAAATACTGGTTTGTAAGCCTATTTAGTTACCTTAGTATTAGTTTTGAGGTCATGGTTAAAACAATTTTAAATCTAAACGATATTTCTGTATTAATAACACTTTAAAACTATCATTGAGTTAGTTCAAGCGTGTCACATCATAACATTGCAGTCACAGGCACCTGACGTTATAAAATTTTCTCATAATAAAAATAAAAACCCTATAACTAATGATACACAAGGTACCCATCGCCGCCATCTTTGATTTATTTCAAACTGTACAACAGGTGAAATTTTTGCTTTTAGACATTTATCGCATATCTAAGGCAGTAGATGCAGATTGAGGGACGGATTTCATTAATGAACGGTGTAATGCACCGTTTTGGTTCAATCGGCTGTAAGCTTAGGTGTTGAAACACCGATCGGAAGACAGAGATGATCGCAAAATAATTTTACCGATGAGTTTTAAGCAAATATTCCACCTGATGTGACAGTTTGAAATAAATTCAAGATGGCGGCAATGGGTACCTTGTTTATTATTAGATATAGGGTATTTATTTTTATATTTTTATCATGAGAAAAACATTAACGTCAGTTGCCTGTGATTGCAGTACTCGAGAAGAATTTGATTCCATATATCTTCCTTTACAGGCACTTAGCATCAAGGGGGGGGGGGGGGGGGGTGCCCCCCCCCCCCCCCCCAACTTTTTCTCTTCTCTCGCAGATATTATTTTCGAAGCATATCAAAATTTCAAGTGAAAGTATAATGAAATAAACCCTGACATTGAAATTACAATGTACTACGAATATGTTCGATGCTACATGTACGTGTCTGCTTTACCAAACCTCGACCATCTTCCACGGCTTTGAAATAATCTGGAGGGAAGGTACTAGATTAAACAATTCAGAGTTTACAATTAATTACGATTCATGCAAAGTCTATTTCAAATAATTGCATTGCCGTTCGTATGCGAAAAATGGTGGTGGTAAGGAAAGCTCATGTGATCTAATGAAGAAATCATTATTTTTTTAATGTAACAACATTGCTGTTGACAGCAAGTGAGTCGATAGTTTTATATGATAAACAGAAAACGTAAAGATTTTTTAGAATATTATTAATGACACCTAAGACACTGAAAATGTCATAGGGACATTTTCATTTCTTCTTACATAAAATAACCAGAATATTAAATTGAATAACCTTGCGCATTGACCACAGTGTTTTTTTTAATACAGATCATCACACTGACAAAGTTTGAGTCGGATTTCAAACATAGTAAAACAGCGTTAAAACGGCATATTATATAGCGTTAAACTAATAAAAATTCAACTGAATTCAATTTTTCACTTCATTTTTGATTAAGACAATGTTTATAAAAAAATAAACAGAATTCCTAAATACAAACCCATTGCGCAGGTAAGCAAGCGTCGTCGCAAACCACGTGGCTTATGACGATGGTAAGCAGGTGTAAAACCAACTTTTGTTTTATCTGACAGACGTGTATACGTATACATGCATCCTGCTAAAATGTGGCTTCATACCTTAGTGTGTCCTAATCTACTGATTCATTTGTAATGAAAAACTGATGTTGGTGATTTTGTAACACTCACACAAAACAATCACTTAAAATATATTGCGTTTTCTATGGGCGACTGAAAGGGTAAAAAAGACGGAAATGCAAAACAAACAACTTATTTTTAAAAACATCCTAAAACATAAAACAGAGAAGCTTAAAACAGAATCAACAGCCTCATTTGCAAAATCAACAGACACTGATGCAAAAAAAACTATCATCGATGCAAAACCAACAGTTATGCACTGAATTAACGCTAGATGGCGTGCAAAGAGATATCAGGAGATATCGTACCCCGGAGGAAACGTATCTATGAATTAGGGTGCGATTCTCCGAGAGAAAACGTACAATGGAAATCGTAAAAAGAATTGAAATAGTTATAAAAACTGTTTTAATGTAATAAAATAACTCATTCAATAAACATTTGTACATCCGAGAGAAAGTTCAAAGATCCATGTTAATCACATAAAAAGATTTGGTTATGCTTAAAGTGACACGGTGACTCAAAATACATGTTTTACTTTATGATTATGACCACGGAAATTAGAAGAAATGTACTAAATTTCATCATACGGAAGGTTTCACGCATCATAAGTCATCATCTATCAGTTTATAAATAAGTCAATAAAACTCATCCGGTAAATGCACATGTAAACAAACCGAGTTGTTTTGGACATTGATTTTAGTGTCACGTGATTGCTATTGCTGTCTAAATTAAAAATAGTTACAGTGGGATTGACGCACTGAAAAAATAATTTGAATGTGAAGCTATTTGATTGCCGGGAATAAAAAAAAATATGCATTCATGGAGAGTGCATCTTAATAAATTTATAGTTCTTGAAGACATCAGGTTTCAATGACAGTCCACTAGCTCATGATATGTGCCACGCTGCATTATTTACATTCCCCTGCGCTTGCGTGGCTATGTAACTCAATATTTTTGTGTTGGCCCAAAACTTTATTCTATTTTTCTCTTTTTAATTTGTTTCATCAACTTTTGAAGACTGTAATTTTGCAAAGGTTCACCTTTTCAATTGATAAATAAAAAATGTGGAAATCGTGTAAAAATTCGATATTTGCTAAATCATGGGTTTGTGCGTCACCATGTCTCTTTAAATTAAATGTCAATTTATTAATGTTATTTTATTCAGTGTCTTTGCTTGTGATAACACTACGTATCGATCTTGTACTATACAGTCCCATAAATTCAAATGACGTATAATTGGGGCGCAAGCGGGGTTTGCTTATTTATATTCAAATATTTAATCGTAAAATTGCTGAAAATTATATAAATATAAGTAATAAGGAATCATTCTTTGAATATAACGAGTGTATATTTCGGTCGGGGCGTGATCAAATCTATCATAAAGCCCTTCGGGCTTTATTGGATTTGATTACGCCCCGACCAAAATTAACACCTCATAATACGCAAAGGATGATACCTTTTTCCTTAAATATAAACTGACGTTTGTTAAACTAAGCGGAACAATTGGATTTGAAATGTACTTAAATTAGTTGAAGCAATTTTAAATACATCTCATTGTTAAAGAATGTCCCTAATACTCACCAAAAGTCTTTGATATGTGTAGTTCGTTTTTCTGAAACAACAACAATATTTCTTGTAACAGTCAAATTGAAACGAGAACACGTATTAAGGCAATGTAGATTTGAAATCAATATCAATTGTATTTAAATTTTTCAGATATGAAGCGCAAATAAAGATCGTTTTCTTACAAAATAGTTCAAAGAAGTGAAAGTACTCATGAACGTTGAACTTACATGTGTAAATATATTCAGGAACAGTTAAGAGATAAATCCGTTGGAAAAAAACACACCATTGCTTTATTCCTAGCATAAAAATGTCAGTATTGGTTACTTGGGTTGTGCGCTCTCAACAAATTTGTTGTAACTGTTTTTGTAACATTTGAATCACATTGCCTTCCTCGACTCCATACTGAAAACAAATATGACCATCGGTAGAAATTTACCAAAAACATATTTTTCAACATAACTGCTATTATTAGCAGTTACAGCCTTTAACAGTCCATTCTTTGATTGGCAAATGATATATATCTTTTTGTATAATTTTTTTGCATATTGGTAAATGTTTTGAAATAATTATCCAAGTAAGTGGATGGCGTATAGAAAAAAAAATATACGCTCATTTCTTGATATGATTCAGAAAAATCACTTTCCTTATGGCACAACTCCCTGTGATTGTATTTCCCAGTATTTTAAGGTTCATTTCGAATGTTTATCACGTTGTAATAATGATATCTTGGTGCGAAACTTCTCGGTTTTCATTTTCAAATATAATATTCATAATGATCTTCAAATGATTGAACTCTTCAAAGATTTTCAGTTTTTCTTTGAAGTAATATCCCCATTTATTTAGTTCAGCTGTGTTTAAATTTAAGTTGTAGAGTAAATATTTAGAGTTTAACTGAGTCTATAGAGTAAAGAACCACTGTATATTGCTCTCCATCATACAATTAATCATTTTTACTTCGGCATAGCCCATGGTTTTGTATATAAGAGATCCCTTTAAAGGGGTAAATAGGTTGCATACATATTCATAAGATTTTAAAGGAGAAAACGACAAATCACATGAGTTATTTGAAACACATCACATATTTCGACCAAACCATGCGTATTTAAAAGTGCGTTCATATCGACGCTATCAACGCACTTTGAAATATTTGTATTTCCAAAGCGTTGAATTGGTCCCAATCAAACTAAAACTTTTAAAGTGCATAGTTGTTTAAAGGACTATATATTATTAGAGCCTAAAATAGCCCCTTAAAATGAACATCATTTTACTGTCATTCTTTGTTTTCTTTTACAGATATAAATGTTAAGTTTTTTCATAATTTCCATTTTGATTCAATTGCCCACAAATTAGAAATATGACATCATAAAGTAATTAACCTTTTCCTGCCATTTTCGCATTTTTAGTATAAAACGGCTTGTTTTTAAGCAGTTTTTCTTTCAGAAAGCATTGAGCGCATTCTTGAACAAACAAAATATTTTCATTAGAGATTTATCTATCCAAGACTAATAAGTGATAAAAATAATTTTGCTTGTTAAAAGATAAGCTTTATATTTCCCATTCGAAAAACAATAAGAAAAATGTCAAATTTTGACTGATTTTGATTGAATTATTAAAAAACAGCGTCACTTCTGACGTCATATACTGCCAGTGAGTGCAAATAAATGAATTAAATAGGTGAAAAATATATCTAATATCAACTCAAAATATCGTAAAAATAACAACAATTTAATGTATTTGAAACACTTTAAAAATTAGCACATTATGGGGGCCATATTTGACTCATATCATATTTGTAGCTTTATCATTGAATACTTTGTGCTCGAAACGTTGTTTTCGTTTTATCTGAAATTTTAAAAAGACCTTTTGTTGTAACATCGCAAGAAAAAGAATGAACATCGATATTCAGGATTGTTTGTTAAGCAGTTTGTATTGCAAATTGTTCTGGAAAAATTACTTTGTCAATGACATGGAGTTTTCTGTATGTTTAAAATGCTAGTTTTGGCATCGTCAAATCACAATTTTCATTTGTAAATAATTGTTCTAAAATATGTGAAAAATACCAAACAGCTTATCAAAACATTTTTCTTTTTGAGATTTCCCGCACACTTTAGGTGTTTCAGTACTTTCAGTGCCATTTCTGTAACTTAGTGTGTTTTAACGTTCTGGTTTAAAAAAAACCTTGCGTCTTATTTATTTTTTACAGAACTTTTTAAAATTTCAGATAAAACGAAAATATCAAGCCACTTAAGCCAAATGAAAAACCGTTATGAATTTGAAATTTACAAAAAGATTTTTTGTAATATTCTAACATTATATAACCGAAAGCAAAGATATACACAGCTCTTCGTCAAACTTATTTTAAAAAATACACTTTATTATAATGAATTTTCATACAATGTACCATATTTTTTCGAATATCTTTTAATCTTTACTCTATCAAAATTTTCCATTTATACTAAAAATACTTTAGACATCGAAAAGATAATTATGACGACATATTGAAATTCTGTTAGTTTTATGTAAATTCTAGTTTTGTTTTTAAAAAAATATTTGCTTTTTAATGTGTATAAAATCAAGTACTTACGTTGTATTCTGCTGTTGTGTAGTCGTTTATGTCAGCAAACTAAAATACGGCATTATCTGCAGTCAAGCATTCTTTTATACGATTCCAGTGCAAACATGTTTTGACAAAACTTTGGTCTGTTTAACTCTTCACAAGAGTAGAACAGTTATGCAATGTGTGTAAACTGAAACCTTAAAACAAGTTTTAATTGATCAACAACGAAGATTTTCTCAATAAATGGAATAAAAGACGATATAGTAAATAGAAAACGCTATGCTGTTTTAAACGATAAACAATAGAAGTCATTCTTTGAAATGTTGATTTAAAGATCGAATACCTTGATTTAAAAGTCGATCTTGGTGTTTTAAATTACCAAAATTAAGTAATTTTCCATTCAAACCAGAACCGAAATAGGTCTTTTATTCTTACTCCGATTGTGCTGAATACAGATTTTTACCCCCCCCCCCCCCCAAAAAAAAATTTCAAAGCTCGGAAAAAAGTGTAACTACTACATAACAAAAAGAACGTACAATATTTTACGAAATTAATGACAACTAGTTTGATCAGTAGACTTAATATTGATGTGATGTACTTATATTAATTGCACCTTATGTTTACCTGCAATGTTTATTCTACTTAACCTTACTGAGCATTTTTCCTGTTTACTGGTAACACTTCCAGTTCGATCAGGAATCAGATATAATAGATAAAATCGTAAATTAATTTTTCATTACTTTCTTAGTTCTAATTTCAACATCAAAGAAGGTTCTTTTTTGGAAGATCGATCTTTAATTTTTTTTTAAATCAACATTTGAAGAAACAAACACAATTTTTGAATTAAAAAACATAAGATCAAAGACAACCTAGGCAAGGGGTAAAGACATGCTTATTTGCTCATTGGGCAATGAATTCCTTTGAAGTCTTCTTTCACATACATGTACTTGATAACCTCGACATATTTCTCGTCTTTCTTGAGTAAAAAGGGAGTAGTATATTGCTATTTAGATTGTCATGAGTAAAGATTTTTGTCCTGATTTTAAGATCAAAGCTGAATAGATATCTATTTTTTCAAAGTGTTATACAAAATAAAAAGATAAACAAGAATCATAGAAACTTGTATTGTCGTCCGAATGTACACTTTTTGTACAAATCGATTTTAAACAAGAGGCCCATGAGCCATATCGCTCACCTGAGCAACAATAGCCATAATGAAACCATATTTATGGAGTCATATACAAAATATCTTGGCTATGTAGTGGAATAAAGATATAAAAAGATTTTCAAATTCTTCTTCAGATATTTTTAAGTTGAACATTGAGCCACTTTTAAACTTTTAAATTTTAAAATTTGCACTACCTAAGGGTGCTTACACATAAAATTCAGCTTTCCTGGCTGATTGGTTTCTGAGAAGATTTTTAAAGATTTACTCTATATATTCCTATGTAAAATTTCGACCCCCAATTGTGGCCCAAACCTACCCCCGGGGGTCATGATTTTCACAATTTTGAATCTACATTACCTGAGGATGCTTCACTCAAGTTTCAGCGTTCCTGGCTGATTGCTTTCTTAGAAGAAGATTTTTAAAGATTTACTCTATATATTCCTCTGTAAATTTCTATCCCCCCCCCCCCCACTGTGGCCCCACCCCCCCCCCCCCCCCCCCCCCCAGGGATCACGATTTTTCACAATTTTGAATCTACACTTCCTGACGATGCTTCCACATACAATTCAGCTTTCCTGGCTGATTGGGTTCTGAGAAGAAGATTTTCAAAGATTTACTCTATTATATATTCCTATGTAAAAATTCGACCCCCTACTGTGGCACTACCCTACTCCCAGGGATCATGATTTGAACAAACTATGAATCTTCACTACCTGAGGATGCTTCCACATAAGTTGAGAAGAAGTTTTTTTTAAAGATTTACTCTATTTATTCCTATGTAAAAATTTGACCCCCATTGTGGCCCCTACCTACCCCGGGACGTCATGATTTTCACAACGTTGAATCTACCCTAATTGAGGATGCTTCCACATAAGTTCCAGCTTTCCTGGCAAAATGGTTCTTGAGAAGAAGATTTTTTAAAATATATCAACATTTATCAATAATTGCTAATTATTTCCCTCTGTAAAAATGCGTGATCCTTAATTTTCAAAACTTTGAATCCTCTTTGCCTAAGGGTGCTTTGTGCCAAGTTTTTGGAAATTGACCCAGTTGTTCTAGAGAAGATGTTGAAAATGTTTGAAAATGTGATTTAGTATTTAGTGTATATACCAACTTTTTATTTGTATTGTTGTATTATACTGTTATATCATACTCAATATTAACAGGGGAGATTATTAGCTGAAGTGTAAAGATTTTTGTCGTAAATTTTATGCATGTTGATGTAAAATAATATCCCCTTATATTGGTTAATTTCTAGTCTTTTAATAAAATGACTAATTTCGCAATATATGTGTTGTCCCATCTTTTAAGCTCCTAGTCAGATCAGAAGGTATTACATAAATATAACTTCAAAATATTTTGATATGATTGAATAGGGGGTAAGGGGTGTAAAAACGGGGAGTTAAAAATTCAATCGTTTTCTTAAAACAATAAATAGTACAAGAAGTGCTTGAACATATACATATCATTTTAACAAATAATTTGTGACAGAAAAAATATTTTAGGGGTCAATCATAATTTGTATATTAATGTTTTGTTTACGAAAAAGATAAGATTTTACGATTAATCATTAAACACTTTAATGTTACAATTGCTTATTTATCATTTTTATCTAAAAGAAATTTTTAAATCAATTTAATAACTAAGTTTAATAAAAGGTTGCTTTTTACAAATGGATATGTAAAGTTTCAACTTACAATTTGACAATGTTCTGGTGTCACACTTGCAGGTGTAGTTTATGGAATATCCAAATACCATAATAAAGTATACTGTATTGAAACTACTGCCAGATTGAAAAACCATTGGACAGTGTCTTGTGGGTTATATTCCAACACTCTTTATACATTATATCTTTAACTGAAGTAAGGTAATTATCCATACGTCACAAAACAACGTCTGACGTAATTCTCGCGTTATTACGTCTTGTCTGTGTCCGATCTAATTTAGATCTAATAGAAGTATATAACAAAGACACCAAGCTGACCCTAAAAATTGATTTAAAACATTAAAAATCCTGACAACTGCAATCAATGGAATGAAAACATGACTGGGTTGTGTCGATTGCGTACTCTGTTTGAAAATATAGACCGCTTACTTTTTTTCTTGTATGAACATCATTAAAGAGACATGGTGACGCACAAACCCATAATTTAGCAAATATCGAATTTTCACACGATTTCCACATTTTTTATTTAACATATGAAAAGGCGAACTTTTGAAAAATTACAGTGTCCATAAGTAAATAAATCAAATTTAAAAGAGAAAAATAGAATTAAGTGTTGGGCCAACACAAAGATATTGAGTTTTCCTTCCGCTTCATAGCCACGCAAGCGCAGGAGAATGTATATAATGCAGCGTGGCATATATCATGAGCTAGTGGACACTCATTGAAACCTGGTGTCTTCAAGAACTATAAATCTATTAAGATGCACTCTCAATGAATGCACATTTCTTACAGTCATCGAATAGCTTCACATTCAAATTCTTTTCTCAGTGTGTCTCCAACTGTAACTATTTTTAGACAGCAATTACAATCACGTGACACTAAAATCAATGTCCAAAACAACTCGGTTTGTTTACATTGTACCTGTGCATTTGCCGGTTTATTGTTTTATTGACTTGTAAACTGATTAATGATGACTTATGATGCGTGAAAACTTCCTTATGATGAAATTTAGTGTATTTCTTCTGATTTCCGTGGTCATAATCATAAAGTAAAACATGTATTTTGAGTCACCGTGTCACTTTAAGTTGTAAGGTTGAATTTGAACATTAATCCATGAACGTCCATAAACATCTAAAATGAAATCCTGACCGAGATCGATTCAAGTGCAATAATGGAGATAAATACACGGAGGGGAATAATTTGACCTACTTGTTAAAGCTATATCATCTTATTATATACGCTTAGCAAAGAGCATAGATATATTTTCCCCTAAACTTGTTTTTAGAATTAACATTATACGTTAAAAAAAGTTATTTCATTTTTAGAACAGTCTTTAAAACCAGTAAAAATAGTTGAATAGAGGGTTTTGTCCTGAAAGCATATCAGGTAATTAGCGTTTTCCGCGTATGTGACTGCAATTTTAAATACCGATCTCGATCCATAATACTTACCGATATTTTTAAAAAAAAAAAAACATGTTATGCGGTTTATATCATACAGATTGATCAAAGGTTTGTTCAAATCCTGTTTTCTAGTTAACAACAAGCTAAACATAGTTTTTAGAGAGATGAAATGATAAACCTATGCAAAATTTAATTTTTACGGAACTTTTTTCAAAATACATATTTTAATGAATTTTACCAAAAATACGCCCATTGTGATCCTAAAAAGGCCGACCCTTTGGGAGATTTTATTTTCTATTGATTAAGGGGCCTTAAGGGGTAAACATTATCAACATTTCAAAGAATTCTGTAGGTAAATTAAATTATAAGATATTAATTCTCTTTGAAAATTTGTTTCATTTTATCTCATTTGTAAGCAAATTTATCAATTTTTAATAAATAAGCAATTGTAACATTAAAGTATTTGTTTTGAAAAATAAATTCATCCATTTTACATAGGATATAAGTTAAAAAATGATTTTCTGAGGTTTTCTCAGACTTAGACTATATATGTATGAAAAAGCACCATTTTCCGCAATCGGTTCTATTTTTAGCAACAGCCCTAGCTTTTATTATACCGATGGACCAGCCAACAAGGTACAATTTGATAACGATATATCCCCAGATACATGTTTAAAAAATTTGAAAAATTTCTGTACGTATTTTATTTATGTAGTGGGGTATGGATCAATACCTTAAATATGTAAAATACATTCAGTTATTACTTTTATGTTGATTTTTGATCCCCTACTCAATCTTTACGGCAAATATATCTTCCTCCATTGATTAATTTGCATTAAAGTCCAGATGACACGTTCCTCAATTTAAAATAACTCTTTCAAGGATTTTGTCATTGATTTACTACTACTTTGATAACCTTTCTTGCAAAAAATGAGGGTACGTTACCTGGCATTTGTGCAAGATACTAGAGTATATAATTTCCTATATTATCTTCTTGTAAATACACTTTAATTGCTGAAATAAAAAAAAATTGGTATATATATATATATATATATATATATATATATATATATATATATATATATATATATATATATATATAATTTATTTCTAAAATTTCAATCATTTAAAAATGATATTAAATAATAAAAAGTTCTTTGGTAGATTATCAGGCCGTTGAAAATTAAAAGAAAATTCAATGGTATATTATCAGGCCGTTGAAAATTTAAAAAATAATTATCATTTTCGAGGAACGTGTCGTCTGACCTTAAAAACAAACAAAAATAAAGCTTTTAATTCCAACCATTTAAAAGCAAGAACATTTTATTGGATTGAAATTGAAATAATCACTTCTTATGGTAAAAAAATAGAATAATATATACCCTTCAAAACAACTAGCTTACATATTCTTTAGAAACATGCAAATCATAAATTGAAATTTCAAATGTAATCTGATCAATATTGTTTTAATGAAATCAAGTAATATATCTCCATGTAAACCTGAACATGTTTATGCTTTTCTTTTTATCGAATTTGATATGAGAGTGAGAAAGAGAGAGAGAGAGAATTATTAACTACAAACACATAAAATATGTTATGAAAAAAGACAAGATAATTTGTTATACTACTGTAAAAACTATACAAATACCAAACAAAGTCAATTATAGCAGTTATGTAATCGAGGTGTTATTAAACAGATTAAAATCTGTAAATATACTTAATACAAGTTTACAGTCTGTCATAAATGATTTTTATGGCAAATATGAATTCACCTCTGGGTATTGAGACGACTTATTAGTTTTTTGCACTTGAATAAATATTACTTCTCTTTCAGGATTGATTTTGCTGGATCGTTGCAGATTTGTGGTCTTTTTTTTACTGACATGTTGATTCTTATATAAATATTTTGTCAGGTCTCCCATTCTTAATTTACTCTGTCTTTTTTTCTCCTCCTTGTCGTCATTGTAATCATCTATTTCATCTAACAAGTGAAGAACCGAATAATATCGTATCATTTTATGTTCTTTTGAACTTCCTGTTGTCATACAAATAGATGATAGTTCCACTTCCTTTTCCCGTGTCCAATGTTTTGCCTTCAACACGAAAGGTAAGCATTTCGCCACTGGTTTAATTAAAATTATGTCTTCAAATAGTTCTATCATTTTTAATTTGTTGTATTTAAGAAAGGAATTTCTATCTCCGTGTACATCAGAAAATGTCTGGGACATAATAGCAACCAATGCATTGAACAAATGAATGAAAGAAAGTATTACAAACACTACAAATATCGTGTATGCAAGCCATGGGATCCGCGACTGGTTTAGCACGCCAATGTCATTCAGACCTACGCCTAAGTTAAACATTGTGAGAAGAGCACTTTTAAAGGTATCAAACTCGTCTACATCATGCGTTCCGCGGAAAAGCATATACATTATTGCTGTAAACGAAATCAAGAGCCCTACAAAAACCACTGCAAAGGGAACGAAATCCTCAAGAAACCCAGATTTTATCATGTATGTAAAAGAAACGAGGCGTTTGCTAAATGGAGAAAAATAAAGCATGAAATACCAGCCACAGATCAATGCAAGAACAATATGATAGTCCCAGTGAATTTTGAGAATAATCAAACATGATTCCATTAAAGCACAGATGGCTGTAATCAACAAACATACTATGTAATCTAAATTATGCAACATTAATCCAAAATTAAGAGACATCACTTTACAACGTTTTGCCAATGTTATAATACACAAAAAGGCAAATGTAAAGTAAGTTATTCCAGCTGTCGTATTCATGACAATCACAGCATAGAATAATTCACCAATGTCACACGATGTTTCACTGTTCTGAGGACAAAACAAAATTTCTGATTTTGTTATTGATGATGCTGTATACAAAGTCATAAATGTGAAATGAAGGATCATCCAAATGAAAAGGGTAATCCGGTAAGCCATCCATTTCCTTTGCAAAATAAACCGTACCAATTCTTGGTTGAGGATTTGAAATGCTTCTTTGTGAGAACATTTGGAGTCAAATAAACTTTCTAAAATTGTAATTCTCCCTATATTTTCTCCATTTTCGGTATAACTTATCAATCTATCAAATTCTGTAACATCGTATTCTCTAATGTCGAAAAGACCATCTCTTAAATTTATCATGCGATAAACATCCTGGATATTGATGATAAATTCAAAGAGTTCATTGACACCAAGTTTTGCAGATAAACATAGCAGGGTTAGGCCCGACTTATTTTCCCAGAAAAGAATATCTGTTGGTTTTGAAGGTTTAGTGTTATCATTGTAGTTTTCGTTAAACTTTTCCCAAAGGAATTCGAAGGTTTTCTTTAAATGCTGGATTTTTTCAGGATAAATATCGGCATATTTGATCAAGGAATGAAACACAGTATCACCGTCCTCGTTTTGGTTCCAAATTTTAGCCTTTTGAAGAAGAAGATGGGTGATTATTCTAAAGTCTTTATTTTTACATGCAAGAGCTGCAACACTCAAAGGAAGCTGTCCCATTAAAACTGTGTTCTTAAAGTTTTTGCCTACCGCAGATATACTGAACAGCTCTTGACTCATGTTTTTTTTATTGGCTATTTTTGTGAATGTTTCGACAGCTTTTAAATCTCCTTTTGCTATCGCAATGTGCAAAGGTGTCTGACCTTGATATGGCCATGGTCCTTGAAATTTTTTGCTTCCATAGTCTGTTCTCTGTTCTTTCAGATATTCACAATTATCTGTTATTATATCTTCAAAACCATCGAGTGTGTCTTTAAACTTTAAAGCTATATGTAGGAGTGTTTCTCCATGATATTCATTTTTGAGGTCTTTATTTAATTTATCAATCTGATCAATGCTTTCTTTATTGAAATATTCTTTTAGAAATGTGATAAACATTTTTTCGTCTCTACTTTGTAGAATTGGCCTCAGCGTTTCTATCAAATGGTTTTTGACGTGCTCGTCCTTCTCTTTATCTGCACCTGCCATTAAAAAACGCATGTTAGCATGTATGTTTATATTATTATTAATTATCATTAGATTAGAAATGAAAAGAATTTTATGTCTTGGCGTTAAAGATTGTCAATTATCTGATAAAATATGTTGAGCAAACGTAAAAATAATTCCTAAAATTGTATTTAGCACATTATTCTTGTTCAACACGTTTTAAAGAAAAAGTGTTTATCAGTACATACGTATCTCACACAATTTTTCAATTAAAAACACCTTAAAATAAAAAGAAATGTTTAAGGATAATAGTCTGGCATATTTCATTAACATCATTGACAATTTCTTCATTTCTTTCATTTAAAAGAATTGCTTTAAACTTATCATACCATCTGTTTTCCTTCAATATTATAGCAAAGTAAAGATCTTATCTGCTGACACCAAACCAAATATCTAGAACAAGTCGCCATAATTTTCTACGCTCATCATAAAATTCACGAGTGAAATTTAGTGTGAAGTCCTTTTCCTAAAAGTCCATGACACCAAACGGTCACTGGCGATATTCCACCGCCCGTAGACAGATGTTCTACCTGTTTTTACTTCTCAAAAAATTGCAAATCTTTGTAACTATTATGCTTGCAAACCGCTGTGTTACGCGTCCGTTGTTTACATGCCATGACTGATTGCCTATCATGACAGCACCTTGTTTTGGGGTCACGAAGGTTCATTAGCGTCACTTTCATCTAATCTTTAAATCAAAAGCGATTTATTGAAATGGTGGAAAAATCCTCATAGTGTTATTTCTATCCGGTCAATATCATAACATATTATATGATTAATTCCTAGCCCTCTGATTGGCTGATAATCAACAATCTAGATAAATTGAAACATTATATTCACCTGCACATGACCTATGAGGCGAATATAACATTTGACTTTACATTGGACTTAAATAAGATCGAAAATTTCCAAAATACAGCGATTGGTTAACATCATTTCTGTAGTTTAAGGAAGTACAATATTCATTTCGCCTTTGGCGCGGTAAATATTGAACTTATCATGTAGCTAAATCATCGCATTGACCTACAAACAGCAATAATTTATATTGTTATGTTCAGTAGTAAATTTTCACTGTAAAACTCTATATAGATAGTCAATACGTCAGATATTTGCTGGTACGAAAAACAGTGACCGATCAATATTGTCTAAATATTGGCCGATTCCAAAACAAGGTGAATTCATAACAGGCAATTAGTCAAGGCAAGTAAATAACGGACGCACATTGCAACGGTTTGTTAGTATAATAGATACAAGGATATACGAATTACTGATAAGCGAAAAACGAATATTTTAATAACTTCTTTAGCATAATCCCTACGGGCGGAATAGTACCAGTGACCGTTTAATGACATTATTATTTAGGAAACATATATGGACGAAAGTGAACTCGTGAATTCTATATTGAACTGAGAAAAAGACGGCGATTTGTTTTTTAAATCATTTCTTGATATTTGCTTTGTTTCTTCATATAACAAAACAAACGTCTGTGTTTTAGGGCAACATTGATTATTATATCCCTTGGGACGAATATATTGCCTTCCTCTTCGCGTCAGGCAATATACCGTCCCTCGGTGGCTAATATAGATCTAATCAATGTTGCCATCCACCCCGGTCAATTTTTGTATAATAATAACTAGTCATTTTTTTTCGCACGAGCGAATATTACAATTACTTTATACTTGTTTTTAAAGAGGTATATAGTAAGAATATACTACTAAATATATCAAAAATATTTATTTGAATTCTAATATGAATGAACTATTCGATTACCTTGGCAATTTTTTAAATCATTGTAATTTACGTTGGTTGAAGCATTCTGGGTAGACATGCTTGTGGAGTTTTCTTTATTTGAACTTTGATTTTTGTTCTGTGTTGTGCTTCTTTTCTCCATTACTGCTTGGCTACTTACGCATGGTAATGGGTAGATAAACTTTAAATTGAGCAAACCTATGAACGATAAAAAAAGACCCATCCATATATATATATATATATATAGATATAGATATAGATATATATATATATATATATATATATACAATAATTTGATTTTTAAATGTTCACTTCGTTTATTAAAAATTATTGCCTTTGTCTAATGTAAACAATCAGATTTATATCTCCGTTTCAAATTAAAAAGATGGTATCGACAGCTCGATTATTTCTCTTAAATAAATCATTAGACTGATATGGCTAACGTTTAGATCATAATACTTTTTTGCATGACACCTGCCAAACGCATTGATTTAGATGTAACTGCTGAGGACGCTTTAGATCTACTTGTAATTCTGATCAATTCAAAAAAAAAACTCTTTGTTATTGTTGCGTTTCATCTTTTAAAATAACTTAAAGATATTCCATTGGAAAATGATAATTTTTTAGAGAGTGATAGTGTGGTTTTTTTTTAATTAAATAATGCTAGCTAGCAGGTTCTTTAAATGAACATATTTTGTACATAAAAATCGATTTCTAATTTTTCTATGAAATTGTATTCGTATTCTGAAGGAATTTGAAAATGTACATTATTAAATTCTTATAGGAAATAAAATATTTTACAATAAATTCGATATATTTCAGTACACAACGTTTCACGTGGCTTTATTATTTTCTAAATAAACAAAGAGATTCATTCAGGTCGAATTTTGTTACCTGTATTTCTACCTGATAAAAAGTTATCTTGTGGCATACTGTTAATTCCTTATTTTACCCGTTTCAACAGTTTTGTATCAAAACCCGAGAAAGAACATCGTGAACGTCGAATTTTTATCATAGTTTCATTTAGTTTACATCTGTCCGAAAATAAGGGAGATTTTACATTCCGCGAAATGTACTTCACTTGTTATGTACAAGCTGGTCGGACATCCCCCTTCATATCAATTTGTAGTGTCCACGCTAGACGTAAACAATTTTTATTCAATTTTGTAATCAAAGTTTGACAGTTATAAGATACAATAATTTGCCATCATTCAAAAAGTATCTTTCGAATACTAGTACTCACTTTTCTTCATCTATGTAGTCAGTTTTTCTCTTTTCTGAGCCACAGCATCCATAATTTATATTACCGAAAATCAGTGTCCGAATAAAATAATGGAACAGAAATTCAAAAAATATAGACCTGTTCTACTTTCCCAGCAAGAGAAGAATTACCAAAACCTCGACATATCATGCATTCTGGATATACAGATACTTAAAGATCGATTTTTATTCTCCTTAGGAAAAAAATCGATACCTAGAAAACCGGGGTATTTTGAGGAATCAGAAATCTGCTTCTTAGATACCCAAGCATTTGCCAACAATTTTTACCTCAAAGGTTTTTATGTTGAAAATCTGTTCAGCCTACACGTTAAGACACGTAAAACATTATCACAAAAGATTATTTTCAATAAATAATAAAAAATTGAATGGCTTTAGTATGTGATTTTTACTGTTTATCATTAATCACTTGGAATGGAAATATTAGTGATAAATGCTTGTCTTTCAAATGAACAGAATGCCATTATAAGAACAAGCATATGTATACAGGCAGGATCTATGATCCTAAATAACTAATGCTGAATGGCCTTGAGTACCAATTATGATTCTTAACCTTACTGCTTTCACCAGGAACAAATAACTTTCCGATAGATGATTCTTCAAATTGCGTTTAACAGAAAGCAATTATTTGAATGTTAAACGATTTAGAATTTTGTTCAGTAGTATACATATTATAAGATGAAGATGTCGTAAAAAATTAACATTTTTAAATTTCGATGAATCTTATTAATTTCTGTAACATTATTTTGTATACCTTAAACAGAAAATAAATAAAATTAATCAATACTCACTTGAGTTTTGTATCTGGTAGTTCTTTTTTCAGAAATAACAAATTTTAAAGTTTTGATTCAGACAGCGTTATTTGGATATTTAGTAACGAGTTCTAGGCGATTGAATTCTTTTTCATTCCAAATAGTAGAAGTACATGCACAAAGTTCATTTTCTCTGTGAAAACTACTGCGCAATTTTTGAGTGTTATCATTGAAAGAAGAAGATTCGTGACATGGAACAGGTTTTGAGGTATCGATTTAACAAAGGGATTGTTTGCTTCAAGACCCTTAGTAAAGTGAAAATCAATGATTATCTGAGTGTTATTAAAATTTCGCACAGACATTGAATTTCATCCTTAATGTGCCAAGGTACTTTACCACTATTACTGAATACAACGAATTACGGTCGTTTAGGCCTCAATACGTTTAAGTTCCAAGATTTTTCAGCACCTGCAAATAACGTTTAGGCTCCAAGATGTTAAGGTACCAAAACGTTTGGGCATCAGCTATTTATGAAATGAAATAAAAAAAAACCCAGCTAACACAGTTTCAAGGTTTATCGACCGTAAATTATATTTAAAGGAACCTAGACACGATAGATCAAAATATAATTTGTTTCCCCTTTATAATGTTTAGAATGGCTAATAAGGGTATTTTTAATGCTTCGTCAAAATTTGAAAGTCAAATATTAATAAGAAGCAAAATACAGGGTCTGAAATTCTTTGTTTTGTTAATAAAGCTAGAGTCTTGTTATTGTTTACATATGTTTTATACTGTTATAAGTTGAAATCAAATGTTGCTTTAATCTGTTGATAATATTATTTATGAACACGATGAATCAGTTTATCTTGTTTATTATGAGTCATTTTGTCAAAGAAAGGTAATTCCATACCTTACATTATTTGTAAACAAATACCTCTATCTTTTTGAAGGTCCGTGTTGCTCTGCTTTGGATTTGTATTTCGTTTTATGGATTTTTGAGATGGTTGACGGTTTGTTATTGTCATTTTTTCATAAGACTCGAGCCCTGTTTACATACATGTAACAATGAATGCTTACCTCTGTATCTCTCTTATATCTTAACTTCTAACATTCAAATTTTGGTCAGCCATTAAAATGCAAGAGTAAACCATTTTATGCATAAAAGATAAAAAGTAAAATTTGGATCTCAAATCGTGTCGTTTAAGTCCCTTTAACTATATCTTAACTATAGTTTTCATCTGTAAAACCATTTTAACGGTTAGCTTTACAAAAAAGTTGTCAATCAGAGTTTTATAAATCGTGAAACTATATTTATCATATTTTTTAACGTACTTTACAAATCATGAAATTATGAATTTATCAGATAAACTTAATTTGGAATCGCAGATGTAATTTTTGGTGTTAAATATAGTTTACATTTCCTTTGCATGTTTATAAATTTGGAAGTCCGTGCAACCTGAACTTCTCAACCGGAAAGCCGCCGACCATAACTAATAGGTAGATGTATATGTACCCCAGTAGCAGTTGTGAAACAATCGAAAAGAATGTAGCGACCAACGACTTCAATGAATTTATGTCGTCTTCAATATCAATCGATATTTCTTGAGTTGACAGTATGAGAATGTTTTTTATTCACCCTGAGGAACTCAAAAACAAATGATGATCATTTGAAGAAACATTAAATAGCCAAATAAAAGATCGTAAACAAAAAAGATTGAATAAAAATAATGTCCTTGATCAGTAACCCTATCTATGAATAATGTTTATGTACGGTATCTTCTAATGTCAGGTTAATTTCTAGAAATATAGTGATATAATCTAAAGTGAACGATTGTTGAGAAAGTATATTTATTATAACTACAATCAAAACCTTGAAAATAAATGAACATTTCAATAAAAGAAATTTAAATGTTTGTTCACTAAAGTGCAAATGCATTTGAAACATCAAAGAGCCTGTAAAGCTTTGCCGTGACACAATTTCGCCATAATCCCGCTACTTGATCAGAACAATTTCATTTATACACTACTACAAGCGTTAAAATTTGAATTATTGTCTTCTTTAATTTTTAACAGTTTTAACGGAAAATACTGTTCATTGGTTTGGTTTTTTACTTAGTCGATGCATTTTTACCCTTGGTTCGTCAATCATTTTAAAACACCATCTACTTATGAAAGTTTAGAAAAACCAAAATGATAATAAAAACCACTATAGTCTGATTGTAAACAAGATAAAAAACATTTGTCATCAAATCTATAGGGTTTTTTTTTATTCGGGGAAATACAATGTGTATTGATCGATTAAACAGCGATATTCGTCGTTTTGTTTACAAACTATTGCAAATAAATAGTAGTAACTTAAAATATAATCATAAAAATAACTTAAATTTGGTCTTGGTTTTCCAACGACACAAATAAAGCCACAACAACCCAACGAAACAAAAGCCGAGGCAATGAACATTTTTCTTATTCTGACTAGGCATCAAAGACTGCAGAAATTAAAGGAAACCAAATAAGAGACATGAAATTTAAGCATATAGAAAACTAATCACTTCTAAGGAATTTGATTATTCATTTGATTGTTGTATCTGGACAAATATAATTTCATTCTCGGGATTGATTTTGTTTAATCCTTTCTGACTTAAAGGCTTTCTTTCATAATTTTGTATAAATTTATAGAAATACTTTGACAATGTTTTGGTGCTGTATTTAGCTTCCATCTTTTTCTCTTCCTTGTCAATGTCATCATTGCAGTCATTTAGGTCATCCAACAGATGTAATATCGAAAAAAATTGCTTTCTGCCTTTTATTTGGTCAACGTGTTTTCATTCCTGATACTATTAAAATTTGTTGTTTTGAATACGTACATGTAGATGATGGTTCAACTTCATCATTTCGAACCTAATGGATTGCTTCTCTAGGAAAGTTAAGCGTTTCGCTTATCCTCTGACTAACACTATCTCTTCGTATAATTCTATCATTCTAAGTTTGTTGTATTTAAAATATGACTTTCTCTCTTGGTGTACATTAGAAAATGTCTAGGACATAACAGCAATCAAAGCATTAAACAGGTGAATGAAAGAAAGTATTGCAAACACAACAAAAATTGTGTATGCCAGCCACAGGATCCTTGACTGATTTAACAAATCAATTGTTTAAACCTACTCTTAAGTTAAGCATAGTAAGAAGTAAAAAGTATCAAACTCGTCTACATTATCCGTATCACGAAACAGCATATACATAATTGCTGTATACGAAAATAACAGCCACAGGAAATCTGTTGCAAATGGGACAAAATCTTCTAAAAATCCCGATTTTATCATAATTATATGTAAATGAAACAAGGTTTTTGCTAAACGGTGAAAAATAGAGCATGATGTACCAGCAAGATATCAAAACAAGCACAATATGAAAGGCTGAATGTGCTTTGAAAATATATAGATAAGCACTGTTATTGCACCGATGGCTGTAATAAACAAACGATATAATCCAAATTATGCAACACTAATCCAAGATTAAAAGGGTTTCCAAATGCACTCGTGCAACGTCCTATCAACTTAAAGACACACGAGAATGTAAATAGTAAATATGGTATTCCAACCACTACATTTTAATGAGACAGCTTTAGCAACATGTAGAAGTGTCTGACCTTTGAAATTGTTGCTTTGATTTCTTTGTTCTTCTAAATACTTGTGATTCTGCTCTAATACTTCTTGAACAAATTCATGTGTATTCGGGAAACTTTAAAGCTATGTATAAAAGTGTTTCTCCATTGAATGCAGTTTTTGCATCTTCATTTAATTTTTCAAAATCTTCTGAATTTTTGATTTTGATTTTTGTATTTAGATGATCGACAATGTCATTCTCGTTTCCACGACTTATTATTCTTTTTAAGGCTTCTATCTCAAGGTTTTCTTTGTTGTTTTCTGTTTTGCCCTTCTCTTTAATATTAGCAAATATAAATATAAAAAAATAATAATATAATGAAAATATGTTTGGAATAATTTCATATTGATGATGCACAAAAATAATGAAAAAAGAACTAGTATTCTCTTTTATAGTACTAATTTATTTTATACACAAAATTATAATCTTAATTTTGTCAATCAAAGTTTTACAATTTGTTGTAGGATCCTTGCTTTTTCAAATAAAAAGGTTTTTACCCATTCGGTTCCCTGCGGAAACAACAAAACAAATACAATCAGTCATTGATGATATGCCCTTGGTCGATTTGTCTCTATTTTTTGCGCCCTGATTTTGGTTTTGAGCTTTCCTTTTTTTCTGCCATTTTGTGGACTACTTTCTATAATAAATGAAAAGTAAGCCAAGCTTGCATTATAGCTTATGACATATCAGATTCTTAAAATGCTATGCATATATATTGGCAACCAAAACAGGAGTTATTCATTTCAAATATGTAATATATTCAGATATTTTACTTAAGTTCTTTTCACAAACAAAATACTGCAGAGAATATAATTTTGTCATTTCAAAACTTCAATTGGGGTTAGCTAATGTGCATTCTCTACTGATACTTTCACCCTAACTTTCACAATTTAGAAAATAAAAATGTATCTAAAATTAGAAAGAGAGAAAGTCAGTATGGTTTCTTTGAGGGTTACATTCAATCAGGATCAAATACTGTTTGGGTTAAAGCATCAAGAAGCGATCAAAGCTTTGACACATTTAAAATGTCATCTTGTATAATTAGATATTCATTATACCATTTACAGGTTTTTTTCTTTCATTTTAAATGAAAAAAATATTTTGGTGGTATGTGGACTGCCTAACACACACAGTATGTAGCCCTTGTCACAAAAAATCTTACGATCAATTTTTTTTGTAAGTGAAAACTTAAGTTTTTGTTCATTTTCACAAAACATCTTATGAGATAAAATGTAAAAATGATGTAAAATTTGTAGTAACCTTACAATAGAACATACCCTCTGGAAACTACATGTATTTCATAACTGTAAATCATCATATGATGTAAAATATACAAGAGAAACAGCTACATTTAACGTTTTGAGACACATTATACGGTTATTTTGCATTACTAGTATGTAGCAGTTATTGTCGAAAAAATACACAAATAAATTCTCCAACATTTTTTACGGCAAATTTTCTCGTAAGATTTTCCTACGTCACATTAAACACACTTTTGACTGTGACGTCATATTTTGGTTTCTACTACATCATATTGATTTCATTCAATGTAGGTGGTGTGTTAATTTTGCCTCCTGTTTTATGAGAGTTTTATATAATTTACATGTTTCTCTTTTATAAGAATTATTAGGTGAATTGAAATCGCTGCTTGGTATAGGATAACGCGTAAGTAAAATCTTAAGTGAAACTTGTTGCAAATACGTTCGTGAAAAGCACTTAAGATTTCTCTTAATAGATTCTTAAGTTAAAATCTGTCACAAAATCTAAAGAATTTTTTGTGAAAAGGGCAACAGTGTCTATCAAGTGGTGTGTGATTTCAGTTTTGTGTCCTAGCTATGAGAAATTTGGTTTATTCATACTCCTCTTTTTATAAGAATAATGCATGGTATGGTCGTTGCTGGAGAAGAGGTTTCCGTAAGTGGAATCTTAAGTAAAATAATCTGTGACTAACGCCTTCAATTCTATGTGAAAATCAAAATTGTATAAAGGGGTCCCAGCACGCATAGTCACAAGTTTTTCTTTATATTGCTTAACATGATACATATTGATGTATTAAAGAGCAAGATACCAATAATTTGTTGCTAAGGTAACGGACACTAAAAATAGAAAAATGGCAAATTTTAGCTACTCTAGAGCAATATAGGAAGTAATTTTAGCTTATCTAAAATATGAGTTCACTATATGATAATTTTCAAAATATAGAAAAAAAAACTGGTGGGCAAATCAAAATCTTAAGAAGGTTACCTCGGAAAATTGAAATTATTTTCAATACATGATTTTTTTAAATTTTTTTTAAATATCAGAGAAGTAATCATTGAACCAAACCCATAGATTTATAGTTATATTTAAAATATACATGAGAGATTAAAAAAGACACTTGTTACTATGGTCACAAGTTTAAAAATTAGAAGAATAAATAAGAAAACCAAAGTGATACTGTACAGCGAAAATGCTTGTTTTTATAAACACCACTACAAGATCTAAAACTTACTTGTTTATTCCAAACACTGACCGAAACTGCTGTCAAAAATACAAAATCAATAAGTTTAACATGCCGTTTTGAACGCAAATTGCTTACACAAGTACAAAACAATGCCTTTGTTAATCCTTAGCACTGCGCAGTTGTAGACTTAAATTGAAGATTTAAAATTTTTAAAAATATGAAAGATGGTTATTATGTCCGCTTTACAACCATTTTCTGAGAAAAAAGGTTTAATCTTGCACATTTTGTTTGTAGCATTGTTTCATTGTTTGTTCATCCCATGATAGGAAAAAGAGTCGTTTTATTGCTTTTCATTTCAATTTGAAAGCAAATCGGAATACTATTTGCCGAAACTACATTCATCCACTACAATGAAAAAAGTCAAGTTTTTCTCCTTCGAAACGTCCCCTCTATCGCTTTAGATTTCAATTGCCAACCAAATTTAAAAAGTGTACAGATACTTTGTATTGCAAAGTACCCGGATGATAATGTTGAAAAATTGTGCGAGGAGTTTCGAGCATATCCAAATGGATAAAAGTTATCAGAATATCATGGTTGAAAACATATATTTGTTCTGTATAATGTTCTTTAAACAGAAATTCCCTTTCAGCTAAGATGATTTAAAAGACCTAAATATGTGTGTAAAGCGTTGTACAAGTTTCAAATTTTTGGCTCCTTATAGGGACTTATACAGCGATTTCAGCTCAAAATTTTCAAATTTTATTTTTTCCATTTTAAGTACTCTTATGATAAAAATGGGTATTTTTAATGATTCGTCTAAGTTTGAAAATCAAATATTGAGTTACAAACAAGATATTGGTATGAGTTTCAATCAAATGTCCCTTTTTTGTTGGTAATACTATTTATGAACCCATTGAATCGGTTTATCTTGTTTGTCACAAGTCATTTTGTTAAAGAAATGGTACTTTCTGTACTTTGCATTATTTGTATACAAATATAAGACTCGAGCTTTGTTAATATAACAATGGTTTCTTACCTCTGTATCAATTTTAAACAAAAAAATAAAAATATGATCCCACATCCTGTCTAGGTCCCTTTAATATCTCTCATACCGTATAAGATCGTAATAATATTAGGCGATGTAGATGAATTAATTTTTAGAAAAAGAGAATGACTTGTAGTTTTGCAGAGACAGACTGAAAAACATATAAAATTAAAGAGAAATGTTTTACATCCTTTTCGGTTTTATCAGGTTAAAATAATAAAGATTATTAAAAAGGATTAAAACGAAGCACATAAACTTCTATTTTTATAACAATTGGATAAAAATAAACTTATTTTCCTATCTTTATTCAAGTTTTAGATATCCATACAAAGTTTTTAAGATAATTAAGAATATCAAAATGATAGATTTAAAAAACAACGCATTGGAAATTTCATTACTGCATTTCAATGCATTTTGTTTTAAATTATACGTGATATCAATAAATGATATTAAATAAAAAATATTCTCTTAATTGTAATCAAAACTATTTATCAAGTTATCATTATACCCGCACTTTCTAAAGAAAGTTCGGGTATATTGTTGTTACCCTGTTCCGTCTGTCCGTCCGTCTGTCACGTTTTACTTTCTCAAACTGCTCTTACATCTTATAAACCGGCAAACTGAACTCTTGGAGTATGATTTGGGGTGTCATGTTGTTTTGTAAAAAGGTTTCAAAAATTCTCTGGTAGTCCTGGGGGTCAAATAATTGGTAAAAACTTACGTTTTTTGACAAAAAACCTTCTTCCTCGAACTCCTTTTACATTTTCAACAGTAGACAAATCATCTCTTGGAATATGTTTCGGGGTGTCCTATAGATGCGCAATAAGGTTTCGGAAATTTCAATTTTGTCCTGGGGGTCATTAAATAGCTGAAAAATGACGTTTTTTTTTTACAAAAAGTCTGGTTTCAAAAAACGTCAATTTCTTTTTGCAGTAGCCTAATGATCTAATAAGATATGCTTCGGGGTGCCATGTTGACCTGTAATCATGTTTCAGAATTTTTGTTTTTATCATGGGGGTCTGTAGGCATCAAAAAATGACGTTTTTTTGCAAAAAAAAAAATGGTTCCCAGAACTCCTCTTACAATTTATGCAGTAGCTATGTCATCTCTTGAGATATGATTGGGACTGTCCTATAGATGTGCAATAAGGTTTTAAAAATCTAAATTTCATCCAGGGAGTCAAATAGTAGCTGAAAATGGACGTTTATCACTCCTAAAAAAACCTACTTCCCAGAACTCCTCTCATGATTTAATGAATAGCCACATCATATCTTAAGGTATGATAGGGGCTGTCATATAGTCATGCAATAAGGTTTTAAAAATTTAAATTTCATCCAGGGAGTCAAATAGAAGCTGAAAATTGACGTTTATCACTCCTGAAAAAACCTACTTCCCAGAACTCCTCTCATGATTTAATGAATAGCCACATCATTTATAGGGATATAACAGAGGCTGAGCTATAGATTTGCAATAAGGTTTTAGAAATATAAATTTGATTCTGAGGGTCAATGCTATCTGCAAAATGATGTTCCGTCCCATAAAAACCTAATTCCTGGACCTCCTCTTATCTCTTGTGATTGAAATAACGTACCATAAGATGCATAAGGAGGAAGAATATATATGCTTAAGGGGTGGGGATCACAAGCATTTTTTTCAAGTTATTTGATTATTTTTGATTTTGGGAGGGTTCAAGAAACAAAAAAATATATGGTTTAGGAGTGGGGATTTCGATGATTTTGAGGATATTTAAAAAATATTCAACTATTCATGTTTTCTATTTAAGAGGAGGGGGGGGTGGTTGTTTAAAAACAAGTCCAGGGGGTGGGGGAATGACCCAAGGGGCAGGGGCCAATTTGTCTTAAATGTATCTTGACATGATCAGCAGAATTGGACAGAATTATCACTATAGGGCATCTGCAGTGGGGCCCTAAATAGTTACAAAATCAATCTACAAAAAATATTGATAATATGTTATACATGTATTTAGAAATGTCTTTATTTTCAAAATTATTAACAAATTAATCATTCAAAATGAGTTATAAATAACCGATTGGCAATTCTGCAATTGATTGCAAGATTCCTAGTATAATATCACATGTATTTTTTTATATATAATTATACATGTATGTTAACAATCAGTATTAAAATGCACAAATTTTCATGAGTCATAAATCTTGACATACCACATATCTCTTGACAAAAAAAAATAACAATTTAAAATAAAAGAAAATTAGTCATTAACTCTTTTTCTATTACTGGTGTATGATGATGGGGTAGGGGGTATAATGGGAAAAAAAGCTGCAGCATGCCTTCATTCTCACTAAAAATGTATATCTAGTCCACACATCCTGGGGATGGGGAACGGTTAAGGCCCCTTCCCCTTCCTCCCTATTATAACTCATATAAACATGATATTTAATACCCAAATTTAATACAAAATAGGGTCAATATGGAGTCAACTCAATAGTGTAAGTCTGACAAATGAAAAAATAAAAAAATTCTGCGATTAAAATGACAGAAACTGTAGATAAGCTTATTTAAATACAAATGATGATACAGTATGCTGGCAAATGGAGATCACATTTTAGAAAGTGAAAGTAAAACTTAACTGTTTTGTATACCGGTGTCTCATAACATTGCGCTACTACATGTATTATACTTACCTATATTGATCAACATCATAATGATAATCCAATTAGCACAATACGAATTCCTTTAGCTGATCACCACAAAAGAAACGTTTATTCATGTTAATTAATCCTATTCTGCATATCAAGAAAACATATGCATGTACACCACGTGAAACCCATCTAACCAAAGAGCTGGGTAAAACTAGTACCCGATGCAACCTGTACACCTGTGTTGTGTACGTAACTTCAGACAAAGATCATTTAATTGTAATATATTGCATGTGGCCTTCTTTTTGACTAAAACTAGTACAAGAGAGTGTTATTTAGAGGCAAACACTTGGTGCGGGTATTACTGTCTAATGACAGCATCTAGTTTTATTTAGTATTTTAATGGTTTTATTTTTAAAATATGACATACCGGCATACTCACTTTCAAGATTTTCTGTAACGTAGTTTTCTGCGCCGAAATCGTGCAGTTAGTTGCAAGGTCACTTTGTCTATGTCTTCAGATCTCATAGGTTTTGTCAAAACACTGGTCTATTTAACAAGACATTCAAGTAGAAAAAATTATGCAATCTGTGTAAACTAAAACCTAAACATAGAACTTTCAAGGGTGCATAGTCAACATAATTGATTAAAGTTGATAAAGATTACTGAATATCCGCTTATTTTCTAAAGAAACTGGTTAATTGTTATTTTAAGAAATGCCCTACTTCTAAAGTGAAGATATTTTCTAATACGTCCCAAGAATGAAATTTACAAAAACAGGATGGCAGGGGTAGAACACTTCACGTCTTTTCAAAACTAAAACCTAAACATAGAACTTTCAAGGGTGCAGAGTCAACATAATTGATTAAAGTTGATAAAGATTACTGAATATCCGCTTATTTTCTAAAGAAACTGGTTAATTGTTATTTTAAGAAATGCCCTACTTCTAAAGTGAAGATATTTTCTAATACGTCCCAAGAATGAAATTTACAAAAACAGGATGGCAGGGGTAGAACACTGCACGTCTTTTCAAATACTGAGCAAAGGAAGACGTCGTTTGAAGTCCTGAGTTTAACCATCTTCACAATCGCTTGGTATGCTCGACATATCTCGTGCCTAGAGTAAATAGGAGGGAATTACTTTACGTAAATATTTGTTTGATATGAGTATAAAAGATTCGAGGCTCAGAGCACAACCGTTGTGGTTTTGTTTTTCTGTGTGTTTAGAAACATTGAAATAAGATATGGCCTCATGTCCATAGTAAAGTTATATAAGCATTATGACCTGATTAATGTACTTTTGCAGTATTTATCACTTTAATACCATTTTCGAAACAATAAACAAAATGCTTTTTGGATAACACTTTGAAACTATTTAAACATCAAATACGCATTTATACCCAGTCTGTTGAATAAAATACTAACGTTTTCAGTTTAATAAAATGCCCATTGGTATCAACAGTGCAAATCCTTATTCGAAGGTATGAAAACGAGATACTAAATCTTATCGTATGAAATACTGTATTGTTTGTATGAGATATAATACCGTACGAACAAGATGTTTCGATAATACATGTTCACGGAACCAAAGGTCTATATGTTCACCCAATATAAAGTATTGCTTATCTGAAATAACCCATTCGTTTGTCTTGCCGTTGATTTCCATCTAATACTAAGAATGTAGCGGTTATGACCCAAGACCTGGGCCTTTTCAGGATATTATTAACACTTTAGGTTTATTTGAGTTCCCCCAGAGCTTTCGGACTGCTGTTGGTTGTCGATGGAAATGACTATACATTTATAGCATTGAAAAATTATGTTAAAAACTTAATATACGGATTGCCAAATATTTTAAACAATGTCGAGGACGAAAAGAACAGATTTAGAGTGAGTACAACCTCTCGTGAGAACAATTTAGACACCAATATTCAAACGGCTCTGGTTTTTCCGCTAGGGTAATTCTGCACATTTGCAAGTGTTTTTCATATAATGCTATTACAAAAGACTAATCTCAATCACAAAAAGTTGCCATTAATATTAAACACATGTTGAAAAAAAGCTCATTTCTTGTTTAGCGATTTTGTCACATCAACTGTAATTGATTTCAATCAGTATTATTTCATTTTATCTGTGCTTTTGTTGAGAATACATATCAGGCATATGTCTTACATACAATGTCACTGGAAAGCATGCATATTGTCCTTTCCGATATATTTCATTTTATCAAATAAAATATACAACATGATTGTATATTTTATTTGATAAAATGAAATATATCGGAAAGGACAATATTTTCAAAAAATGAACACAAAAAAAACATCAAAAATTTGATTGATTATACCAAAATTAAAAATAAAATAACAAATAAAAAATAGTTTGGAAAGGAAAATGAGCAAATTAGTACCGAAATCTTTCTCTACCTATTCTGATTATATTTGAACATAGTAACATTGATGTTCAGAAAAAAACACCGCTCATTTCTTTTTCTTTCTTTTCTCTCTTAGATATGACACTTTATGAATGTTATAAATACCTCTATCTGTTTTGTACAACATTATAAAAGCGCTTAACATTTAAAAGAGTGAATTTTTATATGAAATTTTATTTACGTCAGTTATAAGCCAAATGAAACGTCAGGTTTACCAAGCTGCATATTTATATTGTATAATACAATCTGTATCTTGTATCATTTTCCTGAATAATCTTATATTAATATACAATGGTTCAGTGATACACAAAGATGAATGAACAACGATGAGACAACGGTTAATTTTAACTCAAAATAATTAATTGATGTGTACACTGAAGATGATCAATAAAATGGATATATAGCATTGGATTATGTTACCTAATAAATGTTCAATGTGTGTAAATGATAAAAGCTTCAATGTCAATCAATGGATCATGCACACAATGGTCTACGTCGACTTTTTCAACAGTATAAGAAGTAGAAAAGAATGACAAAGACAAAACACGGAAGCCCATATTATTGGCCAGAGACACTGGAAAGTAACAGAATCTGCGGCGGGGCTTCATGCAAAATTCGGCAAACGTCCGAGAGTGTCAAGACCATAGACAAGGACATATGTAGGCTACTGCAACCCAATTTAAATCACGTAAAGCCATGACGCAGGTTGGATGTGACTGGAATTGCGATGAGTAACCATCACCTGGAATTACAAAAGAAAAACAGCAGCACACAAACGAAAGTTCATCAATATAAAAACAATTTAATAGCGTGAAGATAGGGGAAAGGGTGGGAGGGGATTTACGTCTTCTCTGGTGCAGCGAAATTTGGAAAAGGACGCTGACTATTGCGCACGGTCCCTTGCGCACGATAAAGATGTTGCAATAGCCGATGACCACCGAAATGATAACTTGGTAAACAATTGAGAGTTGTCTCTCTTTGAACGGCCGGGTTTATCTATTAGTCTCAATAACTGGACTTAACTCATATCGAGTTAAGTCGGATTAATGTTAAATGATTTAAACTGTATTACTTTAGAATCATGTTAATCGAAAGATCAAAACTAATTTTATCTTTAATCTGCACCTGAATACTTAAAGGTCAATTTTGAATCATTATGAAAATTACAAAAAATTAATCTGGAATGCACTCCTTCAAGGTTGATTACCTCATAGTAACTATTTGAGAACGGTAGCAAGGATGCTGTCAAAGGACTTTCACTTATGCGACGATGAATTATGTATTTCTGAGAGATTGTCTTATAATCCAAACGGTATTAAAGTTGTTCGAAAAGAATACTTGTTAACATACCCAGTTATTTGTTTGAGTTTAATGAGTTCTTCAATTTGATCTGCCAGGTATCACATTAGGACTGAATCTAGGTAAAAAAGTTTCTTAGGCTTGAAAATAACGTTAGCTTTATTTGGTAAACATTTGCACTTTTTGGAACTTTTTGTTGGGAATATTTTTCCATTTTCTAAAATCAATGCTATATTTTGGATAAATTAAGCAGTCTCAGCCAAAATACAATTCAGGGGTATGTACCAGTAATCAAGCTACCAGAATGTTATTTTTGATTTTTACACGAAAGGAATTTCCCTCTTTAACAGCCAATAGTTATATTATTTTCCATTTTGTTTCTTTAGAAACAACTTTTGAATTACATTTATAAAATTGTTTCCATTTAATTCTAACAAGAACTTATACTCTAAAATCCAGTGCATTTGGCTAGGTCTTTTCAAAAAATTTTGAATAGAATAACTAACAAAAGAAAAGAATATTCTAGAGCGTTTTTTGTGCAGTATAACGGGATTGAATGTAAAAAAAAAAAAAGAAAGGCAATCTACACATGAGTAACTTATTGTGATACTTGCAAACGAAATTGTTTTACCAAATAAACAATCCAGCAAGCTGAACTTAACCGCTATTCTGAAAATCGCTGAAATGATTATGATTTTGGTAAATTAAAAAAAAAATCGTGTACAACTGATTTTTAAATTGCCTTTTCTTCAAACCAAATCAAAAAGTCAAATACTTAAATTTTGATGCTTAGAGTTAGAATTTTATCTTAAAATCTTGACAGTTCAAACTGATTTGAAACATTTGAGATCGCATATTTGTGTACACCTTCAGTTGATATATTGTTCAGCCAATGAGTCAGTCGGTGACTGAACCAAGTGTTATTTGTTTAAATAATATCTTGGAAACTTTTCAGTCTGCTATAACATTGAATGCATTCAGTCCCTTTGCTCGATAGAATTGGTTATGTTGTGAATTGCATATTTCGATGGGAGTTTATTTCTTTATTTTTTTTTAAAATAAAGTCAGGTGTGTGTCTGTTCTATTGTAAAAATGTTTAGCAATGTCGGGGGATTTTTGAAAGATTAAAGCCAGAATATACAGTCGAAACAATCTTCAGCCATACGTTTATTTATTATACCCATGGGAGCATTTGCATTCGTGCAATGCATTGTTTGGCATGTAAAAACGATCCTTAATGCAAGGTTTTCTAAAAATCCACAATTTAAAGTAAGTATTATAAATTCCTTGAAAAATTTTTAATAACTATTTTTCAAACATGTCTCATTCATCCAGTGTATAAATAGATATCAAAGTCTTTCTCATTGAAAAAATAAAATCTAAGCTTTAGTTCTTTTTCATTTTCCGTATTGAACCGAGACATAAAAACGGCATAGAACTACCGTTGCAAACATACGACTAAATAGACATAATTAAGAATTTAAATGCAAGATATCCTTTGAAGTAACCGACTTTCAAGGTATACAAATTACTTGTTATCCTTGGCATAACACAATTAATTGGAATGCTCTTGCAATGGTTCTATAGACTTAGCTGAGCTTTTTCCTGATCTCTCTTTACAAGCTTAATCTTTAAAAACTTACTTATAACGCAAACTGAAGGAGATTGGACAGATTTTTATCAATTCTGAAACAATGGGAATCAAGTTAATTGACCTCAATTAAAGAATGTCCTGAAGTGAAAGCGATCTTGTTCAAAATTAAACAGCCTCCTTTTCATAAAAACAAGCATATTTTAGTGAATATTACAATACGATTCCATACAACGTCAAAACGTATTGATACTTATTGAAATACAATACATTTATTTTCTTATGTAAATTCAAAACTGTTCCATAACTGGACTGTTTTAACTGTTTTACTTTAAGTTAAATGATTACTGATAGATTCCTTATCGAGATGTTTATGCTGTTAAAGAAATACAGATATTCAGAATATAAAGGAAATCAGGAGAATGATTTGTGGGTTGCTTTGGGTGGCATATAAATAATTATTACTGGGGTTTTTAACAAAATACAATGTATACTAACTGAATGTATTTGGGTAGCTGTTTATGAATGTACGTGGTGAAAGTCTTTGTCTCTCTGTTTTCCGCCTTCTTCAATTTCTTTCCTCTCCATATTACTCACATTTATAACTCTTTTTCGAGGAAGAATGCCTTAAAACTATTTATGACGGTAGATTTATATGGATTTTTGTGTGTATCAATAACGGTCCAATTGTCTGTCATTTGTGCATGCATGTGAGTTTCAATAAAAAAATCTTCCAAATCAATGAATCTTTAAGTTTGTCTACAATAAAAACTACTTTTCTTATAAATGTTGTTTCATCCTATTTTGAATCTTTTAATACTACAATAATCGGTCACATACTTATTCCAAAGTATCGTTAGTAAACCTCTATCTTTCTTAACCGTTATATTTTTTCAACTTAAAAAAAAAACATTTTTGAAAGCGATTCTAATGCAATCGCGTGATAAGAAGTTTTAGATCTGTTGTGCGTCTTATTTAATTAGGGAAATTATGCAATTTGTGTAAATTAAATCCATGAGGTCGAAATTTCAAACATATTACATTGTATTTACCTGTATTTTTAAATCAACATTAAAACTAATGGAGTTCGCGTTAATGAGTCTTTTTAATATGTATCGAACAATTGCGATCTGCAATCTAAACTTGTTATATTTGTAAGTTTGTCCTCACCGAAATCACACCAAGGACAACTGAGGCAAAGGGTAGAGACATGCTTAAATATTTGACAATGTGATACGTCCTTTGAAGTCATTGAGTTTAATCAACTTCGCATTATCATTTGGTATCATTGATATATTCCTTGTCTGTCTTAAGTAAATATAGAGCAACGCATAGTTATTTAGATTTGCTAAAGGTAAAGAGTCTGATCCCGATTCACAGTCAGCTGAGCTCAACAGTTTTACTGGTACAAAATTAAGGTATAGGGACAGATGATTGGCAGTTCTCAATTCAATGAATTCATTGATCAAGCAAAACATTTTAAAACAATTTTAATTTCAGGCATAATTAAAGATTTTGGATTCGATTTATTTGTTAAATTTATATATGTTGCACGTGCAAAGCTGAAAAATATAGTGTTAGCATGTTTTTTTCTTTCTTATTATATCCCCTTTTGCTTAGTCAATTTCGACTATACTCTGTCCAAAGATAGATATGCAGCACATATTCTTAAATCATTCGATATTTATAAATTCCTCTCGGTTCAAACAATGTTCATTCAAAAGTATGAAAATCCCAAGATATCTCCTTTGAAACGCCCCTTCTATATTGTCAGGTTTCAATACAAGGCTAAAAGTAAAACGTTTACGGGGATTTTGCATTACAATAACCATGAAAATATTATTAATTATAACTTAAATATAACTTAAAAAATTGTGCGAGATATTCCGAGTGACTTCCGAATGGAGAAAACTTTTTAAGATGTCAACGTTTCCCATTACAAATCTCCGTAATAAATCTGTTTTCGTTCCTGTGAATTTTTCCGAGTGAAAAATAAAAATGTGTCGATGAAGATATTTTGGAAATTTTCCTTTTCATTGATTTCAATTTCACTTCTTTCACATGTATGTGTATTTTTATTAAAAATCGTCCCAAATGTGCTGCAGAAACGCCTTGGGACAGACTATTGAAGAAATGTCATCAAAAATATTTCTTTAGTCAATTGCTGAGTCAATGGGTTGTTCGTTTTAAAAATAGATTTTTTAATTTAGTAACAGTAATCCTTACTCCTTAAAAGTAGTATTGTCGTTCCGGTTTGAGCAATTGAGCGATGTATATTATATCATTTATGTACAAATGAAACATTTTAAAATGTTTTTAACACGCTGTATGCTGTATTTTCTATGACAACGTTACTCAAGTACCCCCCCCCCCCCCCCAATTTCACAGAAAGACTACAAATTTTACACAGAAGCATAAATTGAAGAATTTAGTGTCTATAATCTGAAACAATTTCTTGGCAAATAATCTATTTTGTGATCGCTTTTAATATGGTCTCTGGTGACATTTACACTATTTATGACTGAAACGAATGACAAAAATTTACAGTTAATGCAAACCAACGTGCAGTAGTTCAGATACCATTTTTAACATCTGTAACACTGTGCCGGATAAATATGCCAGTGCCAAGGTTGCATTTTTGCACCTGCTTAAAATGCAGTTTCGTAAAATACATTTATACCAAATGATAGACCATTGTCTAGAGAGCATATAACCTCTTTTGTTTTTAGCATGTCTCACCTGACAGGTGAGATATTTACCTTTCCAAATTAATATCCCATAGGAAAATTATAATTTCTATGGGGGAAATAATTTTTCTACAGGAAGTATTGAAAATAGGAGTTTATAAAAATCCTACAGGAATTATATTTCCTATAGGAGAAAGGCATTTACTACAGGAATTTAATTCAGACAGGTAGTTTTCCTACAGAAAATTAAGATTTCCTTTCGGATTTTAAAATCCTATTGCAGTTCTTTTATTCCGGTAGAATATTTGAATTTATCCTACATTTTCCTATATGAAAACATATTTTCCTGTAGGAATTTATTTTGTAAAGGTAAACACCGGTATAAAAGTGGTTATAAACTCTTTCAGCAATAGTCTATCATATGACATATTTTAATTTTTCAATACATGCACCATGGACGGGTGCAAAAACGCCACCTTGGCACTGGCATAATTATCCGGCAGTGTTCAGTGTGTTTGAATTGTCTTTCTTGCCCTGTTGACGGGTGTTCATACTACACGGGCGGCATGAAATTCAGAACACATTTATGTGTGGCATAGACATCTCATTGATTAAATATGTAATTCCAAAATAATTTTGTCTCTTTTTCAGTCTATATCCTTCTTAATCTAGATAAAAATACTTTATTCCATAGAAAAAAAAAATAACAATTAAATCCTCCGATTGATTTTAATGATTTACACATGTAAGTAATTAAACGAAAATTATTTAAATGTAGAAAATAGATATGTAATGCTGTAATATGATATCTGAATAGTTAGTACAGTAATGATATAGAATGCTGTTTTTAAAGCTAATGTTTGCAAGGTTGATGCAATTTAAATATTTCAATATTCAGATTTTATATGCTCTAGTTTCTCAAAATAGTGCACATGTCTGTTTATTTCATTTTCAGATTCAAAAAAGTTTTCATAAAGCATACAAAATAACCATAAAAAACCTTATAGATAATGAACAATTCTTCTTACTTTTTAGGATAAAAGACAAATATAAGAAGTTTAACTGGAAAATCCTATGTAAATATTGCTGCAATTATATCTTGGAAACTTTTCCATCGAGACATAAATAAATTACAAAATAAAATAATATGCAGTTGGAGTTATGTACACATGTTCAAAATTATTCCATTCCATTTTAATTGTGCATAAATATACAAAATCATCAGACCTTCAGAGTTTGCCATAGCGAGAGATTTATCAAACACTTCGATCGCTGTTGTAGCGTTTAATATAAACATGAACTTTTGATAAGCTTTCACATTTTCGATTCTATAAATTCAAATTTTGCATAAATTTATTTTTAGGAGAAGCTAATGAGATCGATCAAATTCAAAACAAAAAGAAAAAAAACCCACTGAGGTTGATTATCGGGGATTGCTGATATCAAACACTTAGAGCTTATCAATGAATTAACGATCATAGGAACCTCTGTCAACGTTAGAGTCATTGCCATGACGACTGTGTTCCTCCGTATCAATTTGACATCTAAGTATGAAGCTGGTTAGAATAGCATTCTTGCATAACAATGTATATGTTTGCAAAATCCATGCTTTATTGGAATACTGTTTAATCTAAACAATCTGGATATGAATGTCATTTTATTTATTATAGTTTGATCTAATCTGTTTGGGTTATTTTACACAAATATGACAAAAAATAGAGGTTCTTCCACAAATCGATGAGAAAATTATTCCCGGCTAATATTTTCAATTTCTTTCTCATCTTTACTAAAACATTCCTCACGAGACATTAAAAGGGTTATCTCTTTTCTAATCACGATAACATTCAGTGTGAAATCTTCATGGTAACATGCACGTTTCTACCCATTATGCGATAAAATATTGTGATAAAATGTTTAACCTCGTGACTAAAGAAAGGATAATAAATATAACAATCCAGATTGAGTACAGTTCGTGCAAATTTGAGTTCGTGCAAATCTATAACCAATATATTCAAAGACAAATTCTGATGAGTTTTGAAGTTTTGGATTTAAGCACGCAGTACACGTGTGTATATATATACGATGCCACAAATTTTCCTGTTTCCTTTGTTCACAGCGCTAAAGATAATATCATAATCTTTATTCATTTGGATGGCAGCACGTTTCGGAAAATAATCGATAAATTGGTATTGTCTTAAATTACTGCCTATAGTGTGCAATAAATAACCGCTGAGTTTTTTGTGTGTGACCCTCGCCGAATAGAAACATCTGCTGTGAGGTCACACGGGGTTTATGGTGCTAATGACCCGTGGTTTTCGTTTGAAATAAAAAACAGACACCCAAAAAAGACCTCCTCAGTCAAGTTAACTTGAAACAAAACAGTTGTTTTGTAATACCATTTTGCAAAGATGTATAGATATTGATTCTTTTATTAATCCCTGTTTTAAGCCCGTCGGAGTGTATTAGAGTAAACTTGTTGCGGAACATTATCAGAAGGCAAAAGTTCATGGCCATGTCATGTTGATTCTAACAAAAAGCAACATCTTTGTATCGAAGAGTTTAAATCACACGATCATTCCCTGAGTGGCAATATGATGTTCATGTAAAATTGTTATTTTTATAAAATATTAATCCCTTTGGAATCAGCTTCATAAATTTTAAAAGTCTTGTGTAATCGACGAATCTATTTTCCACATTAAAATAAGGTCGAGTTGAGACATAATGAATGAACCATTTCGACATGTATCTTAAACTCATGCTCATATATTCTCTTGTAATGTAGTATGTTTAAATACCATTGCGTTTTTTGTACATATAGGAAGTTTGATAGCCAAAGATTTCCTCAATTTTGATTATTTATCAATGCTAAGTATTATAAACTGATATGAATTTACAACTTTTACAATAAAAAGATAAATAGGAAAAATTATGAAGAAGGATGCAATCAATGTAAGGATAAGAACATGGTGTTGAACAATCACATCTTTGCAAGATAAAACATGCAAACATTTTTCTGTAAAATTTGGTCAAACAAACTAGTATTTGGACAGGTGCAATAGCAACTAAAATTCTACATTGAAATAGTTACTCAAAGACAATTATTCAAGTCTTGAAATAATTCTTATTCAAGTATTTTTCTGTAGACTTGTTTCCCATTCCCTCAAATATTCTGGAGTTTTTTAAATAAAAATTTAAAAATTGATCAAAAATGGCATAATCTGCAAATAAAAATCTTCACACAAACAAAAGAGACCCAATTTCCAGGTAAGGCGTGTTTTCATAACGATTTCTGTACTATTCAAACCTTTAATATAATACTTTCACGGAGTGAAAAGGCTTGAATTATTAAGAATTATTAATGCTAGTTGAGTACATCCTAGTACACATTCGTTTTGTTAGCGAAATGGATTTTGATGTCAAAGAATTATAGAAAAATCATTCAAAAATAAAGTATACATTACTGTGCACTATCAATGTTGGCAAGTTTGAGGGTGGATAGGAACTGAAACAATAAATCTTCTAAAATTGCACTTAAACTGCACCAAATCCCGTTAAATCATACTGCTTAGAAGCGTTTATAAATGTTCCTTCCTCTTATAACTAGGTCTGGTTAATAACTACCTTATATAATTAAAAGAATGAAAAGTAAATAACAAATAAAGAAAAAGTCAACGACTTCTGCCAACATTGGTAATAAAATATTGGTTAAGCAAAGGATGTGTAGTGGCTGAATTAAGAACATAGTAGAACAGTTCGTATGAGCTTGAAGACATTGTAACGCTTACCATATGAAGATGATTCTTAATATGATTTTCGTTTTATAGTGAAAGTGCTATGTATATCTAATTTTGTATATTGTAAGCTATCGATATTCTCTATTTTATGCAAAATATTCAATACTGCCATTTATTGAAAGACGTAGTTTATTATGGTCAAGGCCATTTCTGTAATGGATAACAAATTGCTCTAATGGAAGGGATATAGGGTTTGGAGTCTGTCACCGACTTGGCGACTTATTAGCTTTAAGATTAAACTAGGCAGATGATAATTTCCTCATTTATAAATGATGAGAATGCCGGTGGCATCTTGAAAAGTACTCAAAGAACGGCAGAGCTAGAAGTATCTTAACTGTAAAATATTCAGCATCGAGAGAAGAATTTTCACGACAAAAGGTTTTGAACAATGTATTATACTGTAAATGTTTATTTTGCCATATGATATAAACTAGCTGCAAATTGAAGGAGTTGTGTTAAAGGGGCATGGTCACGATTTTGGTTAAAAATTATTTTTCCGATTTTGATGTTTGCAATGCTTCAGTAAGGCATTTTTAATATGCAACCAAAATTTGAGTGTCATTCGTTGAGTTATGAGCGAGTTACAGAGCTTACAATTCTTTGCTATGTAAACAAAGCTTTTATTTACATTTTGTATTATGATGTGAAAATTCCAGTTTTAGTCCTAAAATGAATGTGTTAAACGTTAGGGACTGTTTATTTATGCTTAAAATGAATAAGATTTTTTACTGGTATATTCAACCTATGTAGTAAACAAAAACAGGGCACGAGCCTTGTTTACATGACAAAGAATTGAAGCTCTGTATCTTGCTTATAACTCTACGACTGACTTTCAAATTTCATTTGATAATTAGAAATGCATTCTAAAGCAATGTAAATTATAAAAAACAGAAAAAAGACTTTGACCAAAATCGTGACCATGCCCCTTTAAAAACAAACATCAAATGTTTATCGGCTGTTCAAAATTTACTAATGTTTTATCTGTAAATGCATGCAATCTTTTTCTAGAAGTTAAAAAAAACAATTATACAGAATAGTGCGGGAACAATCTTCACATTACTGCCTGCAGTATCATTCTTCCCTTCGTTTTTTAATTAAATTGAAATGCACATGCAAATACATTTTTTCTATTGTTGGTTACGAGTCCATCTTGTGAATAAGTAAGTGAAATTTGTACTTTAGCAGCCGTGAAATATCAAGCTTTGCTTAAAAGACACTCTGAAAAGATGTACATGTTGTACACGTAAACTTAAACGTGACCTACTGGGCCTACACATACACCTACACAGACACCTAACATTCACGATTTCTCTATACAGTGTCTGTTTTAGTGGTAAATTATATGTTACTCTTCATTCGATTTTCATGATCTGTAGATATCACTGACAAAATGTAGACACTTGTAATATTTTAATCATTTAGTGGTTCTAATGACCTACCATAAGGTTGTTAATCAACTAAATGTCTTTGGCATTAATTCTGATGATACCAGTAAGTTATATAGCAGTTCTGGATAAGGGGTATTTAAACTTGGAAAATGGTATCGTTTCTTTTTCATATTCTTTGAATAATCAGTCATTTTGCATAAGTCCATTTTAAGCTCACCGAGACGAAGTCGGCGTGATCTTATGCTATAACCCCAGGCGTCGGCGTCAGCGTTCGGACCTGGTTAAGGTTTTTGGTGCAGAACCTGAATCTAAGTCATAACTTGTCCTATCTTCACCAAACGTTCATGGATGATGCATCTGGACCTACTTATGGACTTGAAAGACTTGGATGCTGAATCTGGGCCATGAATTTCAGATGCTGGAGGAGGTTACGGTTTTTTGAGCAGGTGCTCTTTGAAAGCCATTTCTAAGTTACTACTGGTTACTGCTTGAATGCTGAATTTGAGTCATAGGTGTCGGATGCTGGATAAGGTTTATATGGTTTTTGGAGCTGGTTAAAGTTTTTGAAGCAGGTGTCTTTTGATGACTATATATTTCTTATTACTGGTCCTAACTTCACCAATTGCATGGATGGTGCGCCTTATAATACTAATGCACTTGGCAGGCTTGAATGCTTAATCTGAGCAATAAGTTTCAGATGCTGAATAAGGTTAAAGTTTTTGGAGCTGGTGAAAGTTTTTAGACCAGATGCCCTCTGATGATTATACTATGGTTATTACAGGTCCAACTTCACCAAACATGCATGGATGGTGTGTCTTATGATACATATCCACTTGACAGGTTTGAATGCTGAATCTGAGGCTTAGGTTTCGGATGCTGGCTGAGGTTAAGGTGTTTGGAGCTTTTTAAAATTATTAGAGCATGTGCCCTTTGATAAACAAATCTTAGTTATCATTGGTTCTGTCTTTATTAAATTTGAATAGATGATGCATCTGGTGATTCTGATGCACTGACCACAGGCGTGGATGCTGAATCTGAGCCATGGGTTTCAGATGCTGGAGGAGGGTAAGTTTTTTGGAACAGTTCAAATGTTTGTATAGATAATACTACTATTCAAACTTGCATGGTTGATTTAACTATATAAATGAAGAGGTAGCTTCAGATACAGAGAGTGATCTTGATTATCTAGATGATTAACCAGGTTTATTCTATTAGTAAATTCTGCTCATACCTATTCGGACTTGAACAGTTTATATTACTATGGATGTGTAAATAGAGATAGCTTCAGATACATAGCTTGATCTTCATTATCTTGATACTGGAGCTGGTGTAAGTTTTTTAAGTAGTTTGACTGTTGGAAAAAGATGTCCTTAATAACTTGCATGGATCATGTAACTTTGGATTTGAAACTTAATGCTATTCAGATACACAGCCTGATCTTTATCACCAAGGATGCTCAAAAAGGCTCTTATCTCACTCTAACTTGCTCGATAGATGTGTTTGTCGTTTAATAAGATAACATGATTCCTATGATATAGTACTGTTTGATATGATACACTATTGTATTATATTACACAATATCGTATCATATAATATTATGTTGTAAAACATTGTATGACACGCTATGATATTGTATTTAAAAAAAATTGTATATTATGATATCATATTGTATCATATGATATTCTAATGTATAATATTGTATCATATAATACGATATTGTATCATATAACATTTTATTGTATCACATGATATTGTATCATATGATATATTTCAATGTTGTATCAAATTATATCGTGCCATATGATACATATCATATGATATATCATATATGATACAATATCATTTTATAACATTATCATATGATGCAATATAATAAATTATTATACAATAACATACTATATCATACATTATAATCATATGTTACAATAATGTGATGTGATATTGATCATATGATACTATAAGTGATATTGTATCATATAATATGTTATGATATTATATTATGTGATATAATACATAGAGAATAATACATGGCAAAATCTGTATCACATCCCATATCAACCCGAGACTCCAATATCTCCAATATCCAATTTAATATCGAGACTCTGATATTGGTTGAGGGTATAAAACTATGGATGTGTAAATAGAGATAGCTTCACGTCTCGTTTGATCTGATCATCCGCGCCTGGCAACTCGACGTGATCCGGCGCTTTGGATCAAGTTACTGTTATAATGATAAATTTATTTTATACCTTTGTCCATTTATAAGTTTTAATTATAAAACTATCTTTCTTAAATCAATTGTATGATGTTGACTAATGTAGCAAAACTTTTTTTGGATGAACTCTATTAAAACACGCTAAAATACTGACGCTATTTTATGTGAACTACGTCATCAGTTTCAGAGAGTGGTGATACGGAATCGTAAAACCACAGTGTGGTGACATGGAAAATCGGATCACACTCTGTAAAATTGACAGTATCAAGAAAGGAAAATTTACACAATTGGATATATAATAACATATCATATTGTATCATGATATATTTTAGTATCATATTGTATTATATGATAATTCAAATGACACAATAGGATGCAATGTTATATTTTATTGTAGTGTATTAATAAACATTGTGTCATATAATACCTTATACATTTACATATATGATTATCATACAATTTTGTATCATATGATATTGTGTCAAACCACACTACAGTATCTAATATCCAAGATCATTTAATATGATTTTCATATAATATAATAAAGGTGATGCCTCTTTTCGGTTAGCTTCGTAATCTGATTATCCTGTTTGTCATAAGTAAACAAAAGTTTTTCCAACGTACCATGTTGAAGGTTTTTTTTTCTAGAAATTTCAACAAGGAAATAAAAATTCAAAATTATGTACCCGTCTAAGTTGCATGTTTCGACACATTCATATATGTCATATATTTGACCAATGATTAAAGAGTTTATATTCATTTTTGTTAGGGTGTATTTTACAATGTACCTGTAACGTGAGATATTTGCCTTTAAAGAATAAATACCCATAATGAAATTTTTTTTAATGAAATTTCTTACCGAAATAAAAGAACTTCCTACTGGAATTTTAATTCCGAAAGAATTTGAAGAAAACTCCCATAGGATAGTAAATTTCGGTGGAAAATCTTAATTTTTTATAGTAAAACTACCTGTCTGAATTAAATCCCTGTAGAAAATAAGATTTTCAAATATAAAGTTGTTTCCTGAATTATTAGTTTTTAAAGGTATTAAATATATCAACTGTCAAGCGAAACTTACGATAATCAGAACTTATGGTGTATGATTTAATATATATTTGGATTTTTACGAAAGCGGGTTATAAACGGGTGCAAAAATGCTATTTTGGCACTATCATATTTATGTGACACAGTCATTTAACTACTTACTAGTTTTGTTTTTTAAAGATAATATCATGTCTAAATTCTATGCAAACAATTTAAATATTCATTTCAAAAACGTTAAGTAATTTTGTTCCTTCCGTTTGAAACGAACTTGGTCTCTTTTTATTTAATATAAAAAAAGACTCTCATAATTTGCAGAATTTTTTTTCACTGCATATTCATGTACATTATTTGTGCATATTCATTTGGTGTTATGGTCAAAAAACTCAATTAGATGGTTTTGAAATCAAAAAAAAAAAATCTGTACAAAAATACAGTAGTTTTTAGCTCACCTTAGCTGAAAGCTCAAGAGAGCTATTTTGATCAAATTTTGTCTATCGTCCTTCTGTCCGTCTGACCTGTCTGTCTGTCCGTAAACTTTTCACATTTTCAACATCTTCTCAAGAACCACTGGGCCAAGTTTAACCAAACTTGGCACAAAGCATCCTTAGGCAAAGGGGATTCAAAGTTGTGAAAATTAAGGACCACGCCCTTTTACAAGGGGAGATAATTAGAAATTATTGAAAATTTTCGTAAAATTTTCAAAAATCTTCTTCTCAGAAACCAATCAGCCAGGAATGTTGAAACTTATGTGGAAGCATCCTCAGGTAATGTAGATTCAAAGTTTTGAAAATCATGAGCTCTGGGGGTAGGGTGGGGCCACAATGGGGAGTCGAATTTTTACATGAGGATATCTAGCGTAAATCTTTAAAAATCTTCTTCTCTCAAAACCAATCGGCCAGGAAAGCTGAAACTTGTGTGGAAGCATCCTCAGGTAGTGTAGATTCAAATTTAAGAAAATCATGAGTCCCGGGGGTAGGGTGGGGCCACAATGGGGGGTCGAATTTTTACATAGGAATATATAGAGTAAATTTTTTAAAATCTTCTTCTCAGAAACCAATGAGCTAGGAAAGCTGAAACTTATGTGGATGCATTGTCAGGTAGTGTAGATTCAAAGTTGTGAAAATCATGAGCCCGGGGGAAGGGTGGGGCCACGATGGGGGTTGAATTTTTACATAGGAATATATAGAGAAAATCTTTAAAAATCTTCTTCTCAGAAACCAATCAGCCACGAAAGCTGAAACTTATGTGGAAGCATTCTCAGGTAATGTAGATTCAAAGTTGTGAAAATCATGAGCTCTGGGGGTAGGGTGGGGGCCACAATGGGGGGGGGGGTCGAATTTTTACATGGGAATATATAGAGTAAATCTTTAAAACTCTTCTTCTCAAAACCAGTCAGCCAAGAAAGCTGAAACTTGTGTGGAAGCATCCTCAGGTAGGGTAAATTCAAATGTGTTCAAATCATGGTTCCCGGGGTTAGCATGGGGTCACAAAGGGGGGGGGGGGAGGGAGAGGGGAAGACACATTTTCACAGGAATATATAGAGAAAAATCTTTACAAATCTTCTTCTAAAAAAACATTTGCTTAGAAAAGCCGTAACTTCAGATAATGTAGATTCAAATTCGTTTAAATCAAAATCTTGAGGAGTAGGGTTGGGCCACATTGGGGATCTAATTGTACAAAGGAAAACATTTTAATTAATCACAAAAACTTTAATAATGTTATCACATATGGTTTACTTATTTGCAAGCATTTTGACATATTGCTGATTCTTTAAAATTGTTTAGACTCTGGCCCCTGGGCGATTCTTGGGCCTCACAAGGGGTTCAGAGTTTGATGTAGGTTTATATCATATATAAAAACAATTGTTTAGGATCTTCTTTAGAACTGCAATGCTCAACATGTGATATGACTAAAAAATCATCCTGTTATAAAAAGGACTTGATTTTAAACATAAGAATATCCCGGGGGAAAATAGAGTTTTATTTACACAGGATCAACAAAAATTATACCATATTGTTCAGATATTTTGTATTACGACTCCATTAAGATGATCTTATCATGCCTAGTGTTGCTCAGATGAGCGATGTGGCCCATGGGCCTCTTGTTTAATGTTACTATATATTAGAATTGGTTCATGGTTTTAGTCACAGGCACCTGACGTTATATATTTTTCTCATAATAAAACTATATACCCTAGTATACCTAATAATAGCAAGGTACCCATCACCGCCATCTTGAATTTATTTCAAACTGTCACATCAGGTCGATATTCGCTTGAAACTTATCGGTAAAATTATTTTGCGATCCTCTCTGTCTCCCAATGGTATTTCAACATCTAAGCTTACAAGCGAATCAGCCAAAACGACCCGTCACACCTGTCATTAATAAAAATCGCCCCTTAATTTGCATCTACTGCCTTAGATATGCGACAAAAGGCTAAAGGGTGGACGGAAGTTGACATAATTGCTTCATACTTTGGGTAATCCCTCCAAATATAGCGCTGGTACGAATATTCAAAAGGCGTCGATTTTGATTTCGATCAACATACAAGTTAAAATTAAGAAACTAATATAAACTGTCAATTATAACTGTTTTTACACAAAGTTTATATAATTAAACATGTTTATAAATGCATCTTTTTGAAATATTGACACAAACACACGGTGCAGGGAAGTCTCATTTACATATAGGTGACAACTTCCGTCCCCCTGTAGACATTTATCGCATATCTAAGGCAGTAGATGTAGATTGAAGGGTGATTTTTATTAATGACCGGTGCAATGCACCGTTTTGGTTGAATCGGTTGTAAGCTAAGGTGTTGAAGCACCGATCAGAAGACGAAGAGGATAAAATAAAATAATTTTACCGATGAATTTTAAGCAAAAATATCAACTAATGTGACAGCTTGAAATTAATCCAAGATGGCGGCGTTGGGTACATGTAACTTGTGTATTATTAGGTATATGGTATTTATTTTTATTATGAGAAAAACTTATAATGTCAAGTGCCTGTGGTTGTAGTCTTTCACTTTATAAATGATTTTTATGAATGTATTGTTTATAAGTATATATATATATATATTATATATATATATATATATATATATATATATATATATATATATATATATATATATATATATATATATGTGTGTGTGTGTGTGTGTGTGTGTGTGTGTGTGTGTGAGATAATTATTAAGTTGAAAGAACTAAGTCCAATCTAATAAATCAGAACTACATGTAAATCCAATCCATTTATATAATTTATGCAATAAAATATATGTATTTTCTTATTGTCCTTCTTGTGCGATATATTTATCATAAAATGAGAATTATAGAACATTTTTAAATATAAGTAATAGTCAAATAATAGGTTACGGTTTTTTTTCTTCAATAAAGGTTAATCTAAAAATATTATTATTCTAATATTTACGTTTGATTAACCAAGAATAAGTACATGTTCATTTGCATTGTCAAATTTATAGTTTCTAATCATTTAATGACACCAAACAAAAACCATGCGGAACCATAAAAGCAAACAATTTTAATTTCGCGCAGTCAATATCATTGGTAACTTCACTTATTACCATGCGTGCTACCCGTTGCTATGTTTTTAAGACGTCTAAGTTATCTTATATAATTCAGAAAATAAAACCAAAGGCAAAGGTTAATGATGCTAATGTTTTAACTATGGCAATAAAGATGTTAATTGTATGCTAAGAATGTAAATTTTATGAAATTTCTTATATGCGTGCCAAAATATTATTGCGCTTCAGTATCACCGCGTGTTAATTCAATGCTGCCAGAATGAACAGCTGCTACCAACTGGTGTCGAATTACGAACAACATGCATGATTGTGTTGTTTAAAATGATATTTGATTCTATCAACTAACAAAAAACTATCACTAGAAAGATACTGATCGATGTTTATTACATATATTATGTAATACGAGTAAGTCAACAATCTTAACCCTTTTGTGTTCGCACGGGTCATATTTGACCGGTAAGACATCTTTACTTCATTTGAGTATAGAAAACCGAAATACGTAAAATTCATTGAAGCTAGAAGCTTGACTTATGTAAGAATATAAGATACTATACATAACTTTTGTATTCCATATTTCATAATAATATTAAAATATTTTTGCCCTCAAAATGAGTAAAATGTACCAAATGTGATAGGGTTAAGGAGTTTTTCGAATGTAAATTCTGGTAGATAAATGGCCGTGCATAAAAGCTTGTCATTTAAAATCGATGATTTTGAAAAACATAAAACTTCCCTTCAATAGACACGGCAATCCTTTTCACATTAAGAAGATAACAGAAGCAGTAAGTAACGATTTGTCAGTAAACACTTGTATAGCCCAATTTGGTATAGTTCATATACTATAAGATTTATATTTGGAACTTTAAATGGCTATAGCTACGATATGGAGTTGGATTATATCGTCATTTTCCATCTCCACCGACTCAAAATATCGAAATACAGATAGAAAATGCATTTTCGAGTTTTATCTCTCTATATCCACTTTATTTAAGAACATGAGACATCGATATGGTACAATTAATATTGCACTTTGCAATGATTCACGAGATTGAATGAAAATAAACATCTGATCTTCGGAAAAATCCATGACGGCAGTGGTTCTCCATAGCTCCGGTATATAAAAACCCTCACCCAATCCTATTTAAAGTGTGTTAATTGCATTTATTGGTATGCCCATGCCAAGAGGCGCTAATTTTCTTCGAATTACCAAAAGAATGAGCCTTTTAATGCTGAAATTCAGTGTTTTCGGTCATTGATTTGGTATCTAATCAAATTTACCTTAATGAAAAGGAAGACACATGTTTCATATATATATATATATATATATATATATATATATATATATATATATATATATATATAAAGGCATCGATATAGCTTCATCCTTGTTGTAGTCCGAGACGATAGCGAGTTGCTTTTTGTTAATGATAAGTTGAATTACTAATAACCCTTTCAAAAAGAAATCAAGGTAAAATAGAAAGTAGAGTAATCCATGTAAATGAAATAGGAGACAATTTCGATAACCATGATTTAAAGTTATTATGCTTTTAGAATAAAGCATCCAACACAAGGGACTTATCCACTAATGTCCTTCAACAAATTAAATCTTAAATGCTGATGGTAATATTTCTGAAAGACTAGACGTATTGGCGAAGTTGCCGGAACTAGAAAGTCTGCAGTTTGTTACGTTATCAATATATCTTTTTACACATTCTAACATGTCCAAAACGTTACTTGCAAACTGGGGTCAAAACCTCCATTAATGTACAAAAACCCGTTACTTCGAACTGCTTCATGATTAAATATCTCTTATTGTTGATTAAATTCCAAAGGATATTAAAAGGCACTGTGCTGTGTTTTAATCTTTTCGCTTGATCTGAGACCCAAGCTCAAATTTTAATTTTCAGGGACATTATAGCCTACATTCTTTATGAAAACAAATTCAAAACATCAGGTAAAACATTGCGTATCTGCAATTAATTAAATAAATTGAAATGATGAAGTATCATATAACTCCCTTGCAATAAGAACAACCCACTCCCACTTTTGACCATATCTTCATTTTATTTGGATATTCTTCTTCTCCAATACAATTATAGTTTTCTGTAAAACTATAGTCACTTACGTGTACACATGCTTTAAAGGCACAATTTACATATAGACAATTTAATCAAAACAAAATCAACACACATCACACATAAAATAAAACTGTATATGCAAAACGACCGATACTCAAGGCGTGTGTGATACAAAACATTGACAACTAAAGGTTACCCCTCCCCCCCCCCCCCCCCCCCCCCCATAAAGTCTCAAATTAAAGTAGTTTCCATTTTCCTAGGTTTTTTATTTAATTCCCAATTCCCAATTTTAATGACAGAATTACAGTGGGAGTAAGTTTGTTTTTTTTTAATTAAATGATCCAATGGTGTCCAAAATTTGAGCACGGGAATTAATTAGTAAAATGTACGAGTTGGGGATATCAAATATCTGATTATAACCACAAGTATGAATGCACTGTCTTCGTGTTTGTACAAAATACTTTCAATCAATTAACAGAATTTTTAAAGTTCATGTAAAACAAATGATGACGTGTAGAAGTTCCCGGATGTAATGATTTAATTGCATTCCACTTATATTTAGGTTGGTATTGTTCTTTTAAGCATTGTTTTTGTGTATGTTATTTGTTTAACCATGATTCCACCAATCTCATTTATGGAATGTATGATATATTTAAACTCATAAAACATGAAAATATGAAATAGCAGTGAAGTATTTAAAAAAAATCTATGAAGTAAAAATTCAAAGCGGACATTTTAACATGGATCTGTTTTTATGTTAGCTGTGTCACGTTCAAGTATGTTCTTTACCTTGTTTCGTAATGACAACATTTAGCAAAAACTTGATAACACAAATTTGTAAAAACAGTAATGCTGAACACGTCATCAACTCCACAAGGCCAGTTGACTTCGATAGGATAAAGTATCTGAAAGCATGTTCTCTTGTCTCGATGACTTGTTAATACGCTTATAATTCCAGTGTATCCAGGGTTCGGGTACAGCCTGATGCCAACTCTTTCACGTAAAGAGCAAATCCATTACAACTTAATAACATCAAAACTATACAAACTGAAACCCATTTCTGTCTTTCACCCACCTTAATTTCTTTGGATGTTTTTTTGTTTGTTTTGTTTTGTATTGTTTTTTTTATAACACATAGAGATTTTCACAAGATTTGGTAGCTCCTTCTTTTTTGCTGAATATTTTATTCAGAATGTGTTTGCTTTTTGTCACACATCCATGTATCTGCTCCAGTTTGCTATGAGACTTCTCGTTTTGTTTGATTTTGAGTCGTATTTGGCTCAGGATGCCCGCTAGGAGTTCGTCGACGTTGTGATTCAAAACGGTTGACGTCTCAATAAATTTGCAGTCATAAGTCTTGGCTACCGCTTGAGCTTCTGAAACAATAATCAAAAGGTTTCAAAGTCTTAAATGATTTTAAAAATAAAACTGCCATTATCTTGTTTAAAAGATGTTTTAGAACAGCACTCGGATTCCATATCTGTCTATCCCATCCATTCATGTTGTTATGATCATGTTAAAACAGTTCGTATTTGACAGAATAATATCAAAATTAATGAATAGGAAATAATTGGTTTAAACATTTAATCTCTCAAAAACACAGGAAAGGTCCTACAAAAGTTGTCATATTAGGTAATCTTTAATGCTACTTCCGCTGTATTATCTCTGTTTATCTGCCCTTCTGCTGAACTTTTCATTGGCGACATTTCAATATTTGCCCTTAACGGTGGTTGTATTTATTTTGAAGAAGAAAAATATTCAGATAACCATTGACTTTGCCATGCGTAGGTTTATTATCAAATGGATAATGACATCCCTAACAGATAAAAAAAAAATGAGAAGGGCTTGACATAGATGTTCTTTGTCCTTCGGGGGGAAAAAAACAAACGCAATTTGCAAGCATTATCCTGACAAAATTATACAAAACCCACCAGTAATTAACTCAGCTTAAAATAAACCAATTTCAAAAAGCACAACACTTTTTTATTTTTAAAGAATTACTGTGTATCTAAATACTTCCCTCCTTCCTGTGTCCAAAGGATATGAGCTTTAGTTTTTCATGCAATGATAGACACTGTTTTTGTAAGTAGGTTGAAAAAAGAGTCGGTTGTAAACAAGTTGTTTTTTACAATGTATATAGATGGTCTTTAGAATTAACTTTCTCATAACTTGAGTTGTTACGATCGATGGCAGTTAGCTGTTCCTTTCGTAAAGAGATTGTTTAATATTAAAATATCAAAAATATCAAAATAAATTATCAAAAGAGTTTTTTAAACAGGTTTTCTTCACAAATATTATTAATATCCGCCTACTACATCTCTGTGTATTATGTCTTACTTGCTCTCGCTCTCTCTCTCTCTCTCTCTCTCTCTCTCTCTCTCTCTCTCTTAAAGTCATCTTATTCGAAAGCACGATAGGTAAAAAATGAGAAGATAAAAGAAGTCTTGTAAGTACCTTCCGTTGATATGAGACGGGATCTGGCCAGTTCACATTTGTTGGCTACCAGTATGATGGCTGAGTCGTTGTGTTCTTCTTTACGTAGATTGTATAGAATGTCGACGGCCCGATCAAACGATGATCGATCATCGATACAATACACAACCACGTAAGCATCGATACAGGAACAGTTCGGGGCGCACCTTGGTGTTACCTGTGAAATTAAGAAAATGTGAATATGTATGATCTTATAACATATGCTAGAAAATTAAAATGTATTGAAACAATTATAAATCGCTATGTGATTATATATGTGTTTATAAACAAAACCTAATTTAAAAAGTTTAATCAATGACAATTATAATTGCAATTTATACGCCTGTAAACTACAGATTGATTCGTCAACCATATACATGTAGATAAATAAACCTTAAGCAATACGATTTTTGTTCAAAGCTTTTTGAAATCGATCATGATTTCGGGGGGGGGGGGGGGGGGGTCTGTCCCTCGCGTTTTTAAATACCAATCATAACATGCCATAACATGGTTGAGCACATCGAAAACAAAGGACAAACTTTTATAGTCTTCAGTCTAGGAAAACCTCTAACGTTAATACAGTTATTACGAAGAATTTTCAATCACATCTATGTGAGTCTATTCAGAGAGATTAAAAATTATAAAATGATTTCACTGGTGGCAAGGGATATGAAGTTTGCGAAAAAATATCTGGATTTCCCGCTACTTTCATATCCGTACATGTATGTACCTCTCAAAGACTAAATGCAATGTTGAAGTTTTTTGGCAAATCGTATTAATTTGAAATGCAGGCACCTTTTTGAAGAAAAAAAAAACTACCTTGAGGACGTCATAAGTCAGGTAGGCATGATCGGTAAAGAATCACAAAACAAACAAAAAAGCATGAGTATACAGATCATTGGTGATTTTTTTCTGAGCTGTATATGTTGATGCTTACAGTATCTGCATCAGGATCTACAAAGGACATCGAGGATTCCTCGCCGTTAAGTAATACTGATACAGTTTTCTCCTCATCTCCATCTGGAACAGAAAATGACGATATCATCAATATTACTTTGGTTGCTTGCTTGAGCAAAACTTGTTTAATTAATCATTCCTTATTCATATTTCAGGATCACTCACACATATTACTGATAAACACGACAGATATTTTTCTCACATATACTTTTCCCATTAAGTAAGCATACTATACTGGTATGGACAGTGACCATTGACCTTGGGTAGTGTAAAATTACTTATTATGAAAAGGTAAGGTTAACAATGTTCCAGATGAAATAAACTCTTGAACAGCAAAAAAAAAAGCGAAGAAACAATGCACATATAAATATTATGGGCATTAGAAAACAAACAAAGAAACACCAAAAGCTTGCTTTATTTTATTTAATGCACATAAGCGAAAAATAAGCTATAATCAATGAAGATTAACATTTAACGTTAAACAGAAGTGATGTAAGTGCACTGTTTCAGCATAATCACATGTACTGTAATCTCGTAAAGAGAATCCATTAAACAACATCACAAAGTCGTGAGTTCCTGACTTGTGGGTCTAGTTATGCGGGAAATTGTTTGATGGGTTGTATAATGAATGCAATTCTACAAAATCTATAACTGCATCAAAACTTCACAATGAATAATGACATTTAGTCAACGTTAGTGGAAGATTACCAATTATTTTACAGGTATGTAATACAATCTCTTTAGAAGCTTCGGCGGTCGTTGGTTTGACAGTTAAATTTCCTGCAGTTGTAAAATTTTGCCTTTCTTGTCAATATCGAATTTTAAAAGGAAACATTTGACATAACATGAAGTTTTTGAAAGAATTCATATTACATCCAGTTCGCAACCTCCACTCTTAATTATAGGAAAAATATCGATCAATGTCAAACTTAATTAATCATAGATTTAAGGATTCTTGGTGGTCAACAAAATAACCATCAGATCTGCCTTAAACTTTGACTTATGATATTTAAGGTCATAAACTATGATTTAGTAAAGAAAAAATCCAAATATAGAATCATTTTCCTATATTTTTAAACGGAACTCTTCTTCTTAAGGAGATTAAAATATCATAAAAATGACCATGATCATCGAGCCGTGTTAACTGTCGCCTGATTTCTACCAATTTGAAAAAAATTGGTTCACAAGTATATAACGCCCTTAGCTACTTGAAATGCTTACATACAATGCACTAGAACAAATTCGGAATCATCACGTGTCACCTTCATTCCAAATGTATGTCACTTATTTCAATTGTGATGCATAATTAAAGATTAGCTATTAGCTCTTTACAAAATTATTTGATCAGCATTAAATTTAGAAAATTTGTGTAGTTCATTGAGTGTTGAAAACATTTATTGCTATATAAATAACCACTGCATATTCTTGTGTAAGAAATATTCTCAGATAAATCGACTATCATTTGCTGTCTTAATGTTGTAAAAATATGAAAAGAGAAACGATGACTGTTGTAAAAGAACCTAGAAAATTTCTGAAAATTGTAAACTTTCATGATTTTCTTTAGTCCAAATTAAATTAAAGACTCTCTGTTCTATTCAATCTACTTGCACTATTCTGATATTCCCTTCTTTACATGTACGACGCCAACTTTCTTGTTATGTTTTAACTTTGCATATTGAAAATTGCATTGGGTAATTGGATATGAAAGAAGAGATTTGAGAGTGTAACATAAACTAACTTTTATGTTATGAACAGAAATGATTGTGTAATTGTACTACATTTTCTGTCTAATTTCTAATGTCTGGTTCCTAGAGTCATCACAATTATTACAAAAACAAATAATAATCTATTCAGAACCACCATTTTATGAAAATATTTGTTAGTTATGTTTGTCTTACATAAATATTGTTCTATTCAAATATCTTAATCAAAACTATTTCGTTTCGAATCAATACACTGAAATTATGAGTCATGTACAGGCCATAAAACCAAGAAAACATTTACCATTAATGAATCGGGGTTTGGTGTTTTTGGTTGATTTTGTTTTGTTTTTGGAACTCCACGTTTGGCGTTAAACAAACAATTATATATCTGACGTGTGTTGATTAACGACAAAAACAATTAATATTATTTAACAGGAAAAAATACTATCTCTTCCACCAAAGAAAAAGCTCATGGCAAAATTACAGTAGAAAGTTATTTAAAACGTGGTCAGAATCGAGATGTTGCTATGCAAAGGTATCTTTTTAACATATTGTCACACTTTATTAATACAAAGTAAACTTGATCGATCATTTATTTTACAAACAGACGAAAGCAAGTAAAATTATTGATTTTTTTCTATATTCTGTTTTCTTTTTTCATAGTCATTGTTTTTTAAAATTGATTTTAATGTATAATTCTAACAATGCAGTCATAACAAATTTCAATAGTTTGATACTTAACCAATTGTTTCAAAATAATTCATTGAGATGGAATATTTAATGGATTCCCAGACAGATGTTTCATTTGGCTACTTGCTGATGCGTATACCATCAGCAGTTCGTCATGCCTGTGACGTCACACGGCGGATAGTAGAACGACTAACAGCAATTATCAGGGAAGTAACGTATTTAGTCGAATTCAATACTCCTTTTGGAGAGAACCCCAACATAAATTCCGAAATTTAGAGACTACTTAAAGCAATCTTCTCAGATTTAAGGGAAATTGCTTTCCAATTTTTGCTTATCGATTAACAGTTGTTTTGTGCCCATCTTCAGACAGTAATATGCTAAGGCCCTTGAAATTCTTACAGGAACATTTTTTTTTTCAGAATGTGCGGTATTTTGCATGAGATAAGTCGTCAGTTCTCACGCGAGTTTTTCATTTCTGGCTAGAGATACTGTGACATCGGTGTTAAAGGACATTGATCGCTGGTGCATTCTTTGGAATATTAAACTAGTTCAGGGCTTCAGGATGTAAATCTTGCAGCTGACATCCCGCAGTCAAAGCGCAGGAACACCGGTACAAGCAAGTTATATCACAAATGTGACACAACAAATGAAATTCTTAAACAAAGACTATTAGTATTTGTATAAAGCAAGTTAGATTTTTAAGCGCTGTCTCTATTATATAGACCAACGTAGTTTTTTTTTTTTAATATTTTGCCTAAGCAAATTGCCTCATTGCAAAATCTATACGCAGAGAGTACAACCTACAATAAAGACTGTGTGTAACCCGAGTACACATCTCAATTGGCTCATATAAATCAACGTTCTGTCGTGATTAAAGCCTGCTATTCAAGCAATAGTAATCTAATTCCTGTTATAATTAGCAAGACGGAATTGTAATTTAACTTTTACATCCTTTTGAGTCTAAGAACAAATTGAATATTGACTACTTGATTTATAAACACAATTGATGAAAAAGAGAAGTAACTATTTTGATTCATCTTTGCTAGCTTTTATTTAGATGTACATTATAAATACTGTTTAAGACTACATGTAACTATCAGGCAGTGATTGAGCTTATTATTAACTAATACATACGTTAGAGCAAATCAGTTGTATTTCTGCTGACTGTCATTGAAAGCTGGTTCAGTTTAGCGCTTGTCATTATTAAAAGCAGATAATGATACTTTGTCTAAAAATACATGTATAAGCAAGAACCCCGGTTGGGCCGCATCGTTCACCTAAGCGGGAAGGTCAAACATTGAATCTTGGGGCTCACTTACAGTACTTTACCAAATTAATCATAATACACTGATTCCTGGGGATCATTGGTCATACAAACTTGCAAACTCTATAATCCATATTAATTTCACAAAGTTCGTACCCTTTCCCATACTCTTAAACAGTATATGTTTTCTCTCTGATGTATTTCCCAACTATTTTATCTTGAACCGCCTTAATGGTTTTTTTGTTAACTACAATGGGTCAGCGATTGAATCAAACAATGTTCTAAAATTGGTGTGAGTAGATATGAATTTCGAGTATGTCCGATTCTATTGCATCCTGTGAGCAAATGTCTTTGTGTGTGTTATAATTTGCTATTGTTTCCTAAGATTTCAATTTCTTGTAGCATATAAACCATTCCCAAACGTGTTTTTCGCCATTCTTTGCAATGATTCCTGACTCGACTGATCTGATAAAAATTATCATTTTAAATTGGAAAACCAAAATATAGAGTAAAATGCTGTAAAAATATTCATTGAATAATTCACTAGATGTAAGAAGTGTAATATTGTTACTTCACTCGCAAGCGCAACGCAGAAGAATAAGATTATATTTTATGAGCGAATTGTTTATAACCTTGTTTTTTTTTCAATTCAAATTCACTTTATTGTATTTTTCAAACGCTTTATTGAAACAGAAACAATATTGTTAATGGCAATCGCAACTTCTCGGGCTTTTCCGGCAAGCTCGGAAAAACACCTCGAATGTATTATAGGCGTCTATGACAACCCCCTTTTTATAAAATTTGATATAAATACAACACATTTTACGGTCTATTGAGATGTGAGCTCGACTTCATTAAAGTCAATGATATACCCTAAAATATACCACAGAAGCGACATACAAGGCTCTCTAGCCGATACTTATTTTAATGTGAAGCGACTCCATTTTGCATAAAATTTTAACATCCGGTAATGTTAATAATTCGAGGTGTTTTTCCGAAGGCCGGAGAAGTTGCGATTGGGGTTAAAGGTTCATTTTTTTGAGATGGCTATGATATAAAATGGCGATGGACCGAAACCGGTAAGTGTTTATAAGAGCCACAATTATAGCCTTTTAAAATTCAAAAGAAAGGGAAACTTCAATGTTAATGTAATATTACAGGCTTTTTTCATGAAATATATTGTTGAAAGTCTATAAATATCCTTTACATTATACACCCTTAAGAGTCTGCAAATAGCGCAGCTCAATTGGTTAATGCGCTTCATTGCGATATATATTCTTCCTGGGTATGAGATCGGCGCAGATTCTCACAAGTTTCACTTTTAGGTGATTTTTTAAAGATGTTATCTATGAATTGAAAATGTCCCTAACGTCTATAAAAGGATGATATGGTAAGAAGAAAATATCCACCGTACGTTGTAGAAGACAGGAAAATACTACTAGATGAGCAATCAATGTTTGAAAATATCCACCGTACGTTGTAGAAGACAGGAAAATACTACTAGATGATCAATCAATGTTTGCTTCTGATTCGCTCTCGTGAATCCTAACTCACGTGTCCCGCTCGATAGATTCGTTATCAAAATACAAAACATGGAATTCTGTTATGTATTATTAAACCAAGAAATATCATTTAATAATGCTAAATTTAGAACACGGTTATCTAATGATCTGAATAAATCCATTGTGTTTTCTTTTACAGTAATTAGAATACCACAGACACATCTGTCACCCACATTTCGTTTTATTTCTTTTTTTTCGCAAGGTAAGAAAGACAATACACCTCCATAAATTTGAGTTCTGGTCAGATAGTTTTTATGATATAGGCTTTGGTCGATCACAGTGGATTCCACAGGAGGCATCCGGCAAATGTCACTTTTTGTGAACACATTACGCATCGCACTACTTCGTTATAATGTACTGATGCACTAAAGTTTAGTGCTAAGATGTTTTATCTCAAGGTGCCAACTTCTATACAGTTACGTTTTGTTAATAAGTGGTCTGTTTTAATAATTTGTGGTTATAGTACACAGCGACATTTCCGTGTGCCTCCTTTATTGTAGGGTATTGTAGATTTCGTAGGGAAAAATTACAACAGAATACCTTTATCATATTTTGTACGTATTTAGGTTTACGGTCTGTTTTGATAATTTGTGGTTATAGTACACAGCGACATTTCCATGAGCCTCCTTTATTGTAGGGTATTGTAGATTTCGTAGGAAAATATTACAACTAATAACTGCAGCTTGTCGTGTGTTGTAGACACTTGTATATTTCCTCTCTTGGATATGTCATTAAAGACTGACAAATCCTCGAAAGGGCAGTACATAGCCAATAAAGCCGACCTTAATATAAAAAAAAACCAGACGAAATTGACAGACAGAGACGCGGATGTCGGTTTTAATGAAATTTGTTGAATGTCCTTGAAGAGAACCTTCCATTTTCTCGATCGGAAGAGGTCAGAAGCTGTCTCTTTTTTTTTGTTACATTTCACGGTACATACTCGTATATGCACAATAAGGTTATTAATGAGATGTGTATTTCCATAAAATACTTCGTACATTGTTATCTTAACAATTGTTGATCCCTGCGTATATATGTGTCAGTGACAGTTTAAAAGAAAAAGAGTGACATTGTATTCTATGACATGAAATAATTCTAGCATGCACTCATCTTTATACCGTATACTTTGGCGGTTGGTGAGAAAAGAAAAAAACAAACAAAAATGATGTTTTTGTTTTTTTTTTATATTTTGAATATTTGCAGCAAAATGGCTAATGCTAACCTATTAGCAATATTCAGTTTAGCAGCAGCTGGGGTTGCTTTTATTGCATTGCAAACAAACATTCAATAACATGTAAAATAATGTTGAACTATTGGATGTTGACAACCAGAGAACTGCAATAATTAAGTCATATGACGCAATACCTCATAATCATACAATAAATAATTTACATGTTTACCGCAACCAATCTGAATTTACAGTTTGTTTCCTGACTTCTGACATAACACTTATGTTCTGACCATTATTCAGAATAATGGTCAGAACAAAGTGTTTTGTTAGAAGTGACGAAACAAGCTGTAAAAGTCGACGAGACCGTGGCTTGGGTGAGTGGTAAACATTCATAGGCTTTAAAATTCGTACACATTTGAACATACATAACATTTCATATAAATATTCCAAAACAGAAGAGTCATATTCGGTTTGAAGCCCTAGATGTCAATAGCTTTATCCATATGTACGTGTTGCAAATTACGTGCACCGTCTGTGCAAGTTATCGATACTGTGGCCTCTAATTGTATATTTGTAAGACGAAACCGAAATTCACACTCAATTTACATGCGTGACAGCGCATTACCATTATATTAAATGATATCATATCACTTCTCCAGCGCGGTTCTTCTCACGGCAAAACCCCTCCATTCCCAACTCAATGAAATATATCTATTCCCTGCCACGTTTCTCAAGTCTATCGATCTATTCTATATGAAACTTTTGAGCTTTCTCTAATTAGGACACAGACGATTGTATTTTGATTGTATTGGACACATTTTCATTCATCAATGTTAAAACCTTTAGTGTTCACAGTTGCAAGTGAACGAATCATAGCCGTAATCCAAAACTGCATGTGCAATAACGATGTAGAAAGTTTATCCAAAAGATTAATAAGCTAGGAAAACGTACATGTTTACATATATGTACATTGTAAAGAAGCTTATCTCCTTTAATTTATTTATTTTTGTATGGGGAACCTCAAAACACATAATTATATAGATCTCCTGACCACATATCAGATATTTGTTTATGCACTATAAATATTTCAGTTAAACTTGTAAACAAGTACTGTATACAAGGAAAATATTCGGCCGTTTTATTTTCGCCCCTGACTAATTTTAGCCCCCGTCGTCAGCGGTCAAATTTGATCAAGACTGGGCGAATTCCAATGTCTTAAATTATTCTCTTTTAACACAATTGTGTTCATTATTCCATTCAAAACGGGGCGAAACCGTTTGCAAGAGTAGTGGGGCGGGGAAAAACACAAACGGAAATAGCCATGGATACATTGTTAATCAATTGCATGTTGTTAATTGTAAATATTGTACCTGTGTTTTAAAATATATTTTGCCTAGGAATTTGATATTAATTTGTTTGTAAATTACAGATTGGTGCATAAAAATCAAATACTTTTAATGAATAATAAAAAAGTACTGTTTTGACATGCTTAATGCACAGAAAAATTGAACGCCTCATACGAGCTATTGATTAGGGCGTCAATATTGTCAAACGTATTATATTAGTCTTGTATAGCTGTTCATAATGCAATAATATTGCGCTGTCAAAAGAGCTCCTCGCCGAGTTGACAGGAGGTTTTGCATGTCTTTGCCACGGGGGATTGGGCCATTTGATCTAGGTTATCTTTACATATACAATTAACCCCTCGTAAATAACATAGATTCTCTGCTGAGTCACCGTACGTGCAAGCCTTTATAGTATTCTTTGTATAAGCTTTGTTTACCCTGACGTTGTAGCAGCGGTTTCAAAACAATGAACATTTTTATTTTCATTATCATATTTATGCTGTATGTAAACTTTATTAAATTACCAATAAATTAGAAGTCATTTGAATTTTCTTTCCTCTTCGAAAAGATTCAAATATTTCTAGAATGACAGATCGAGTACAAAAAAACGTCTTGGGTTGTGTTTTCATGGAGAAATATACATCTTTTTAATAATTTGTTTGTCCTTGTGTAAACATGACGAATCACTTTAATACTAAAAAAAGATAGAAAAACGAAAATAACACACTTAGGATCATCTGTAGATTTTCAAAGAAACTAAAAGGAAAAGATTTTGTTCCTCAGAATTTAAAATAGCGGCACTTTTAACAAGTGGTTGCATGTAAATATACACTCCAAGAAAACAATTTAGAGCTGCATTATAAGCCATTTATCACTAGAGAGACAAAAATACTTTTTTTTTATTAATTCAAATACATGGTATTTAAGTCAACAATTGTCTGCACACTTTTAATCCATAAAGAAGACAGCTCAGGTGCAAAAATAAATAGAGTATCTGATAGTGCAAATGGTTGTTTGAATGCACTAATTTCCTTCTTCCCCTTCGCATGTCTAGCTTCTGCGAAAGTTTCAGTGATAAAACTCCGAAGATCTCTTCGCCTGAGGATTCAACCGTTAATCATCTGAGCAACATGTTTTATAACCTATAATACTACGTGTTTTTAATATTTTTAATCTTATTTACGATAATGATAAACTACATGCTGCTACCCTCATAAATTTTCTGCCACAATGCTTTCGGTCCCCGGATCGAGTGAGCATAAATCTAATTACCCCTACGGAAGTCAAGACTTAAGAAAACATCTTTTTATAGGTTTCCCCTGCGAGACTTTAACATGTTATGCAACATCTCATCAAAATTCATTGTTTTTAAAGAATCCAATGGGTAATCTACATTTCTCTCCCTTTGATTATTTTCCGAATTTCTCATCATTAAAAGAAGGTAACGTGCCAAGAAATTAACAACTGTCATATACTATTAACTGTAAAGATTTCAACGCATTTTTTCATCAATAAAAAGGTTGCAAAATTACAATTAAACTGTATTTTCAACACTGAAGGGTCTTTCTTTTATGTCATATGCTCCGATAAATTCCTTTATAAAATGAATTTGTATCTTTTTATTTGCATGGAGGCATTAAAGAAAACTGCACCAGTAAGCGAAGTGTATTGACGTAACATTTTATATCCACTTATTTTCCATGTCTCTATCCACTCAATATCTATACAATTCACCTGATATGAAATTTAGTCTAGAATTATATATACTTTATATCTCTATAAAGTGTAATGAAAATAATACAATATTACATGTATTGTTTTGTCAACTTCTGGACACTACCGTTGTTGAAAACAGAGATGCAACCTTTTTTTACCACTCCTACCATTACAATATACATGTTTATGCTATTCGGCATTGATTTTTTTTTTTTAAATTCTATATAGAATGTATTTATTCATCAATCAAGGGCCTCTCGGGGAGGGGGGGGGGGGCATATACATTAAAAATAATAATATAATCACGATTATATATGAATATGTACAATGCAGGGAAAGAATACATATATGCAATGTGCAGTAGCCAATGACATTGGATCGCGCACAGTTTTGTTTTGCACATGCTGCGCGAGCAGAGTTTACATCGACACTCAATGGATTTTCTTAATATCAAACAGCCAGTTTCCGATCGCAAATGACTGAAGCCTTCAATTGATTTCCTTTCCATGTTATTCCATCTGTCTATTGTTTCCTTGAGATGGTATTTACATTAGACTTTGTTGTTATTCAAAACTTGATAATAGTATCGGTATTGGTAATTGTATTATTTACAGACAATCGGTAAATACCCTTGTTCCAAGATGAGTCAGTGAGCATAGGCGGTGTTACCAGCAACAAGTTGGCGATCTGGTTTTTTAAATCTCAAAGGTGTAAATTTTGGACTATATAAAAACAGTCAACTCGAAGAAATAAAAAAAACCATTAATTTTATCTCAAAATTCATATTGATCTACTGAATAAATGTTTGCGTCATTGATTTTTTGCAACATATGGGTGTATTTGCAAAACAAATGCAAACATTTGAAATTATAACCTATTTGTACTGAAGCTCAATTATGGTAGAAGTTTGTGCTTCTTCGCTAATCATTTTTCACAAAATGTGTCACGTGAAACAAATAAAATGTATTAATTTTACATAGCCCAGAAAACAGAATCATATTTTCATTAATGCCCCCTTAAAACTTTGTTTGTTTTAAATGCGTATTCCTTTGTTATTTATACAGTAGGTAATCGTATAGGTAGAAAAAAAAACCGAGCTTAAACAGAATTGTGTTTCATATTACATGTACATGTAATAGCAAATCATTTTGAAATAGCCTAGTATACATATATCTGAACGTTTTCGGAATTAAATAAAGGAGCTTACCAACACTTGTATCGAAACCTCCAAGGTATTCCGAAGTCATGAACTGTTGCGTTAAGGCGGTTTTTCCAACCCCTTGCGCCCCCATCATAAGGATACGATATGATTTGGTATGTTCCGTGAAACTGGCCTGGGATGTTGAGCTCGATGTTCTTGATAAAGCACCAAATTCACTTCCGGAGGACACGACACTGTTTGTGCTCCTCGAGATGAAGGAGTCCCCTCGATTAACCAAACCTTTGGCTGTTTTTTCAAAAGTCCTCACCCTGTACAAGTCATGCTCGCTGTCCTCATACAAAATTCCAGCCGATCTAATTTCCAGAAGATTAGGCTTCTTGACAGAGTTCCTAGTTGGCAAACTGCTTGTTCGTGGGCGAATGTCTCCAAGATCAAAATCCTCTGACAGCCTGATTTTGGGCTTTTTCATGGAGGTAGATCGCACGCGCGGTCGTGGTGACACATGCAGGGTCCTCATTGCAATCTCTGCCATGGCGGGACTGGGGACTTTCTTGTGTCTGTCAATGTCGGAAAAACTTAATCCGTTCATTGGAATCGATTTTCGAAAGTATTACAGCTCTTCAGTACCAATTTGCATTTAGCATCCCGTTGTAAAGCACTTAAACGATGCCTTAGCAATGTTAAACCAAAGTGTCATGCAGCTGCATGTCTACCAAACTTTTTTTACAATTTCAAAGTTGCATTAACGATATACGGAGAGAAAATTCTATAGATGAACGTAAATAGTGAAAAAACACACATAAAACATACACTGTCATTAAATATCCGTAAAATAGCAAGGTTATCATGACAGCTCTGCTTATATTGCTTGCAAGCACGTGGAGCGGGCCGACGGCTGTTCTGATTGGCTACTCGCCTTCCTTGAACTTCTTCTGAGGTAGGTAAAGTGGAAACGAATCAATACAGGGTTATGTGCTTAATTCTATAATGTTTCATTCATTAGTATGTACACCTGTATAAAACTGGATCACAATGAATCGATACAAAAATGGCATTAAACAAACTGTTTCGGATTGATTTGATGGTAAACACTCTCACTGGTGTTGGGTTTCCGCGGTAAGTGACGACATCGCTTCAGATGACACGGTAAACATATGCAACAATTCCCAGACCTAACAAAAGGCCAGATCACCAAACACTTGAAGCGATTACGCATTTAATGAGTACATTTTGTTTTGGTGAAAAAATTAATTACGCATTCAAACCCTTACAAAACATATTGGGTGCGTCAATGTTTATTTTTTTTTTGTTTACAAATTTAAACACATGTTATTCCCCAGGTGTTTGTGAGGCGTATGGTTTCCTTTTTAATTAAAAACAAAGTGATTAAAATTTTCAGTTTAAAATTTGTGTTTTTCCAAAACAAAAAGGATAGCGATTGAAACACCAAAAATGTCAACTGTGGAGATTGAAATTTCATTATGTTCAAGACATTCATATTTTCAGATAACTTTTTAATATGCCGTGTTAGGAATCGAAACAAATACCGTGTAACATGCAATTCTTCGCGGGCATTCAAGCAACCATTCTCCAAAGTTTATCATCTTATTACTTGATACTTATTTTTTCCCGAAGTACAAGGTATTACCATACTACTATCATACAGATTAGTATTATGCTAGCTAAATTAAAACGAAAAGTCATGCAATGCTTTACCATTTTTTAACGCTTTATTATTCATTGGCTAGAAACCGATATCACATGGTAATTGCAAAATGTACCTTAATCTGATACCTTTATCGTAATTTCAATAGCTTTTCGAATTTGAACTACAACATTCAATTCTCCCGTGAGATATATATATTTAAAGTACATATTATGTAACCCTGTACATGAAGCAGAATAAGTTAATCGAGAAAATACCAGTGGGAGTCTTGGAACAAAGACTAGTTCGTAAATAAATAAATAGCAATAAAATCAGTGAATTATTGAAGGCAGACTAATCACCTCATAGAAAACTACAATGTATGTAACAAAATCAAAAGTTACAGAGAAATTACTAGCCAATAAAGAATCTTAATAAGGCAAGAAAACCCCCTTAAGTAGTGGTTTTCGATCGTGCTCACCTTCCATGGCAAATTGCTTTATTTGTTTGAGTACTACCAAAGAATACTTAATCCTATATGCAAACTGTAAGCAAACAATTTCCCCCTAATACTTGATGAGAAATTCCTTTCTCGGACACAATTCAAATAAATCCTTTGATTAGATAAATGCAGGGCATGCTGCCCTAAATCGGAGAGAAATATGTCCGTAAAATAGTGTTTATCTACAGATTTATGTTATTAATTATCCAACACAGGAACTTTTATCAATTAGAAATTCAATAAAACAGATCCTTTGAAAGGAAAATCAATCGCCTACCGGCTTTGGTAAATTGACGGAAAAATTAATCTATAGGGCAAAATCTGAAAGTGGATGACTCTGTGTGGATGTGGGTGTACATCTTTCTATACAGCTCAAGGGAAATACTACAACCTACTCCATTGACGACCCGCATCTTTCATTCATTTTACAAAAGAACTTACCGGGTATACCGATAATTAGAAGCCCTAATTAGCCTGCGATCAGACTATACTTTGTATTTCTGTGTTGAATGGGTTGTTAGGTAAAGTCATGACCTGATTAAATCATACGCTCTTTAGCTTCAGTGATATCCTTTGCAATCATGTGAATTACGGATGAATTTATTTTCTGAATGGAAATCGAAAAAAAAAAATACAAAGAGAAATTTCTGTACAGATGTATCGATGGGTTCCGGTATAATCGACCTTAATATTTATTGATCAATATATCCGTTTTCTTGATTGCTTCCTCTGTATCGTTTTGTGAAAGAAAGCTACGATATAAAAATATCCTATTTCTAGCCATTAACTTCAGTGCCACTTAACGCTAAACATTTTCTTAATACCAAAAAAACTTGTAGTGAATCTCCTAAATTATCTAAAGATTTTGCAATTTAATACGTAATTTGAAGAAACACGTGACATTTCTATGTCCCAACACGTCAACCGACAACTTCCAGCAGACGATGAGTGACAGACAACGGTAGTGATTCTCGGCAAGGTAAACAGGAAATAACGAAATAAACACTCTCATCATCCAAGCATGTTCATAAAATCTTTTAAGTGTTTCTTACGAGTACAGTTCTAGAGAATGGCAAGATTATTTGTGCCACTGTGTGTGAATGTTTGCGTGATTTGAAAATCATTGAATAAACATCTTAATAAGTTTCATATGGAGTAATCCCTTAATTACATTTTATTACATAAGTAACATAGGCTAATTGTTAGAATTGTACTAATATACTAACAAACGTAAACATTAAAATTTGAAATTTAAAAACTATTTTCAACAGAAAGTCTAAATTAAACACCAATTAGGTACTACCAAGCTGAAAGCTCAAGTAAGCTTTTCTGATCACATTTTGTCTGTCGTCCGTCTGTCCGTCTATCCGTAAACTTTTCACATTTTCAACATATTCTCCAGAACTACTGGGCTAATTTTTACCAAACTTGGCACAAAGCACCCTTAGGCAAAGAGGGTTCAAAGTTGTGAAAATTAAGGTCCACGTGATTTTATAAAGGGAGATAATTAGGAATTATTGAAAATGTTTGAGATATTTTCAAAAATCTTTTTCTCAAGAACCATTTAGCCAGGAAATCTGAAACTTATGTGGAAGCATCCTCAGGTAGTGTAGATTCAAAGTTGTGAAAATCATGACCCCCGGGGGTATGATGGGGCCACAATGGGGGTCGAATTTTTACATAAAAATATATAGAGTAAATCTTTAAAAATCTTCTTCTCAGAAACCAATCAGCCAGGAAAGCTAAAACTTATATGGCAGCATCCTCTGGTAGTGTAGATTCAAAGTTGTGAAAATGATGACCACCCCAGGGTTAGGGTGGGGCCACAATGGGGGTCGAATTTTTTACAAAGTAGTATATTGAGTAAATCTTTAAAAATCTTTTTCTCAGAAACCAATCAGCCAGGAAAACTGAAACTTGTGTGGAAGCATCCTCAGGTAGTGTAGATTCAAAGTTGTGAACATCATGATCCCTGGGGGTAGTTTGGGGCCACAATGGGGGGGGGGGTGGGGTGTTGAATTTCTACATAGGAATATTTAGAGAAAATGTTTTAAAATCTTCATCCCTGAAACCAATCAACCAGGAAAGCTGAAACTTATGTGGAAACATCCTTAGGTAGTGTACATTCAAAGTTGTGAAAATCATGACCACCAAGGGTAGGGTGGGGCCACAATTGGGGGGTTGGGTGGAATTTTTACATAGGAATATATAGAGTAAATCTTTAAAAAATCTTTTTCTCACAAACCAATCAGCCACGAAAGCTGAAACTTATGTGGAAGCATAATGTATTGTAAATTCAAAGTTGTGAAAATCACGACCCCCGGGGGTAGGGTGGGGTCACAATGGGGGAAGGGGCAATTTTTACATCGGAAAAATTTAAATTATTCTTGTAAGCTTAAATGTTATTATACATGGTTTTAATCAAAAATGCAAGCATCTTGACATATTATTGATTCTCAATTGCTTAGAACCTGGACAATTTTTGGGCCCCACCAGGGGCTTAAAGTTTGATGTTGGTTTATAGATATTGCTTGAGATCTTCTAAAGAGAACTGTAGTACTGATTATGTGATATGATTTTAAAATCATCCTGTTCAAAAGTGGCTCAATGTTCAACATGATAATACGTGAAGAAAAATATGAAAATCTTTTTTTATTTTTTTTATTTTACTACATTGTCCAGATATTTTGTATATGACTCCATAAATCTGATTTCATTATGTTTTTGTTGTTCAGGTGAGCGATGTGGCCCATGGGCCTCTTGTTGTATGACGTTTGCCCCAAATGTAAAAGATAATGAAATTATGATATAGCATTCTTTTTGAGTTATGAAATGTTGAACATCTGAATGATTACTGAAAGGAAGGATGTTGTCTTATTTTAGTCGTTTATGTTTTTACTTTGGTTCTCGAAGGAAGCGGAATTGTTTCGTTGAAAAGGTGTGTTTTTCATAACAAATGACAGTTTTAGAATCAGTTTTGAATGCAAGTAAGGATACTAGATACAAATTGAAGACAACAGGAAAAAAGGTGTACATATATCATTCCGATTCAACAACAATTAAGTTTGTAAACATGTGGAATTACATCGATCTTCACTTCCGGTGAATTTCAGATTTTTCAGGTACGGATTAATCAAGTGCCGATGGGAATCTGATCCAGTATGTCACGGCATATCAATTATCTTGTACACATTACCAGATATAAAGGTCATCTATTGATTTTCTGCAAATTCTGCACACAGAACTTACATTGTCGTGATATTTTTACCTTTGATTTTTAAAAAAGATATTTTGTACCCAATTGATCAGTACTTTTAAAGTCAAGATTTGTGCAATCCGCATCGAAGAACTTTAGATATTTGTTTGTGAAGAACTCATGTTTGTCATGACGAAAAGAAAAACTATCTTGTAGGAAAAGGGTGATGTTCTAACACGTAAACATCCACCTTCTAAATAAACATGCAATTTATGAACACAATCTCGGTGACAGATGAAAAATGTTAGTATGGAACCCCATGTAAGTGTTGATCTTGCTGGCCAATCCTTTAAGATTCGATTGAATAAATTAAATGCATGCATGTAGACATTTGATGTAAAAAGAAATAACACAAATTAATATGTTGTAAAATGAAAATAATCAGTAACAAAATGCCTAGTAAAATAAAATATTCATACTTTTATACGGAAAAGGGGGGGGGGGGGGGGTGGGTGAAGTTGTGAAAATATCGATTTTAGTCATTCCCAGAAAACAATGATAAGTTAGCAATGAACATTGCAGTTAATTTATTACCATTCGTCCAACCATTCATATGAATACTTTGATTGTTGTTGATCTTTTACCGTAGAGGGACAATTCTATTTACATGCACCTTATACATGTACATTGTATATTTAGAAATATGGCATTTCAAATTTCTTTTAATAAAGGATTCCTTTTTTTAAACAGACATTAATTTGTATTCAAGAGGTTACTGTTTGAAATAATCATGGCGTCATTGCTGAACTTAATAAAGCTTTGTCTGTATTTGAAAATAAAAATCTTAACATGTATAACGTGTTCGAGTAGGATGATGAAGCGAAAAGAAAATGAAAGAAGCAGAGACAGTTGTATCTTTAGAAATGAGCAAATCTACTGGCGCTACAAACGGTAACATTGATTGGAAAAGACATCAAAACCTCGGTGTGGTGAATTATGTTCGTTTACGAAACGCAAACTATACAAATGTCTAATTAATTGGTTCTCAGGGGGGCTAATAAATCTATTTTAATAAGCAGTGCTAACAAGAATCGAAACCAGTACCGTGTAACATGCAAAGGTTACATCAAAGAATAAGCTTTGCATCCAATTTAACTACGTCATAAATTACCTTTCTTTTATTTTAATGTTGCGTCATCATATTTATTTTTGAAATTCCTTTTTTTTTTCAATAGTAAGGACCTTCTATGCCATGTGCCTTTATTTCTTTTATGAAAATACGTCATACGGACATTTAATATCTTTATTTTTGTAAAATTATTCACCTAACTAATCCGTTCGATGTGTCATCAGACAATTGAACTGCAGGCCATGGGTTCAAATCACTCTGGGCTTTTGTTTTTTAATTGTTTTTTATGACTGAAAATTATTTCTAATACTTATGTACAGTTTATTTGTGTTTAACTTACACTAATTCATGCACATATACAATATAATATATTTAGATATACTAGAATATATCAGAAATATAAACAGTTTTTGACCAATCTTTCAAAAAGAATCTCCTCTAGAAAATGTTTAGTTACCTTAACGCATCTTTTAGCTATAGACGTTTAAACACTGGAATGTACTTTGCGTACTCTCTATATATATTCTTTATTTAAAATGACTTTTATCAGTTTGGCAATTATCAATAATTATATGAATTTCATAAATATCAAGTACTCATATGAAATTTGGTCGATATATTTCAAGGGATTTTTTTAGTATGATATAATCCGTCAATGTGGTTACATATAAATATTCTTTCTAAATGCACGGGCGTATTCCCTCCTGCTCAATTTATCAGATGAAAAAATCTCAAAAAATTTTAACAAACAAACAACGACAGCCTTTCACCTTTTGAGTAATCCCAGGGAAATGTGTTTTACGGTAAAAGTTGTACATCTTGTAGCTTGAAAAGGCAGATTTCTCATAAATTTCGGAGGGAGTTGTTTTGATACGTTCCACGGGCATCATACTCCGGTAGCAAATCACTTTTCTATGTTCCTTGATTCTCTGCCTGTGATAGGAAGGTGACGAGTTACGTCTTGGGTTTTACTTTTAAGATTCTGAATTTAAGATGCATGTGTTTTAGAGAAAGAAAAAAATCCTTGATTTTCTGCAGGAATAAAAGACTGCGTCAAATGTTTACTCATTGCAAAAGTTATTTCAAATATGCATGATCTTTTCTAGCAGAAGCTATTTGGTATTTTTAAATTGGTTAAATCGAAAGAGTCATATATATTTAAGCTTATTGTTTCAAACAGTCACTTACTCCCGTTGACTCGTCAAAAAAATGAATAATTAATTTTAACATTTTGATTAAAAGTTAGTACACGTATTCTTGTTCTCTCCTTATTACTAACTTTCACCTGCGTTTGCCAACTTTATGATTTATACATGAAAGACACGGTACAATTTTAGGTTTTTCTATCATTTATATCTAACACCTTGTACCTTCTTTCAAAATTTATGCTTTGTGTCGTGACATTCGACAATCCCATCTATTTTTTTTTCGTATTGTGTGTGTGTGTGTGTGTGTGTGTGTGTGTGTGTGTGTGTGTGTGTGTGTGTGTGTGTGTGTGTGTGTGTGTGTGTGTGTGTGTGTGTGTGTGTGTGTGTGTGTGCACATATATATATATATATATATATATATATATATATATATATATATATATATATATATATATATATATATATATATATATATTATGTATAAAAACGAATTTAGAATTGTATTTTCAAATTTTGAAAACAGAGAATTATTAAATATAACAAAGTTTTTTTTTCAATACTTCCAGTAGATTAAGAAAATGTCCTTCATGACAAATCCTGTAGGAGTTATATTTGTTTTTATATAAGACAAAATAAATGATTCAAAACTTTTCTGCTAGAAAATTAATTTTCTTACCGAATTGCTTAATCAGGTGATATTTTGTTCATGTGGGATCGTTTTCTAGATCTGTAGGAAACGATTTAATACAGGAAGAAAACTGTTTTTACCATGTCGGAATATGTTTTGCCCTACATTGTCTTTTTCTTAAGGTAGACCAATTTTCAAAGGTAAATAACCCACTTTTCAAGTGAACAACACAAACATTAAACTCTTTACATACACTCATCTCCCCCCTCTGTCTCTGTCTCTTTCTCTCCCTCTCGCGCGCGCGAGCGCACATCACGCACATGTAAAATGCACTTTCAATGCAAGCATTTATTTCTTCTGTTTTGATAAATTGCAACGATGGTTATTTTTCTTAACTTGATCAGCACGTTCTCAAAAATACTTTGATCTAGAACGGAAAAACTTGAAGTTTAATGTTTATGTAATGTATCAATATAAAATAGAAATCGTTGAATATTTTATATACAAACCAACAAAAACATTTGGATAAATATTGATGAAATGACAAAAAAATGAAATATATATTGGTTCTCTGATCAATTTAATTTTTCTATTATAGAGAAAAAGATCATAATATTAAAAATTTCCTGTAATTTATTTATTAAATTGCATCTTCGGTAAATGTCATGTTGAATCTAATTGAATTATTTACTAACGTTAAAATGTCAATTGATAAAATGAAATTTATGATCGTCTAGATATGGATTTTAAAAAATTTCCATTATCCCTTTTAAACTTTAGTTCAGGCAGGCTGTAAGATCCAAAAAAAAAAAGGAAAGCGAGGAAAGAGAAATTCCGGCGATTATCAGCAATTTTGCAAACAAGTCGTCGTATGCTAGTATTTTCCATTTTAGATTCCGGCTAACACTTCCTCCCTTTTGTTATTGAATGTATCGGTGAAAGTTGGAACTTTAAGTACACATTTCCATACGAGATTTAATTACAACATCCACCGCACTATTGATGCATACTATGGCACGTTCTAACGACTCACATAGGTTAAAATTTTGTGTAGTTAACCGAGTTACTTTAAGAACGTTCTTTTTCTCCATGGACCATTTTCATTGGATTAAGACATTCTTTTCTCGGCTCTTTTTCTAATAAAAGCGCTTAAGTATCACACTAATTGAAACAAAAGACACGAACAGAGTGATTCACGAGTTCATTCCCGTAAACACAAACCTTGACTTTAAAACAATGAGAGTAATATGCAGACAAATCTCTCAGTGGTCCATTTGTTCATGCCATTTCAGAGAAATATCTCAACACGTTCGTTTGAAAACCGGAAAATACAATAACATAAAATCTGACTGTGTACCATACTTTCCACCTCATTTTTGTAAATATAAATTTATATATTCATTTTGACGGCAACGTGTTTTACTTTTAAATGAGCAATTCGAATACAATGCAAAATTTAAAAACTTCATTATATGCTATCGATGGGCAGGGTGAAAGGGGGGGGGGGGGTGGTATGAATACCTAAGTTCATCTTAAATTTGTTTATAATATATTCGATAAGAATGTGAATTGGGAAAAAAGTCATTTTGTATTTCGATGTTTTTCTGCATTAAATATCTTTTAACAAATACGCATACATAGGGTATAACCCTAAACCAGTTAAATATCTATGAGAGAAAATCTCTTTAAGAAGTCTTAAGCATTTTTTCATTGCAGCCCTAAGTTTAGCTGCAGGTCTGTAGCTCCCGGTCTGAAAAAAATTCAGATGGACTTCAGACCGAGAGCTACATACTTGCAGCTACCCTAAGTTTTACCCAATGAAATTTACATTTCATAAAAAGAAATACATTGCCAAAATAATAAATCACTAAATATTAAATTCCTTTTAATTCTTTAACATCTCGCGTAATTTTTCGGCATTATCAACTTTCGTTCAATGCAAAATCCCAGTAGACTTTTTTTAATAGTCATGCACTTCAACCAAAGGGAACAGAAAGCGCGTTATAACAATATAGTTTGAGCATAGAGATATTTGTATAAAAATCGAAATATTTAGCAAACAATGATTCAGAAAATTATTTGGACAGAATATAAAAAATGATCAGAGACAGTTCTATATTTTATTTAATAAAAAAATATAAAAATAAATTTTAAAAAAAGATTGGTATAAATCAAGGCTCAATTCTCTAGGATTTCTCTCTTTGATTGGTATCTTCCATGAAGTTGGTTTTGAGAGTGCGCATACGCGGGGTTGTCGTTGTATTTTGTTGATGATGACGAGACATGCAATTCTACTGAACATTCTGATTTTCCCTCAAAACATTTAAGGATATCGAATTTCGAAGAAAGCCATCCTCGTCCAAATACGTACGTTGTTAAGCTGGAAACGGCAACGATGGAAGTGAAAGTAACCAACATAGCGAAGGTTTTATAAGGAAATAATTGTAATCCCTCGGACTCGGAGTACCAAGGATATTTGATAACGGGCGTGATATGCAGAGTATATTCGCCACCGGTTAATCGGAGAAATAAACCGACAACAAAACCGAAAACCGATCCGTAAGTGTTGGTGTCTCTAAGATAGACAACACACAGAAGTTGTGGAAAGCTGATGACGTACAACAAATCTGAGCATAGGAACCACAGCACATAGACTGATTCAACAACGATTGCAATGAAAGTTGCCAGGGCGCCGATAAAGAAGATGGAGATTCGCATCGCCCACATAATTTCCCTCTCAGAGGCCTACAAGAAAATTTACAGAAGAAAGTAATTATAAATAATAATGATAAAACTTTTTTTTAAAAACATGCGATCATTTTTATTCTTCTGAGGATTTTATCTGCCAACTTGATAAAACATTATTCAAATAATGAGAGAATATTTGATAAAGGTGATCCTTTTTTATGCAAAAATGTGTCATTAAACTTGATTAAGAAAAATATTTAAACTTCCGGGATGGATGTCAATGAAACGTTTGATAATGTCGGTTATTTCTGTCGAGGGAGAGAAATTCTTCCTTCATTGCTAATGAATCAAGCATGATCATCATTAATTAACTTTCTTTAACTTTATATGTCAAATTCATATGTCAATTAGAATTGCAATAGGGGGAATGACTTTTTCGCCTGTACACCGACGCACCGCCAGCTTGCGAGTATACTCGTTTACCAGCTTAGAAATGAATAACACTTTCATACATCACGTGGTTCAAAGGGGGAGGGGGGGGGGGGCGGAGGCTCCGGACCCCCCCCCCCCCCCCCCCCCCCCTGGGAAAATCCAAACTTATTACATTCTCACAGTAAATTAACTGATTATAGGCCTTGGACCACACCCCCCCTCCCCCCGGAAAATTTTCAGGATCCGCATAACTTTACTGAAAATAGGCCGTGGACCCCACCCCCTCCCCCTCATCTTCCTGGCAAACACTATTATCCCTTGAACCCCCCCCCCCCCCCCGTAAAATTTTTCTGGATCCGCGCATGCATACAAAGCCTACCTTGGGACGGAATATCATCTTGTAGATATTTCTGGCAAACATGGAGCTCGCTGAGAGAATGGAGGAATCCGTGGACGACATAACGGCCGCCGCCACGGCCCCCAGGCCGATGAAGGAGACCCAGGTGGGCGTCAGGTACTGCATGACCAGGGGCAGGATGTTGGACGCCTGGTCGCTAGGGATGGGGACGGGCTTTTTGTCCACTGTTGCATAGGTTGTTGCGTTCCAATCTAAATTTGTATTAAGTTAAAAAACAACATATAATCGTAAACGTTTTGATACAAGGAAATGAATATTTGTTACAATATTAAATATGTTAGAGACAAAAAAGTTTTCAACAACTTATAACAAGAAGTTTGTGAGTAAATTTACCATCAATTTTTCAGGTTTTTTTTTTAAATAATCATGTGAATATTAAGCATGGTCAGAATACGGTAGTAAGTTAGTATTGAAGAAAATGCACACATTCGCATCCGCTTATTTGCTAAAGGTTAAATGTTTGAAGTTTATTATGTTAGGACATCAAATAAGATCACATAATGTATAATGTGTAAGATATTTTATAACTAGATTCTTATAAAATGCCTGAGGCTTGCCATTCATAAATCATCCAACAGAGTTTTGATTAAACATTATAAAAAATACAAGAATGCAATACACATTTACAAGCATCAATCACATGATGACATAGTGATGCAAGGTGGGAACACATTTCCTTTTAACTGCATTTTTCTTGCATTTACATACAAAAGTGCACATGCAAGCCAAGGAAATGTTTTTAAAATGGGTGCTTTGGTCATTTGTCACATTGTATATTTGATGAACATGACAACATGGCATATTATTTCCCTTATTCTAATTCTTTATTAAATGAAAAAGATTTTATTCAAATCCCCCCCCCCCCCCCCCCCGAGGGTCATGAAGAAAGCTTGAGTGATAGGTGTTGTTTGTTTTTGGTTAAGGTTTCTTATAATAATATTCTTTCATGTATAATTTGCGCCAAAAGATGTTCCCTGTATAAAAGAGGCAGTTTTGAGTTCCGCCGTGGAGATTCACGGACTTGATGATGTAGATGTACAGGACATTCCGTCATCAAAGAAATCTCTGGACAGTTCCGAGTATCAAAGCAATTGTGAATAGTACGCGTACGAGTGCATATTGTAAGAAAGCGAGGATATTACCATTACTTCTGTTTTCTTAACTAGGCCACTCTACGAAATACAGCACTTCAACTTTATTTTTGAGTTCCTTTTAATATTATTAAAACAGCAATTGCGCCGAACTTTATGCTGACAGATACTTCATACCTAAGAGAGTGATGCAGTCCTCATATATTTCTGCATTCATCGTATTCTTTACAAAGAACATATTGTAATGAAGTATTCCCCTGCAATAGAACGCCCTATTCCTTTTTTCTAGTTGAAATCTTATGAACCCAAAAATTAAAGTAGATAAAAAATACCGAACAATATGATCTATGGCTTCCAATCTCAGTTCAAAAGAGCACAGTCCTTCTGGGTGTGTACTTTATTTTATTAAAATAAAGAATCTTTATTTGTACATGTACTTGCAGGCAGCACTGTAACCCCACCCACCTGTGTTAGCGGCGACGGCTCCGATTAGGATTGACGGTACGGACATAATGACACACCCTAGCCCGGCGGTGACGGACAGGACCTGGGCGTTGAAGGCGGTACTAGAGGACAGGACCCTCTGGAAGTAGGCCTGCCATGGAATCCCGCCGAATATCAACAGCATGAACGAGTCTATGTAGTAACCCACTTTCTCAGGCTCCAGTTCTTTGATCCATACCGAGGAGGAATTGGTTGTGATGCTGGTCACATGCTCGTTTGTCATGGCGAATGGAACACTCAGCCACTGAGAGAAGACAAATCGTAAATAAGACGCGTTTACAGGAAGAATAGTGTAACCCAAGCGAGATAACTCTACCCGCACATGTATATTTTTCGTTAAAAAAAACCATATAGGGATTTTTATTCATAACTTTATAGAAACTAACAGGGCTGAAATCACAATCAAGTGCTAACCCTCAGTAGCCTAAAACAATCAAGCACTGCACGAAATGACGCCAGACTCAAATTCCCATACACAGAGGCATTGGGTATTTCTTCTATCTAACGTAATAATTTAGTTGCTTTTATAATTTATCTTTTTGATTAACTCGATAATCTATTTAAAAAGATGTAAATATAAACAATAAAATGCTTTCTTTTATGATTCATGCGAGCTTTGAAGTTAGCGATTATTGCAGAAAAGATTACATAACCCTCTGGTTATGTTTTTTTTCTACAATGCTCGCTGCCTTCATACCAAGATGAATCACCAAAGAAAGAATTTTTAACCGGGTTTTCCAAAGGAAAAATCCGGTTATTGAAATGGTGAAAATGGCGTGCGGGCGGTCGGGCGGCTGCCAAAAGGATACCCCTATTGTACGGATAACTCCTTCTACAGTTTTCAAGATAGGAAGTTGTTCTTTTGCAGATCAATTGTACATTTATCAGAGGTGTGCATATTGATAGGATTTTGATTTCTGATAATTTATGTAAAAAATACCAGCTGTTGAACTTAGTCATTTTTTGGCAAAATATTGCATATAGGGTACCTCTATTGTACGGATAACTCCTCCTACAGTTTTCAAGATAGGAAGTTGTTGTTTTGCAGATCAATTGTACATATATCAGAGGTATGCATATTTCTAGGATTTTGATTTCTGATTTTTTATGAAAGAAATACCAGCTGTTGAACTTAGTTATTTTTCGGCAAAAATATTGCGTACAGAGTACCCCATTTCTCTGGATAGGTAGTGTTCATCAATTCAGGGTTGACAAATGGATTATGGATGCTGTTCACACAAAAGAAAACCGGTTTGCTGTCACATTGACAGCTTTTCTTTTGTTGTTTAAATATTTCCTTTACTGAACAGGGGGAGGGATGTGGTTTTAATAGACTTTTAAATATTGATATAACTCCTTTTACTGATCCAGTGTATGGATGGCTAACGCCAACATCAGAGCACACTCACCAGACCTACAAACATACAGGTAAGCTGCAGCACGTCTGTGTAGGCGACTGAGTACAGCCCCCCGAACAGTGTGTAGAGGACGGCGATACAGGCCGAGATAATGATGGACAGGGTCTGGTCAATGTCCAGGATCACGGCCAGTGTGGAACCTGCAAATGTTACAACAGTCATTAGAGCACTTCGGCTAGTTCTATACATGTATTACAATTAATGATAGATTCACCTCTTAAGAGGTTTGGATTTTTTTTAGGCTTTATTTACCTCCTTTGGACGAAAAGCTCTGTATAGAGATACAGAATGTACAAATTGTAATGCTAAACTATTTGGATGTTTTATTTACTATATGTAAATAATTGTTTAAGGCCAAAAAGACCATGCTTAAAAGTTTAAGGCATATCTGATGCATGGTTAATTTGTTGACCATCCAGCCTCCTTAAGGGCAACAACTGCGACGAGTTCACTCCATTATTATATGTATCAATGATGAATATACCTGTCCAGGAAACATCAATGATAGGTACATACGTGTACATTACAATTAGGATCATACCTGTAAATGCAACAATGGTGAGAGCATACATGTTCATGTAATAACCACCGTATGTTTGTTTATTTACCTAATGCCGAGAGAATGGCTCCGCTCCAGAAGACCTCTCCTAAAAGAGACGGGATATACAGAATCCCTCCCATCTCGTTGCCGAATTTCCTGCTGTATGGATCTAACATCGTCACGTGACCCTGGGACCTCATTCTTTTTGCGAAGAACACACCTCCTACCAATGCAGTGGAATGGTCGTAAGTATCTTTTACTACTTAGATTTTTCGACGACTTAAAATCAAGTGGCTCATGATCAATGTTTATTAGATATCCTTCAAACATAAATGTTTGCTGGTTTCATGCAATTTCGATTTACGTCAAGTAAATATGGAAGAAAAAAAAACCACGGTGAGATAAGATTACGCAAATGCCTATAGGTTTTATTAGATAGGTTAGTATTTTTATTTCCATCACTATTGGCTATTTGCCTGCTTTTTTCGCTTAAGGATGAGATCCCATAACATATGTCAACGGCCCCTATTCTTATTGAATTCGGATGTTCTTAATTTAGAACAGATTGGTATCGCTGGGATATTTTTCCTATCCATGATTTGATTGGTTAATCATCTCTCATAATCATGGTTGCAAATCTCATATTTCAAATTTTAAATCTTGAATAAGCCTTCTGGGCTTTCATAGGGTTCAGATCAGGTAAAAACCATCCGTTTGTAATTGGGGAATGCCAACAGGAACAATGAGCGCATTAATGTCCATTTTTCTCGTTTAACATAAAAAAGAGCTTTTAAAATGTGCGGCTGAGATAAAAGTCTACGACGATTGTATGTAAAGAGTTTACCCTTACCATAAAGAAAGGGTGTATTTCTTCCATGTGAATGTTGAATCTTGCATACAATCTTTTGTAAATTCTTTTAGAAAAAACGTAGCAAATATTAAGTATACTGTACATGCATACCAAACAATCTCAGATTTTTTGCCAATTTACAGGGAAACGATGTATTTCAAAACATCCTTAGCATATATTATAATTATTACACCCATGAAGTTGTTATTCATGAATAATTTGTCATCTGAGGCTATGGTTCAAATCTTACTTTTGTGTCTAGTGAATAGGATCAAATGATTTCAAATGCACAGTGAATTCGTACCTGTGAGAGAGAGAGAGAGAGAGAGAGAGAGAGAGAGAGAGAGAGAGAGAGAGAGAGAGAGATGGGGTAAATCATCGTGGACATGCACTGTATGAAGACCGTAAATACACACCTAGTACGAGGCTGACGGCATATCCCAGAGGAGCTTGGCACCAGACCAGCCCCAGGGTGTAGACGTACTCCGCTGTGCCATTTATAAAACCTCCGCCCACCCAGGTAGCTACAAAAGATAGAACCTTCATGTACTTCGTTATCAGTTTCATTTGTCCATCAATAAAACTGAAAATATTCAAAATGTATCGCTATCAAAATGTTTTTGTATGAAATTAAAAGCAATTTATCTAAGATATTGTTTTTCATTTGTTGTGTGGTCATAAATATTATTTTTCATAAATAATAAAAATAGAAATACTGTATACAGGGTTACTAGTATTTTCGCCCTGTGAGTTTCTCGACATTCTACAGATGCAAACGGTTTTGCCCCGTCTTGAATTCGCCCAGACACAATTCAAAATAAAGACAATTATATAAAAATTGTTTTAAATTCCCCCAATAGGTATTTTCATGCATAATTGTCGGTTTTATCATTTATTTTTATGTAAATCTTTTATCAAAATTATAATGTAAAATTATTAAAAAAAAAAGTATTTATCATAAAACCCCATATTTTCCAGATATACCAAGAAAAAAAAACACGTTGATTTGTATCAAATTTGAACTCAAGTTTATAACCCCTCCTTATATTCTTATGAAAATTAACTTCAGTGATAATGATTTTGAAGAAAAAAAAAATCTGGATTATACTAGAAAGGCGCGCAAAATAGCCGGATATAGGACAAAGGTTTCGAAAATCGGATAGAATTTTTGGAGTTCAAATAATCAATGTTCTACTAGTATTTATTCCGATGAAACATTGAACTTTCTAGGCACAAGAAGTATCAACGCTACAGTGTAGTACTGTGCTATGTCATGAAGAATTTGAAAGAATGAATATCCATGAAATGTTCAACACGTTCAAATAGTGAACTGTGCGCTTGCATTTAAAAGCAAAATAAAGAATTCCATAGAAACTAAAATAATTTTTCCATAGCGTGGTTTTAGTGATCCAAATGAATTACTTGTTGAGGTTTTTCACCTGTGATGATCGACGATATATCAACCACTGCGATATTAAGAGTCAGAAACCTGTGCATAAATATGTCAAGATTATATTACTCTCTCCATTACTCTGAAAATATTTAGCCTGAAACCATGCCTGAATATTTCCTAACCTTCAGAAAAATAAATTAATTTGCCCATTTTCAACATAATTTATTTTGTGCGACGTTAATCATATGAAAATTCGATCGCCGTTTGATTTTAACGTCTTATTTTAAAAAATATATTTTCCTTTACCTGTCATGGTGAACATCCCTACAAAAAGGCTGATGTTTCGGCCTGCCAACATTATATTTTCGCTCTTTGTTTCTCCTTTGTTTTTTCTTGCTGCCCATAGTCCTAGAGCAAGAATTAACACATAGAAAACGATGACGGCCACCAGTCCTGGAATATTGACTGCCATCCTTCCTCACAAACCTTCAACCGATGGAATAAAAATCTAATCTATGGAGGCCCTACCGTGGGCATAAGTATTGAAAGTTTTGACAGAAGAACCTTTTTGATTAATAACGCGCTGAATTTTACACCACATATTGTTGGAAGTGAATACACGCACCATTGAACTGTGACAAAAACCTTGTGATATCAAATAGAAAGAGTAGCGACTCATAGGCAGCATTGAACTACACTCAATATCTAAATACCTAAACAAAGTATTTTTCAAATATTTCTCTCAGTTCACTGAAGATTGCTCTACGCAGTGTATTGCTAATGGAGATATTCAAGGTCTCCATCTAAAACGAAATCAGCAATAAACATGTACATCTCGCTTCCAAGAAAACAGAGGGAGAGGTTATAGAGTAGCGTGTAAACCTTGGGGCTATGATTTCACTTAAGTCACGGATCACCCATACTATGACTGTCAAGAGACATGCCGACCGTGTACAAGTGTCACCATTCTCAAATTTAGTCAATGTGAATGCGATAAATACATTAATATGACCTCTGTTTATGAAGTCTCCGCATCGACTGACTGGCTGGCCACTAACAGCAGCCACTAAGCCCGTAGAAGCTAGCACCCAATAAGGAAAATCATCAAAGTACTGAGAGTACTCGAACAAAAAATTATATTTTACTTAATTATCGGAATATTTTAATTAATATCAAGAAGATTTATGCAATAATGATATCTATGACCATTGACAACTTCGGAGGCAGAAAAGCTCACCTGGATAAGAATTATAAATGCGTTTGTGACTAATGAAATTCAATCGAATATTGGTATTTGTTTATACGTATGCTTAAAAATTGATCCCCGAGTCTGTTTACTTTTCTCCGGAAATAACATGCATAGAAAATAAAAAGTCTTCGTATTATTACAAAAATGGGACGATCAGACATCTTACATTGTGATTTTATTCTCATTAAAAAATTTACCTCTGTAGCAAACCAAAACAACAGAAATCCTAAGGTGAAATTGGGATTATTTTATGTCAGCCATGTTTTGACGTGAACCTTCGAGAAAAATTGCAAAGATATATACAAGAGGTATTAGCTCACCCGAACTTTGGCATTTTTTTGTATTTCACAATGATATAGGGGTAAAAAGTGGTCCATTATCTCCCTTATCTTTGAAGTGTGCATTAAACGGATACCAGGGCAGTGTAGGGGACCCATAGGGCTATTATTTCCCGGTCTCAAATTTGGGCTGTAGGGATACCACCAAGTGGCTCCCAGAGGTTCGGGCTCATTTCAGGGGTTAATGTTAAATGCTGCTCTTGCCTTGGATATTCTCTGTTTGATATCAGTCTCTGCTCCACCATCTGTTGTTACTTTGCTACCCAAGTACATAAAGGAGTTGGTGCATGGGAGGATGTGATCTTCCACTTTGACAGCTATTGGGTTGTTAACATTTAGGGTCATGACCTCTGATTTTTTGGTGCTTATCTTTAGCCCAATGCTTCCTGCGTATTTGTGTAGTCTGTTGGTCTTGTCTTGAATGTTCTGGTGGGAGTGGGAAAATAAGGCTATGTCATCAGCAAAGTCCAGGTCTTCTAGCATTGTGAATGTGCCCCATCTGATGCCTCTTGGGATGTATTCTTCATGATCCAGTCAATGGCTATGATAAAGAGTGTTGATGACATTACACAGCCTTGACGGACTCCTGTATTAACATCAAACTCGATGCTGGTGTTTCCAACTCTGCATCTGAAGTTGATATAAAAACTCTTGATGATATGTATCAGATGTTGTGGGATGCCATATGACCGCACAATTTTCCAGAGACTGTCCCTATGAATGCTGTCGAAGGCTTTTTCAAAGCCCTTCTGTACACTGTTCTATGATGTTTCTTTGAGTAAATATTTGATCAATACATCCTCGGCTTGGTCTAAATCCTGCTTGTTCTTTACGCAGTTTGACATCTACAGCTATGAATATTCTTCTGATGATGATTTTGGCCATGATCTAACTAGGGATAGAAAGAAGTGTTATTCCTCGCCAATTGTTGCAGTCATTCAGGTTGCCTTCCTTTGGTATTTTAATGATGACTCCATGGTTCCATTCATCTGGTATGGTTTTTCTTTCCCAGATGTCATGAAAAATTGGCTGTAAAATTGTGACTGTAAGGATAGGATCTGTTTTGAATAATTCTGCATTTAAGTTGTCATATCCAGGGACTTTTACAAGTTTTTGCGAAATTTACGCCATGCACCGAATATGACAAATACTAATACATAACCCACGTGTCTGCAAAAGTTTAGTGTGATACTGGGAAGATCCAGATCAGAATGCTTGAAATCAATTAGTCAACTGCATGACACGACCAAATATGGTGAGGTATGGAATGCCAAGGTTGTTTTAAGGACACAAACTCTATATATTTGGTATTTATACAATATACTTTTCCATTAATGTAACAATCTGACATGGGATATGATAATAAGAAGTTGTGGGTTTTTGTGCAAAGATCACAGCAAACATATTCGGTATAGAAAGGTACTGTTGTTGGGTTTTTAAAATATAATGATAAGAAATACACGATATAAACGAACGTATTTATTGATTTAGTAATAGTGGAGTGACAAAGATAAAAAAAGTCGACTATTTTTCGAGTTTAATGGACCGGCATACCTCACGGTTGAAAGTTATTTTTTCTTAAAGATACCATCCTCTCCAAACATTTTTGCCCGGTCGTAGAGTTTTCACAAGTCAATTTGTTTTTAAACGGGGAAAAATTGAAGATTTTGGGCGTTTTTCAATGTTTGATCTTTTCACTTTGTTTTCAACCATTGTTCTTTAATATCAAAATGCTAAATTAAGATATTTTCTTAATATAATAGTAATCGTTGTCTAAATGTCCGATGCAAGAAAATATTTCTAATATTTGTCTTGTAAATAAAACAAACATTGATCAACTCAAAGTCTGGTATTGAACGCAAGAAGGATTACCCATGCGATAGTAGTAAATACGTTAGCTAAATATAAGGATGAAAAACGTCGCATTCACAGATATTGAGGCAACTACACTAATGATTCATAAATGTTAGACAATATACACAGTGAAGTGATGGCAAACCTATAAAAGATTATTTTCACTTTCGTAATTCGACATAGTGATATCGATAGCACGTATTTTTCCTTAATTGCACACTCCTCTTCAAACTGTTTTGTCCAATCTTAAAGATTTCTCATCACATCAGTTTTATAAGACAATTAAAGTGAAGAAATGAGCATATTTCCTATTTTAGATTGCTTGTATTTTTTTTTTAAATAAATTATATTTACTTGTATTTATGATTGTTTCACGGCAGAGTTGAAGATTTCTTTTATTACAATTTATTAAAATATATAATTCCTGAAATCGATGTGTCTGATATATATCTTACCACACATGAAGAAAAGCGAACAATACTGTACTCTTGGTCCGCTGACTACATTTCATTGATAAAATATGATAAAATTATAATCAGTTTGATACATTGATTTTAATTTTTAACATTATTATGAAGTTCTTAAACATTCAGAATGTATGAGTCTCTGCTAGTGTTGATTTGTTGTTATGGATACTGCTTTAAGCTAATCAGTTTAAAATATGATCAACAAATATGAGGAAGGAAATCTCAGTTGCACAAGGTTTTCTTAATAAATCTGTTTGTATATAATTATACCAGTGGACAAAACTTAGTTTTTGTTAGAAATAAACTGTGTATTTAACAAATATAAAATAAAAAGGAATTTTTGGCGATTGCTATACTTTTTTGCCCATCCGTCCAAAAAACAACAAATGAAGTTTTATTCACTTTTATGATAGTATGATGATTTTAACATTCACGTATCAATGATATAATTATTGATAATCAATAGCGAGACATTATTAGTTAAAAAAGTGATAAAGCAGTGTAATTAATCGTAGAATTTGATTTCATGACCTGTAAGTGTTGGTGTTCTTGCGATGCTTGATTCGCGTTCTCGTTATGATTGAGTTGCGTTCAGTGGAAATGTTATGATTGATTCGGGTATATATCAGTTAGTGTTGTATTATACTTACTAGGATCTGAAACAATGTGAGGAATATTTCCTATTGTACCTATTGCAACAATTCTACTTCAGCAACATGTTGTATCACTGTTAATGCTATCATAACTAAATTATTGTTAAAGTACATCAGTATCTTAGATAAAAGAAACAGCCAAATCTTCTTCTATGGGAATTTGAGTCTGACATTATCATGATTATTTCGTGTAGTCTGTGATTTTTCTTAAGTTGTTGAAGGTTTCAACCAATCGACAAACGGGGCGTGTAGATTTCAGTCCAATCAGATTCTACAGAGCTATGAATATACAACCAATTTCCGTAAGAAATAGAGGGAATCATACTTGATGGATGTAAATATTTATAAATGAACATAGAGTTTAGCCGGGCTCTACTGAAAGCAAAGTCCTGGCTTTAGAGAGGCAAATCTTCAAAGATACTATAAATAACACAACACGCTAACACAGCTTCCGGTATACCAAATAATTTCACAGAGAGCCTTATTTTGTCAAATGTATTGAAGAGTGTAATTTTTTCTCTGTTTTCTTATTAAAGCTGACATTTAGTCATAAAAGCATTTTGTCGCCATATTAGTTTCGATCTCTCCTCAACTGCCACTGAGGTGTATATACCGGTCGAGAAAGTTACGTTCGATTGCTTTCCGATCGAGGCATTCAGGTTGCACGGACGTCTTAATGCATGAACTACACATTGTAGTAAAATGTTTGTTAAAAAAAACAATAAAGGAAACTACAATCAATAAAACATAAAATATGATTTATTCTTTGAAAGACTTTTTTAAAGGTATCCGTATTATTTTGTACAGATAGTGCTTCCTTACTTCACCTGTACATCGAACACGCGTGTCGTTCATGCAGAGTGCATATCGTTTGCATCTTTTTGAAGACCCCGGTGGCCCTACATTCAACACAGTAAATGAATAATAGTAAATCCAAGAAAGTAACAACGTAACCTCATTTCATCAGTTTCTACAAAAACGCTCCGTATCTAAAATGCATATGGTGATTGCACGATCTGCAATAGAGTGCGGTTTGCCAATGTACGTGCGATGTTATACACATGAGAGAGAGAGAGAGAGAGAGAGAGAGAGAGAGAGAGAGAGAGAGAGAGAGAGAGTCTTTACTACACTATATGCATAAAGACGCACCAAAAGAGCCGATCTTGCAGTACTTCATTACTGTGATTTGGTTAGTTCCCCCCCCCCCCAATAAAAAAAAACCAAATCACTCTTAACAAGACAAAAATGCTATAAATCACTATATTCCTGAATATTACTTTTATATTGTAAGTTGTAAGAACACTGTACCTGAAACCAACATCTGCACAAAGATGTCCTTATATGACTAAAGTAGTATTATTTAGAATGTAAATTGTAATATTCTTACATAATTTGTAGTGATTTTCAAATACACAATACGCAATACATGAGATCTACCCGAAAAAAGTATAGCCGACACGACAACAAAGGGTAGCTTTCAAAAAATTACTACGCAAACAAAAATTAGCTTTCAAAAACGATGGTAGGTATATATATCGTGTAATTTTCAAGGCATGGAGAAGAACCAGTGATCAAATATAATTGTAAATGCTTGTTATATATTCGTGGATTATATAGAAATAAACATCTTTCATTGACAACTTTCAAAGTTCACTCAAATGTATAAATAGTCAAACAATAACAATCCAACTGATGATAAACGCCTGTCATAAGTGACTAAAAATGAAAACAAAAGAAAAAATAAGATAAACTTTAAAAATAACAATAGTACTGCCCAAATAGTTTGATGCAATTCTAATCAAAGTTGATTAAAAGTGTTGAATATTACATTTTTGCCTAATTGTGCAGACAGTAAATTGGAGATACCCGACAAAAGTATAGCCGGTGATCCAAATCAACCGCATTTTCGATTAGCACTTTCCACACAGTGGTCTCGGTGAGCTAAAAAGTGGTTATAAATTCTTTAAGCAATGATCTGTCACATAGCATATTAAAATTTTTCGATACATGCAGGCAGCTTAAGCAGGTGCAAAAATGCCACCTTGGCACTGGCATAATTATCAGCATACTGTTAAATGTAGAGATGTTGGAAAACTATGTTAACGTTCACAACCAAGTGTGTCACATTTAACAGTGCATACGGATATGCAACGTTTACAAATTGAAATAAGAATCTTGTTTTCTGTGTTCTGCAAGAGTAAATGTAGAGTTGTTGAAAAACTATGTTAAAGTTCACAACCAAGTGTGTCACACTGAATGCATACGGATTTGCAACAAATGTAATTTGATTTTAAATACATGTAATTAACAATGAGGCGAAAGGTATGGGCAGCGGAAAGGGCAAAAAATACATTTTTACAAAATCAATGGTAATTTGAATTCAACAATCCAAAATAATCTCATCAATGACCATAAATCCAAAACCAACAGTCTTCTTTGCAATACAAATATACATAAAATCAACCAAAGATGTCTTTATACAAATCAATCAAACAAAAAGTAAAACCAACATACATAAATGCAAAACGAACAGACATCAACATAAAACAAGCGGACGCACAAAAACAACCGCCAGGTGGCGTTTCTGAGAAGCATTATGCGCGGTGTCCATTCAAGTCGTACACAGACCATCTCGTACATAGTTCATGTCGTATACAAAAAGTCAACTCGTATACAAAACCGAGAAGTCAAGTCCTATATAAAAATATACTCGTACGCAAGGCTTAAAAATGTTTTATGTATTGTGGGAAGTTCGTATGCAAAACGGAAAGTTTGCTTTAAGATAAATTGATTACATTATAGTATAGAAATTTACAGTTGTATTAAATAATTGATATCGTAAAACGAAATATATGTGATTTTTAATTAAGATTTCAAAGATATAGGAATTAATTACAAAAATATCAGTTATAAATTGTGGTTAAACATCGTAAAAGCAAGTTCTGAGCAAGCAGTAATTCAGATATTCCCTTTTATAATTAATTTTTTTAATTATCGAAAGATTGTGGAATCAAAGACATAAATAAAGGTATATCATGTAGAATGACTAATTTACGGAAATTACACATTCCATCCATGCAGCTTTTTATTTTTAAAACATCGTGTGATTATCGTTTTGAGATACCGGAACGCTTTGTCATAAGCAAAAATGTTATGATTTTCGTTCCACTGTACATAAATTATATTTTAGAAAAAGAATGAAGTGTGCAGAGATTGATTTCATGTTTTAAATGTATACATCACTATTTTTTTAAATGTAAAAAAAAACTCCACATATTTTCGTTCCAAGTTATGACTCTAGCTAATTAACTCCCACCCCTTACATGCGATTGAAAAGCTTATAAATGCGTGCACTTCAAGAACCCAGTTTTCCGCTGTCTTGGCTATATTCCTAGTTTCATGTGTTTAGTTCTATAAAAATCTTTTTATTCTTTTAAAATTCAATGATGGACAGCAACATCCTCGGTAAAACTCGTCACTTCATGAAGGTCCGCTCTATTTGTTTAAATGTTTCTATGTGAAGCGAAAGCTCAGATCTTGGCGATTACAAAATTCTAAATTCATTCCGGTTCAAATTTCGGATTTTTAAGACTTATTTTTGCTGATAATTAATTAATTACTTAATTAACACTAATAATTTTATATAGTAGTATAGATATATCTGTTTTAATGAGGGATTTTAAAGCAAAGTCATTAGCTTATCGGAAAGTACCGCGTACAATTGCATATACTAGAACATGTTTGAGCCATTTGTGTAAAACATGATTTAATATACAAAAAACGTTGTGTAAGATTAAAACTTTCTTCTCTGTTTTGTATACGAGTTGATTTTTTGTATACGAGATGACCTGTCTACGAGATGGTCTATGTAAGACTTGACTGGACACTGCGTGTGTTGATTCCCTAACACGTCACCTGGCGTTTGTTTTTGTGCGTCCGTTTGTTTTATGTTGATGTCTGTTCGTTTTGCATTTATGTATGTTGGTTTTACTTTTTGTTTGATTGATTTGTATAAAGACATCTTTGGTTGATTTTATGTATATTTATATTGCAAAGAAGACTGTTGGTTTTGCATTTATGGTCATTGATGATATTATTTTGGATTGTTGAATTTAAATTGCTATTGATTTTGTTAAAATGTATTTTTTGCCCTTTCCGCTGCCCATAGAAAGGCACGTACGCTTTGATAAGGACTAATGATTTGTTTACTTTACAATTACAATGTTTTGCAAAATCCACGCCATCACAATATGACAAATATATGTCTGCAAAATTATAGTGCGTTTCTGGAAAGATCCAGATCAGACTGCATGAAATCAATTATCCAACTGGACGACATGACCAAATATGGTGAGGTGTGGAACGTCATGGCTGTTTTAAGGATACAAACTCACTATATATTGTTATTTATACACTATACTGACTTTTCCATTAATGTAACAAACTGATTTGGGATAGGATAGCCAGGTTATGGGTTTTTGTGCAAAGATCACAGCAATCATATCCGGTATAGACATATTCGGTATAGAAAGATACTGTTGTTGGTTTTTTTTTAATATAAGAAATACATAAACGAATTATTGATATGGTTTACCAACTCATCACCCGACATCAACAATGTATAATGGAAACCGAGCTTTTTCTTAGAGAAAGTTGCATTACATTTATGGTTAATGATACACAAAAAAATGTTTTATTGATTTTTTAAAACAAATTTTACAAGTTTTTTCATTTATTTAGTCCATAACGTCACAGTTGCCTTCGGAAGAGTATCCTAGGTGGCGCTATTCACCTCAACTTGAATCCCGTAATGGTCCGAGGGGTGGACATTGTGATCAGGTATCTTCACGTCCATCACTCTCTGTAAAAACAATGTTATTTTATAATCATGAATCATTCACATTCATGTCAGATGGCTATATGGTCGTGGTCATTTTATAGACTAAATATATTAGCCAGACGCATTACCGGATACCTCCGTCTGTGTCCCTTTTTTGTTTGTTATTGTCCATCTTTGAAATTCAATAATAAATACTGAATCCTTCATCACTTGGTTTATTTCTTTGGAGTTGCATTTTGGATACGGCTTACCCATCATTGTTTTTTACCTGATGGCCCACAGCGCACCCCAACCTTATACCTTGTACCAACATTAGCTCACCCCGTTCGTTCTGCACACGACGGATGCAGTTCGAGACGAATTCTCTAGTAGCGTATAAATCAACCCTGTCGCAGATCTGACGGCTAATATGTTGACCACTCACACTCCTTATGAAAAGAATCTTAAAGTTATTCAGTACTAGAAATCTTTAGAAACTAAACAACTTATAACAAAACTGTCTAAATCCCACCCTTCCCAAGCCCTCCTTCAGTCACAAGTATTATACCTTAGCTTGCTGAGCTTTCAAGCCTCGGATCAATACATGGTCCAAAATCCAGCTTGTTTTATACGGCACCAAGTTGTTCTCAGCACAAAATGTACACAATCCACATAGGTCCGTGTAAGGGGTGGTGTAGTTTTTCTTCGTAAAGAGTGCAAGGGTCCCTGGACATAAATAATGTAAGTATATGTATCAACTTTGAAATCAGATTTTTGTGTAAAATAATTCATCATGTACTTATAAAATACCAGTATCATGAAAATTTAAGGATTTTGATTGATTTATATAGATCAAAAATTGCCCTCTTTGATATTCCCTGGAATATTTAAAGAATATTTTCAAGAAATATATATTTCAATAGAATGCTCGAGGTCAGTTTACTTTCAAAGTCTCCCTGTATTTGTTTTTCCGGAATAGAGGGACTGCTGTTGAGGTCACCTAATATAATGGCTTTGGGAAAGGGAGATAAATCTCTTATCAAAATGCCGGCGTCCTGCATATTTTCCTCTTCCCAACTGCTAATTTGCGTTTTTAAATTTGCTAAAAAGAAAAATATTCCATTCAGTCAATTCATATCATAAATTCATATCAAAAGCTAATTTTATTTTTAAAAATAGAAGCGGAAATTATTGGAAACTTACGCTCGTAATATATTTTGCCCAAATTTGCGGCTGTATGTGTACAAGCAACGGTGCCAAGTTCAGGAACCTACATATATAGAATAATATACAGCAAATTTACGGAGTATCAAAAAACAATGATTTATGAATTGCTATCATTGGAATCCTCGCACCATTCAAGCCAAAGTTCCTAGCGCTGATCCAGACAATTTTTCCAGTGAGGCGAGTGGGGTTTGAGGGATAATTTTGATTGCCGGGGAAGGGGGGCGAGACCTATTTTCGATAATTTGACATCGATCCCCCTTTAGTTATGCGCATGAGTTGAGTACAAGATAAGTTGGATTACTACAAATGCTGATACCATCAAGTTCTACATATATATAGCGTTGAAATTCACTTTTATATTTTAAACTTGCATCGTAAGGAGTACATTGAAGGTTCTTTTTACCTCTGCCATTAGGTATCCTCGTGAAATAAGCTGTTTTACATTAGGCCGGAAGTACACCATTTTTGAGTTATGTAACTTCCGTTTGCTCAGAACAAGCAATCCGGGTACATTCATTTGGTTCCTAAAAGATCCGATGCAGTTGCTGAAGGCAGCGCTGGCAGTGAGCTTGGTCATGGTCAGACACGTGATACAGTTTTGTGGAAGGTCCATGAAGCCGGCTTTCTCAGTCACACAGACCAACCTATCAACGTCATTCTTTTTGGACGTGCAACCTGATTATAAAACTTTACATGTACAAGTGTCTGATGAATATTTAATTTTTAAGTCAGACCGAGGAGATTAAACACGGAATGTCAATGACGAGCTACTTTCTATAATTTTGTGGACTAAATTTTTTAAATTTTTAAAAATCTTTGTTGAATTTCTTAGGAACATTAATCAAATAATAGGGGTTTTCTAATTATGCGTGTGTATAATAAGAATGAATAAATTGATTAATGTACAGAATGCAAGCAATCTTTAATATGATATGAAATATTCTTTTCTGTTTGTTGTTTCCTGGCGAAAAAATATATGCCTTATATTAACACTGCTTACCATACCACCACATTTTGAAAAACATTTTGACGACTTGAAATCTCGCACATGGCGGCCAATGAAAGCCCTTGTTACTGAGGAGGCTAGGGCTACTGCTGTGTATGGCACTAAACGAGTGAGGATAGATGGCGTTGTTCTCCTTCACGATATTGTACAGCTCGCGATAGTGCCAAACCTATGAAAATAATTGAAAATATTTTCAGATGTTTAATCGGTAAATGAACATGTAGATACTTTTGACCTTGACCTACTGAAAGGTTATCACCGTTACAAGGAAATGATTAAACAGTGGTGCTGATTAGCTTTGGCCTTGACTTTTTTCATAAAAAAAATAAATGGGTCGGGCAATATTTAAACAAGATTTTCGATAAATCTTCTGAACTTCGACATTTTGAATTCTGATATATCTCAAAATGTTGATCGAACAATATCTGACATTGAGAATTCTTTGACAATTTTGTGATGAAAATGAATTATGACCTGATATTTAATAAGGTTGGTCACGTGCCATGCCCAGATTATTCATCGACGGTTTGCAAAAGCCTTTGCATTATAGCAGCTCTAGGTATTTCACAGAAATGAAATACAGTGTACCTAAGTATCTGCACACTATCCAACTGGGTTACGCTACATAGTAATATACATGTACTTTATTCCATACAACTGCATTTTTTCTGATTCGTTTGAATTCTAATGGAGTAAAAATTCAAGACTACTTTGGACGATCACATTTACCTCTTGTAGACATATGTAATCTGGCTGACTCTGTGCTAAGTGCCCCGCGATGTACTGGGACCGTTCTTGGCGGTACGGGATGCGTGACGTCAATCCTGTGTTGAAGGACATCAACTTGACCACCCCTCCCACGGAGTGCATCAGGCCGCAGACAAAGGCAAACACCAACCAACACAGTTCTAGTTTCATGCTGGACCTATCATAGCATAACCATTACTGTAGAGACTTCTTCACTTCCCACGTCCTCAAACCAATATAGTATACCGCGCTTTTTAATGCTAAGCATATCCCTAGTGTTCGTTTGAAATAATTCAAATTAACGAGGAAAATTATTTTGATAGTAAATGTGCATTCATGATATCATCTCACCTGTTTTCGACTTGGTCTCAATATTATCGACACAGTCAGAGTCAGTCCTAATACACGAGTCCAATTGCTGTGTGTGTTGCTCGGTGTCAGCGGGTTTGCGAGTTTTCCCCGTGCTGGAGTGTTAAGTCGTACAGTTACTATTTTTAGAGTGATTTGTCTTTCCGGTACAAACAACCCGGTTCTTTTGCTTGTCACATCACCGCAACTACACAACCAGTCTACTATTATTTGTCTTTCATCAGCCAGTTTACAAAAACAGATCGTCGACATTAATAGTATTTTGTTTGCAACATCGTGTTCGATTTGATTAAAAAGGGTTTTGTGTTGTACATGTACAAAAACACTTTTACTATGTTTGGAGAATGCAGTAGTCTTATAAATAATATGCCCATGTGTTCACAACCAACCTCAAGCGTAAAATAATTTATTTTAATGCATAAACTATTTGAATATAATTATGTTCTGAAATTGAAATTTCTATTAATAAGTACACAAAACTGGCGATTGGTATTTTTGACACAAGTGCATGTCGACGTTTTCAAACGAACACTTCATCAATCGAACATGTGTTAACCCAGCGTTTGTCGTGCAACTCCATAATTGTATTTGTAGAATACCTAAGTATTTTGTTGTTTTTTATGCCAGAAAGTTTGCTGTATTCGAAGGCTTTCTCTCAGTACAGACGTTTCCCAACAACACATGTTAACAATAATTCACATTTTCCAATGTCTTTGTGGTAATTTTAATAATTTCATTATTGGTACACTGCTTAAAATTGCGCGTTAAACAGGATCACGAAGATGCAGTCTGAATGACCTGAAAAACAAATGACGTATTGCTTGTATTATGTGGGGTTTATTTTTTAATTGATAAATCATAATTATAATTATGGTGAGTTCAATAGTTTTTTTTTCATAAGTACATGTACTAGTAAAATACACATTTGCTAGGTTACTCCTCTCTCTCTATTTCTCAGTTTCTCTCCTCTGGTAATTCTGGTTTAAGTCGTTTGTCAAAATTCGATTATGCTTTCGAACCAATTACTGCTCTGTCAATGTAGGAAATTTTGAGTTATCATTTTTCGTACCATCGAATCAAGATCCTCGTCTCCACAGAGCGAGGTAAATTGGACCATAACTATCAGTCTTTGAAATGATACAATTTTAAAGTTATACTTCGGTCAACCGAGACATCATGTGGGGTTCAGTATGGAACAGTTTTCTAATTTGGTCAACCAAGGGGCCATGTGGGATTCAGTACGGAACAGTATTTTAATCTGTCAACCACTGGACCACGTGGGATTCATATGAAACAGTATTCTAATTTGGTCAACCATGGCACCATGTGAGTTTCAGTATGGAACAGTATTCTCATTTGGTCAACCATGGCACCATGTGGGTTTCAGTACGGAACAGTATTCTAATCTGTCAACCACTGGACCACGTGGGATTCATATGAAACAGTATTCTAATTTAGTCAACCATGGCACCATGTGGGTTTTAGTATGGAATATTATTCTAATTTAGATCTATTCAACCATGGCACCATGTGGGATTCAGTATTGAACAGTATTAGTCTGGCAACATGTCATCTTTTGGGAATAGATTTGGAGTTACTCTAAAGGTTATCTTGCAAGCCGTGTACAGTCTACATTGTGTTTACTTTGAATGCAAGACATTACACTTTGTTCCATTAGCACATTTGCTTGGATGAATCTTTTGGTATAACATTATATACAAGGCTCTTATACAATTTTCTGACTAAAAGTTAAAAAAAATCCAGCAAATGTTCTGTTTTTAATAAGAAGAAGACAACAGGTTTACAGCTCTATTGTATGTTATCAACATTTCTTAAAACCTCATAACGAATCAAGATGCATCACAGTGTTTTGGGAGGAGGCTTCTGCACTGCACTGAGATTGTCTTGTCCTACTGTTCTTGTCCTTAAATGTTTTTTTTTAGATCTCTCCTGGCATCTAAAGAATGCCATGGGATAACTTCACCATCTCTTTCATTTTGATTCGTCATCCATCTCCTCTCAAATTGGACAGTGGCAAAGGGAATTGTTTGTATCCTGATTTACAAATGGCCTCCTCTATGTCGAATAGTCGTAATTCTGGAAGTTCTTCCATTGCATTATCAACTACATCCTGAAATAGCACATTTCACTAAGTAATGAGCATTCTAAAACTTTGTCTTATTTTTTTTTAATTGATGATAATCAGAATCATATCTGAGAATTTAACCTTTAATAATCAACCTTCTTTATCAATAAATGGTAATATCCTGATGCCAATTATTTTCATGAAGAGAAAATATTATGAAATTAACATCTTACGGTACTGTACCTGCAATTTGTTCAGCGTTTCTTCTTTAATCTGAGGGATGACATCTTTAAGACACCAGCCAATGCTTATATGGAAGGAGGGATTCTGACAGGAAAAGAATTTATCTATATGGTTTATGTGTTATACACATACTGCTTCATGAATATATGTAACGTTCTTCTTAGAAAATATAAATATATGATTAGAAGTAATATGAATGTGAGATTTTCTTTAAAAAATGGCCTTTTTGATCTTTTATTCAACATAGCAAGGTATCCGAGGTAATGAAAATATTAAATAAATAAAAATGTTGTTTTATATTACTTTTTAATCATTGTTAGAACATAACCAACTTTATCATCCAACCAGCAATCACTAAATATTCTATTAAGTGATGTATTTAATCATTAAGAATTTCCCTAAGTTCACAGCGACATCACATTTAGATTGACAGCTTAGAGAGCCGAAAACAAAAGAGAGGAGATATTTGATTGGCACAAAACTTTTGATCATCCAATGAAAAAGTAGGTTATGTTCTAAGCAAGTTAGATCATATTAAGTAAAATTAACGCGATTAAGAAGGGGCTACGTTGCTTCGCTCCCTCCGCCCCCTTCTTAAATCGCGTAAATTTTACTTAATATGATCTATTACTTAGTGTACTGAACTTTCATGTCTGCATATCATATGAAATAAAATTCCATTCTTTTTTTGAATTCAATTAATAAATACCTCATAATACTTTGGTAATTTGTATTCCTCAAAGCACTCATCAACAGCTGTTGTGTACTGCTGTAGAATATCTCCAGGTGCAGAGACAGTCAGTGACAAAAAGGTCCTATAACAATACACATGGTTATTCCAGAATAAATGAAAATAAAGAAAGAAAAATATCATCAAAGCAAAATAGCTCATTTTGAGGAGCACTTGGCTACAGTACCAGAGATCTGTGGTTCAAACCAAGGTCTAGTCTCACTCCCTTATATTTGGTGCTTTGACCACCTACTGAAACTGGCATTTATTATTAGTTACATGGTTTGTAATTGACCTAATATGGTATACATGCAGTCAATAAATTTATATGCATGCATATGGGCTTTATATTTAATCCCTCATTCTTATTGTCAGCAATACATTACAGATTGCATGGGGATTGCATTATGTGGAGCATATGGTTCAGAGGTCACATGTGTTAAGCCAGGACAGTAACCCAAAGGTGCTGGATTGAGTCCTTCTGTGATCACTTAGTATTGTGTGTTGTGTCCTTAAACAAGGAACTTTATCTTCATTATCTCATTCCACCCAGCTGCAATTAGGTACCACTAAAGCTAGGGGTTAACCTGCGATGGACTGCTGTCCATCCAGGGTGAATAAATTGCGGTACTCTCATACTCTTAGCACCACGGAAACCAGAAATAAGCACTGTCTCTAAGCGCCTTTATGGCTCAGAGAAGGATTTAACTAAACTAATGCATGCAATATGCAGCTTCACATGCTAATTTACCAACCTTGTTTTTTCATCATTTGTATAGAGCTTCACAGAAGAAATTTCACAGCATGTTCTGTAATGTTAAATTTACATTCTTGTTGAGTCCAGTTAGTTCTCTCTTTACACAGATACAAAATGTCAACTCTGCAGTGCATACAACAGATCAAGTTTTATAAATGCCAATATTTTATACCTACTTTGGTAGCAGTTTAAATCTTTTTTGCAGTCTATCTGTCAGTGGTTGAATCCAGTGATGACGAATGGCAACGGTTCTTGACAAACTCAAATGAAGATCTTTCATTGGTTTAAATTCAAGTGGCCTCAGGCATTTCAATAATTCATCAATCAACTCGATCATTCTTTCATCAGGATCATCTATGATGAAAAAAGAAAATGATTTTTATCATCTATCAAACAATTTTAATGGACTTAGGTACATGACTCATATTAATTATATTTTTTAATTAATCCATATTCAAGCATTAAGGATCTTCAATCTCTACACTAAACACTAAAATAATCCTATTCTGCAGCATTTTGTGCAATTATTTGATGTTAAATAGAATTGCCTGTACTTTAATTCATATACTAGTACAGTTGAATTTCGGTATCTCGAACACTGATATCTCGAATACAATGGATATGTCGAAGTAATTTGTAAGTCCCAACCACTTATTTTTTTAGTATTTTACCCTCAATATACCGAATACTCAGATATCTCAAAGTTTTTAAACAGTCCCATCTAGTTCGAGATAACAAAGTTTGACTGTAGTTGAAACCCCTTGGTTGATTACAAGTATGATTTCCATGATCTCCAAATAGAAAACAACCATAGTGAAATCAACTGTAGGTTTCCAGCAATGTGCAATCTACAATGCTTTCAAAAATCTGTAATCAGTTAAAAAATTCTAGATGTAGTATTCAACAAAGATAAAATAATTGAATACTTTGTTGGCATGTGATTTCTCCTTTGGTATATATGCAAAAGAGATTTTTATTATCACCTTATTGTTAATGAATATTTTTCCTCAAGAAAAATGGAGGGTTTCATATGTTTAAAATGAACTGACTCTATATAAACTCTATGTACAACTTTATGCAATATGATCTTATCTCTGAAAGTCCCAAAATATTTTTCACTAGTGTACAAAGAAAATTTTAGTTACAGAAGGGTTATCTTCATCCGATAACATAGGATGACATACATTTGGCTTAGAATATTATTCATGCGAGCATTGTCTTTATTTACATATTACTTATTTCTTTTCATGTCTATGTCAATGTCATTAAAGTGATTGAAATTAATGCAAATCAATGAAAGTGGCTCACTACACCTTGAAATAGTTTCTCAAATCAGCAGAAAATTACTTGATTATGATAGATACATATGTAGCATGATTTATAAGAAGTATATGTCAAATGGGTGAAAAAATGTGCAATTTTGGATAAAAAATTATATTTTCAAAAATTTAATGCATTAAATGTGAACAAAAACCCAAGGCCGGGATACAAACTCATGATCTGCAGTTCACAAGCCCGATACTTTAACCACTGAGCTATGACGACATTCAACCAAATCGATTATAGAAACAATTTAACAAAATATTTTAATTGCTATCTTGTGACATAGTGTCTTAAAAAGTTTAAGTCTACATGTAGGTGTAGTGATCGGTAACTTAATGCATGCAGGCTAATATGTGTACTTTAAATCTATATCATCATCTATGTGCCTTACATGAAACACCAATATGTGTAGCCCAATTTCCCTCCAAGTGTTCAAAAGATCGAATTCTTCCTTCATGAACCTCGGGATTGTCTTCATGTTTCTTTCCTGAGGAATATAAAGTTTTTATTGAATCTGGGAGGGGGAGAAACTCATTGGACCTGAAAATTAAGAAAAACATAACATTACAAGCGCATAGAGTTTTAGTAACAGAGCTAAAACAATTATACACATCTTTCTGTCGTGATTACCCCGCTACATTTATGAGACGTACATGTACATATGTACGATATATAACATATGACACCTACCTCAACTTCTTATTATTTTCTGTGCAGCCTTGGAAGTTCGTTTGGTTTTTTCGCTTCATTCCTATACAGTCTGAATCTTCCTTATCTGAAAATTCATCTTCGCTGTCTGAGTACTGCACCAGACAGCTCATTGTCACAAAATTCCCATATAATGTGGTGAGTTGAGTAATCTGAACTAAGTGAAAATGAAAGTACGTCGCCGTTTTTCTATCTTCTAATATTAGAGAGTTCTTGTACACAACTGTCAGTTACCTGACAGACGGTAACAGGTAGGTTCTGTCCAAACCAAGGTCTATACTTACACGTATATTTTCAGAAAGATGCTGAGATAATTTTGGATTCTATAAATTATACTGTGAAACTTTGAATTGCAACTCATATCTGTCGTGAATGTATGCAGATTAAGAGAATTTATCTGTAACTAATTACCAATTTAGCATTGTAGGTAAATGTACATTGGTTTGATTCCAGGTTCATGGTTCCAAATCGTTTTATGAAAAATTAAGAAGAATACCAGCAAAACTCTTAAGCATTTTTTTTTATCTATACGAATGATGGATATAAATCCATCATAAATTTTAACTATACCAGTTTTCTCTTTACCCATGCAGTGACTCATGTGTTCCGTATTAGTCATACATTGCGCTGATCAGCTGATATACAAGTGCCATTTGAATAAACATTTTAGCGTTGAAGAAATTTGTTTGTGGCTTACTTAAATAGCCTATATGTTTTAAGAGGTAGCACAAAAAAATAGTGTACATTTACTTAAATGCTATTTGATTGTATAAGTATTTCTTCTTTGGGTGCATGTAATATCTATGTTATTATCTATCTTCACATGTTTCTGGGTATAAATGCAGTTCTTTGAGTCATTGACTCATTGTTGTGTTGTCATTAAACTGCAAAGTAGGACATCATTTGTTATTGCAAGTATTCTGAAAATATTAAAGAATTGACTAAAATAATTTGTTATTGAACACTAAGGAACATGCTTAATTTAAGGTAAACTAAATTGTTTTATTATTTTTATCAATATTACAAGGAACATACATGTAATTGTGGGTTAAAATAAGTTGTACATGTGCCCTATGTTGAGTATATATAGGAAATAATTTAACTCGCTATATATATTTGATATGATTTAAAATAATTTGTAATATGATTTTTTTTTTTTCAAAATAAATAAAAGCAATACATTTATTATGTTTCAGTGTCCCACCAGAAGTATAGATAGTGATGGCAGAACCTGAGCCAGAAGAAGACAGCCTATCCTGGAGCTCTCTGCCTGACCACATCGTAGTGCAGATCTTCTCCTATCTGAATCTCCAAGACAAGTTCCGTGCATCTTTTGTGTGCAAGACTTGGAATGATTGCTTCCACTTTCCAGTTCTCTGGAGGGATTTTGTTTTTATCATTCAAAACAATGATGAAAAACAAGCCATTCGTCACCAGAAATGCTTGGAGATGCATGGTGCCCATTTGAAACATGTTTTAATGAAAGTAAATCAGAGTGAACAAATTTGCAGAACCATTGCTCGTGATATTTTGAATGGAATTGCCAATCTTACCAACAAAAAACTGTCTTCCATTAAAATTGACTTTACTGGTGAAAATCCTTTTTTTTATGCTGGTGCTGAGTTTGTGCAATCATTAAAGCTATTATTTGGACATAACCCTGAAGCACTTGAAACACCTATGCATTCTTTAGTAAATGTAGATTTAAGTGGAATGCCAGTTGCCTTTGATGATGAGATGTTGAACCTTTTATCACAGAACCATCCATTGTTGGAGAGTTTAAATCTTCTTAATAAAGTATTGGTGTGCAAAGTGTCAGCTAACTGCATTTTCCAGCTGGTGAAGAAATGCAGAAAAATGAAAAAGCTCTTTGTGTTTCACCGTAGCATGTCAGACAACACATTAGTGGCTCTTGCCGAAGATGATAGAACCCCTTTGGAGGAGCTTCACATAACTTGTAGGAGAGAGGAGAAGTATGGCACCGATTTATCATCGGAAGCTTGGCAACAGCTGGTAACCAAGTTGCCAAGTCTGAAAGTGATGCTGTATTTTGATCACACCTGTCCACTTCACAGAGTCTCCCAAATAATGAAACCAGAAATCCCAGTCCACGTCCTGAATCTACAGACCTTCACCATGATTTACGAGGAGGTCACTCAAGCCACGTCTTTTTATCAGAACACGCTGGAGGTGGTCGTCCTCCAGACGAGGAATTCTTCGGAGCTGGAGAGGGCATTAGTCAATCTGGCCAGGCGATGTTCCAAGCTCCATACTCTCTGTGTGTACTGTGTACTGAGGAAAGAGGTTGTGGATGAAATTCTGGCTTTGAGGCCCAAAATGAAGGAAGATAAGACTTACATTTTGAAGTGGCAAGCTCAGGCAGAACCATGGATTGTGGGGGTAGAGGAGGGGGATTGAAAGGGAATCTGCTTTTAGTTAGCCCTCCTCCCCCACTCAAACCAATCAAATTAAAATAATGTCTGCTGTTTTTTGTCAGTGTATATAGTTGAAAAAACGAAATAACAAAGAATGAAATGGGGAAAAATGATAGTGAATTAATGCTATAAGCTCCCTTGACAAAATGTAAAAACATCTGTCAAAATTATTTTTTCTTGTTAGATGTACATTAAAAGTAGTTATGTTACTTAGGACCTTCAAAGAGAAAACAAATATACGCACAAATCTATTGCAGCTTATTTATTCAGATTTGTGTAGCCATATTTATTGTTTGTTTTGCCTTCTTAATCATGTTATTAATGATCTAAAAAAGTTGTAGAACTATGTATGACAGCTAGGCTATGTATGCTTTATATATAGAGTTGCATTTAATTTATAGTACAAATTTTATTGTCATGATTTTTTTAAACTCATATTTGAAATGGATTTTTATAACAAGTTGTGATGTTATGTAATTTTTTTCAATGGTGCAATATAGGAGTGTTTGTATTTTACTTATTTTAATATAAAATTTATTTTAGAAAATATATTTTGTCTTTTCCTTCTTTTTTTTTGGACAGTGAATAATAGATACAGTGTATTTCATGGATAACCCTAATTTCATTTTGTTAAAAAGTTGTTTTACCATAGGTGCCAAGAGCTAGTTCATGCATTTCTCATTTTCTGCAAGTACCAACATAAGATTCATCAAAATGTCATTCATATTGTTAAAGAACTATATTGTAATATTTATTGTATCAAAAATAAAAAAAAAAACAAAGCTTGAAAAATGACTTGCAAAGTGCTTGAAAGGTACTTAAAGAAATTAGTGGTACGAATGAACAAAGGTCATAATTTGAAGCCCTCAATGATCGCTAACAATCATGGCATCTTCAGAATCCAGTGAAGGTAATGGTAACAGTAAAGAAAAACTCAGTGAATGCAGGCGATTTCATCATTGATGCACTATGATTAAAATGAAGCATACAATTTAGAATATTTTGTTGAATGCCAATATTTGTTGAGGCTTAGACTTCAATATGTTGGATATAAAAAACCTGTCTAAGCTGAATAATAACGATGATAAAAAAGAATTTCAGAAAGGAAAATGTTGCATAGGTTAGTAATATATCCTTTTCTTTGACCTTTTTAGAAGATGCTTCCACTTAGTGCTTTATAAGTGACCGGGTGGGGTGGTTTCACGGCAAACTGAATATAAAACTTCTGTATAAATAAAGAATCGACATCTCAACTACAATAAAAGCTTAAATATTCGTTGGAGATATAAATTGTTTATGTTATTGAAATTATTTTTCAGTGAAATTGATTCCCCTGCCATGTTTTTATATAAACTTTATATATTATAATTTAAATTGTATATATTTTATAACAAATAATTGTATAAATTATTAATAAATTAAATTATATATATATTATAACAATATTTAGTATGATTACTCTTGAAACAGCGAAATAAAACCCCCGGAAATACACATGTAGTTCTTTTTATTACTATAACATTGTTTGCTTCTTAAGTATTATCAATGGACGACACACACGGATAATTTTTAAATTGTTTACGATTGTAACTGTCTTTCTGTTCTGTGATTGAATACTTTGAACCTTTTGATAAGCTTGAAATTCTGAAGCCAGTGATCAAGAAAGGCATTTATGTACTGGGATCGATTAAAAAAGGTACTATATAAGATGAAATCAGATGTGACTTACAATACACCATCTCTTGTTTTATATCACCATTGCCGCTAATAATCTTTAAAGATGAATATCAAAAGTATCCTGTATAATTCAATAACACTTAAAAGAGAAAATTTATTCGTATACAAAATAGACATCCTCCACCTCCTCCTCCTCCTCCCCATTATCGTCATCATCAATATTTCTATAATGAGTTCCAGAAGAAGGAAGTAAAACTTCTACATTATCAGCATCATCAATGACTTTACACATGCCTCTGAAGAAGAAAAAAATGGTCCATTGTTTGCATATGTGTACAATTCGTGTTGTTTTAGGGGGTTTTTGCAAGACATTTAACCCTGCAAGACAATTAATTCATACTCATTGTCTCGTCTTTAGAAAATTAACATTGAACCATATGGGCGGCGCTTTAACAGTTCCATTCAGCGATCTAAGTTTCTTGATAGTAATCGTATTCCATAAATGCAATTTAAATATTAAATGTATCAGCAACACGCGTATTTTAAATAACAATAAAACTCTGATATGCATTACAAAGTAAGCAACTCCAAACTGTCCATGTACTTCCTTGGTGGAGGGTAAACTATGACTGTCTGTTGGATTTGGATTGTACTAATTTGTGTTGTTTTTGGTGAGTTTTGGTAACTATTCATTTGTATGTAATGGGCTAATAACAGGTAACCAAAAAGTTGGTTAAAAAGTTATTTTACTTTGTCCCCTAAATTGAGAAACAATACATTGAACTTACAATAAACGAGTACTGTTTCAAGAAATTGTTACCTATTCTTGTTAGTCAACCCTACGTATGTGTATATAGACTATAATACACAGGTAAACAAGAATAGATATGGGTTACCCCATATCCAAGATATTCGACTTTTAAATTACTTCGAATTTTCACTGTGCTCAGCCGATCTCTAAGTTAAAATAACTGAACTTGTTAAGAAACTGGCGTATATAGTTCTTCATGTCCGTAGCAAATACTGCCACCAGTCTTGCGTCAACAGCAAACAGTACACACATCTGTGCTTAAATAGAGTCTACAGAGTGCGATCAGAAATATGGTGCGGGTGTACTATTCCGTCATTAAAAGAAAAGAAAAGAAAAACACACACTCATGCACAATAAATAATTAAAAGAGATTGTGTGATACCTAACAAACAATAATCATGAAAGTAACATAATTTTTGCAATAATTTAAGCAATATTCATTAGTGAAAAAATTGTCAATCGAAGAATGACCTATATAATCGTGAAAAAGACTGAGGAGGCAGCTAGCGTAGGAATATGAATACTTCACATTTACATTTCTTGGGGAAAGATGATTTTTAAGAATAATTTTACGTTAATTTTATTTTCTTTTACATATTATATATACATCGATATTCTAAACATTTGTTGTAATGTTGTATCTGCTGATCATAAATGGAACTATATTTTTAAGCGCAATTGTGTAAAGAGTATCTGACTTTAATAAAATATCTTGAATAGATAGTAAGCACTGATCGAATATATTAAAAACGATGAAAAATTATTATTTGTTATTTTACTTAACTTAATTCATAGTAAACTCATACACCGTCCATGTTGAAACTTCTTTGGAACAATCCTCCGACGGGGCCATGTTGGAACCAGTTTTCAAATGTGTTGTTGACCATCCGCAAGATGGCGTTTTGTATGACATTCAGTGGTTTATTGGCGGTGACGTGATATCTGAAGCTGGGTCAGATAATGTAACATATCAAACTATGAACACCTCTTCACTGAAAACGGAACACTGGGTCGGTAATTACAGCTTGAATTTTAACGTAAGTATGAGCGATTAGAAGATTGTAAAAAAAAAAAGTCAGATAACTTTTACTTACTTATACACGTACAAGTTAACAATTCTATTATTTCAGGTGTCTTGTTCTATCACTATCAAAAATGCTACATCTGGAAGCACAGTTTTCCACAACACAAGTTCGCCATACTTTGCAGGCATAACAGTAAGTTCAATCACATTGAACAAATTAGACCTTTTATCTTCATTTCTATTGTCTTCGCATTAACATTCGTGTGTTTGCTTGTTACAGTCAGAACCTTCGGAGATAGTGGTCAAAGAAGGCGAGCAGGAGGAAATTCGTTTGACAAACTCTATACCTCTGAGTTGTCCTACGTCACTGACCGATTCCATGAAAAATGAGAGCTGCAAGATGCATGTAAATATATGGACAGTAGCGGAGAAGTACCGAGAGAAGTGTAGAAACGGACTGTTAATGGAAGATCTTCTCATAGACAGTCCACACTGTGCAGTGACATTTGATTTCGGTGAATCCGGGAATTCTGCCATTGTCTTCAATGTAACTGGTTATACTGATGGGATGATCAATTATCAAAACAGAACAAGTCGTATCCATTTTAACATGTCTGATTACCACCACGACAGAAACGGAATCTGGAGGAATATCAGCATTCCTGAAATAAAGGTATGCCGATACCAACTCAAGTTTGTTAATGAAAGATATATTTTCCATACATCTTTTTTTTTTACGAAAAAATGTGCATTTTCATTTAAGTCAACAGTGTTGGACAGGGATTACTTGGTGGACTGGAGGCTGTGCACCTCCTACAACGACCCTCATATGACAACGTTTGATGGCAAGCTCTGGGAGAATCATAGACCGGGCGAGTTCGTCATGTACAGACACCAGCGCCTACCTTATTCTGTAAATATTCACTCATATCGAAATGTACAGTGGATTCTCGTTAATTGGACATAAATAGTTCGTGTATATCAACTTCTGCGAATTTCATGATGAGCCAATTTTTAAATGGTGCAAAGTATTCTTCATTTAATATATTCAGATTGCTTCGTATTGGTTAGAACGGAAGTTATCTAATGAACAAGGATCATTTTGAATAGATTTTTAGAATTAGACAAGGAAGAATTTAGAAGCAATTTTTAATACGATTAAAAGAAGAAATATAAATGATTTGGGTAATTTTATGGTACATAAATCTCTGTCTAGAATATGTAATGTAGACATTAGTAAGTAAAATAGAAACATATACTATAACATGCAGTACCTATTAAAGTTACACTCCTGGTTACTGTTTTTCATGCAGGTCAATGCTTTGTTTTCTTCCTGTGTTGCTGGATACGCAACCTGTAATTGCGGGGTAGCTGTCAGAAGCAACTTTAGCCTCTATGTGGTCAGGACATGCGCACAAGTCTCCTCTACAAATACAGAACTCCTCAACGTTCCATATGAAAAACTATCTCTCAACAGAACTAACGACTTGCACATATCAAAGTCAGGGCGTTTATTTGAGGTAATAAAAAGTATATAAAAATTTAATCCAGTGGTTGTCGAAAACGTTAAAAAGCCCAAACGATTAAGAAAATGATAATCTTGAAATTCCAGGTCACATTTCCGACCGGAACCAAGGTATCGTTTGATTTGTCGTATGACGATACATGGATAAGCAGTGTCCGAATCCGGGCATCTGTTCTTGACATCGATGCCACCGAGGGCATGTGTGGACTGGTCAATGGAGATCAAAATGACGATTTTATTCCAAAACAAGGAAACGCATCTACGGACGAACAGACATTTGTTTTGTCTTGGAGGTGAATATGGTATTTTAGATAATATATAAGAGACAATTCATCAGCATTTACCGTTTTAGAATTATATTCTCAATTTCACTATTTACAGGGTGCCCTTGAAATCCAATGAGAGCTTATTTTCCAAACAACCGAAACTATCATCGAAGTACGTATACGGAGTTAATATAGGTAATTTGAAATATGTTATAATTTAAAACTCCCAAAGTAGCAAATTCTTTAATCTCATACTTCTCGAAAAGTTTGAATAGGAGGAAGTATGAAATGTACAGTCTTTGTACAAGTAAACCAAACAGCACAAGCTCCGAAGTCGTCCTTAATACTTCCGTACCGAGCGTGCTTTGTACTGAGGACAACTCTATAGCAACGAATCTGTCCGTGCTGTCAGACAGGACTTCAGAGGCGGGGTTTACGGAGGATCTCTCGTACGATCCAAACTATAGCGAGACGGACACACCGCAGGTATAATAAACTTCATCATAAACTTTATCATTTGGAACCATCTGTTCGACGTAATCGAACACCTATAATGACATAATCGTTAATCTATAGAATTTAAAATGTTAGTACTAATCGCAAACCTTTAGAACTACCGGGTATCTGTATAGTAAGATGTAATGGTAAACCTTTAGAACTATAATGTACATGTATATGTAAAGTAACATGTAACATGTAAACCTGTAGAACTATATTTACGGTATGATTTAATCGTGAACCTTTTAAGAACTATATGTACTGTAAGATGTAATCGTGAACCTTTAGAACTACTGCTAAATGCAATCGTAATTTTAAGATTCATCGTAAACATGAAAGCTGTAATCTCCACATATAAAGGAAGGTACTTCATGAGCTTGTTTGCATTCACTAGGTGTCTGCCTGGAGGAATGGCTGGACTGAGGGTTCTGCGCGGACGTTCTGTGAAAACTCCTTTAACACTGACCTCGGGGTCAACAAGTGTCAAACGTTGACAAAAATCGACTCAAATTCGTACATCGAAAGTTGCATTGCAGATATTAAAGTATGTACATTTTGATTATGAAGGTTTTCAAGGAAATTATTATTGTTTTTTTGCCTTTATTCGCAATACTTCATGCAAATTAAATACGTATTATTTGTATCTTTTGCATTCGATATGACAATTCATGCACATGTGCATATGTATAAGGCTTCTTTTTCTTTTTTTCAGCTTTCAGGAAACACTACATACCTTCAGGATACTATGAATACCTTTAAGGGTGCTTGTCTCCAGGAAGTGACGCATGATGAAGTTTATTACGTTAATACTACAACGGATGGTCGGTTTCTGGCTGACATTATTTTCTCCGTTCTCTGCCCTCGGGATTGTTCAGGAAATGGAAATTGTACTAACGGTAACTTTATGTAAGAGGATGTGGGAATTGCGAGAGTAGTCGAGGCTTTTTATGAAGAAAGCGACAATTGTAATAAATAATCATCTACATAACTCTAAGCTCCATTACTAGACACAAGTTCCATTGATTAAGCTCATTTGAAATATCAGTTTAGGTTCTTTCCTATATGTGTTTGTCTCTCCAAATAAATATTTTATATAGAGGTAACCATATAATCATGAATAAAGTATGCATAATTTATTATAATTATGCCATGTATTGACAAAAATTCCGTAAAACTTGTCAAGGCACTATTCTGTTCAAAATTTAGAAGAGTAGAGTGAAATATAACTGAAAATATCTACATATTTTACAGCAATGTGCGATTGTTTTTCGGGGTTCATCGGCAGTGATTGTTCCATCCAGCTGCCCTCTCCTCCCGAGGGGTTCCATCTGCTATTCGATGGTTTGTGCGACCCTTCAGCACCAGGATCTTGTCAAACAATTTATGTCATTGGCTTTTTCCATTCAGATGTTATTTTTGTTAAGTTATCCATTTTTGTCGTAAGTTTTTTTTAATACGTACTGGTAGCAAAATGTCAAAGATGAAAAAAAGTTAAAGGAGCACTTTCACGATTTTGGTCTGAATTTGTTTTCCCGTTTTTAGCTCACCTGAGCTGAAAGCTCAAGTGAGCTTTTCTGATCACTTTTTGTCCGGCGTCCGTCTGTCTGTCCGTAAACTTTTTACATTTTCGACTTCTTCTCCAGAACCACTGGGCCGATTTCAACCAAACTTGGCACAAAGCATCCTTAGGTAAAGGGGAGTAAAATTTGTGAAAATGAAGGGCCACACCCTCTTTCAAGGGGAGATAATTAAAAATCATTGAAAATTTGTTGGTATTTTTTCAAAAATCTTCTTCTCAAAAACCATTCGGCCAGAAAAGCTGAAAATTGTGTGGAAGTATCCTCAGGTAATGTAGATTTAAGTTTATTCAAATCATGATCCCTGGGGGAAGGGTGGGGCCACAATGGGGGGGGGGTCGAATTTTTACATAGGAATATATAGAGTAAATCTTTAAAAATCTTCTTCTCTGAATCTGATCAGCCAGAAAAGCTGTAACTTGTGTGGAAGCATCCTCAGGTAATGTAGGTTCAAGTTTGTTCAAATCATGATCCCTGGGGGTAGGGTGGGGCCACAATGGGGAGGTCAAATTTTACATAGGAATATATAAAGTGAATCTTTAAAAACCTTCTTCTCTGAAACCGATCCGCCAGAAAAGCTGTAACTTGTGTGAAAGCATCCTCAGGTAATGTAGATTTAAATTTATTCAAATCATTATCCCTGGGGGTAGGATGGGGCCACAATGGGGGGGGGGGGGGGTCGAATTTTTACATAGGAATATATAGAGAAAAATCTTTAAAAATCTTCTTCTCAGAAACAAATTGGGCAGAAAAGCTGCAACTTGTCTGGAAGCATCCTCAGGTAGGGAAATTTTAGGGGGGTGTCAAATTTGTACATAGGAATATATAGGGAAACATTTTCTAAAACACAAATTGTCTAGAAAAGCTCTAACTTTAGTCAGTTCAGTCTTCAAATAGTCTAGATTAAAATTTGTCAAAATCATATTCTTCAGGAGTAGGGTTGGGCCACATGGAAGGGGGGGGGGGTGTTCTAATTTTACAAAGGAAAACATTTAAATTGTTCACAAAAATTCAAATGGTTTTCATGTATGGTTTTGCTTATATGCAAGCATTTTGACATATTGTTGATTCTTTGAAATTGTTTAGACTCTGGCCCCTGGACAATTCTTGGACCTCAAAAGGGGTTCAAAGTTTGATTTAGGTTTATAGTCATTTAATTCTCAATATGTGATATGACTGTAAAATCATCCTGTTACAAAGGGGGTCAATGATTAACATAAGAATATGCTGGGGATTTTTTTTTATTCAGGATCTATTATACGACATTGTTCAGATATTTTGTATATGACTCTATAAAGCTGATTTTATTATGTCTGTTGTTGCTCAGGTGAGCGATGTGCCCCATGGGCCTCTTGTTAATGTTTACAATACTTCAGCAAGTCATTTCTAACAGTCAACCAAAATTTGAGGATCAGTCGTTAAGTTATTAGCGAGATACAGAGCTCACAATTCTTTGTTATGTAAACAAATTTGTTAACATTTGAATGTTGAAAAGAAAATTCCAGGTTTAAACCTGAAATGAAAGTGACAAACGCAAGGAACTGTTTATTTATGTTCAAAACAAATAAGCAGATAGAACAGTTAATTAGATTGAAAAAAGAACTTTTACCGGTATATTGAGTCAATGTTAACAAAAACCTGGCAGGAGTCTTCAGTTGTATACATATCAAAGAATTGTGAGCTCTGTATCTTGCTTATAACTCTACGACTGACACTCAAATTTTGGTTGATCATTAGAAATGCATTACTAAAGCATGTTAAACATTAAAAGTTAAATTTGACCAAAATCGTGAATATGCCCCTTTAAGATTTAAGCCTACATCTAATTATTATTAACCAATATCCACCTCTAAAATATATTTTTTCTCTAGATTTTTACCAACAACTCGGTCTCCAACACCTCCGTGGATTTCAGCCAGGCTACATATCATCACTATAATCTGATAACCCTGGACATTTCTTTGAACAGTCTGGGGAATAATACCGAGGCTGCGATTGGCTGTTACGTCACTATGAGTTATGACGGTTCGATCTATGGAGATCCCCAGACTTTGTTGATATACGACAAAGACATGTATGATTGCAACAGAGAAACTCTTAAATGTACTTTAAAAGCGGTATGTTGATTTTAGGTTTACTCAATTTAGGAAAATACTTTCTGCCATGGGGGATGAAAGGAAATGGTACAAAAGTTAAGTTATTGTTAAGTTAGCAGCACGTCCTGAACGTTTCAACATAAAATATCGATTACGAAATTAAAATACTAAATTAATGTATAGACAGGTTAAAATACATTTATAAGCAATTTCAAAGAGTCTAAATTCCATATTTGTCCTTGTAGAAAGAAGAAAAAGAGCCAGGCGACTCTGGTAATTTGCAGATTGATTTCATTTTTACTGATATTATCTGTATGAAAATCAAAAATTATAATACTACTCGAGATAACTTTATCAAGAAAGTATTATTTTTATTCATTGTATATGGACTGCAGTCTGTAACGCTTACATGAAGTGAATTCTTTGACTTCCTTCAAATTCTGTAATTTTGTCCCATTAGTAGCTTTTATTTTTTTTTAAATATATAATTTATAAATGAAGTCGAAGACAGTTAATCTAAACGTAGCGCAGAGTAATGGCAACAAAGAGAAAATAATCTGTATACGGCGCTCTGTTTTTTTTGTTTTTTTGTTTGTTTGTTTGGTTTTTTTTTTGTAGATAATCTAGTTTTGATAGCAATATTGGTGACGGTTTTCTCTGTTCTCATTACAATAACAACCTTCCTAGTTTTTAAAAAAGTCAAAAGGTACAGTATAATCGCGCTGAATTTAATTGAAAATTGGTTGTATTTATTTTGTTGGATGACTTTTGGAATATTAAATCTCTCCATAGCAATCTCCCTTGTTTTGCCAAAATGTTGATGATAACAAGCCTTCCTCCGCGACAACATTTCATTAAAGCTCACAGTAAATCGAAAAAGAAAAAGATGCCAAAAATGGCCGACTCCATTATCTCAAGCCATCCACCTAGACAGCATAACTTGGGTCAGGACCGGAAGCGGAAGCCATCGATCAGTTTTCCGTCCATTGCTGTGTTTCCTCAGAGTCCTACGACAAGTCATTTACAGCACAACACCAGGCCACACAGACTACCCCCTCTGTTACCCCCTCTGGAACAGTCCATTATTTCCATGCCACCAAGGCGTCAGGAACTCCATTCAAATAAACACTGGTCACCATACCAATCTTGAATATTTGGACATTGAATATATGTCTTGATTACAATATTTTGATGTTATCAATAAACCCGACAGTGAATGTATCTTAAGGGGATGCGGATGGATCTCGATGGGAAATGAACCCTTGCCTTTGTAACTTTGTTCCTCGTCAGTGTGATGACATTTTTTTCCCGACATTTCAGAATGTTTGTCTTGTTTTGCCTTTATTTTCATATTTTCTGTCTTTCTTTAAATTTTAAATTTTAGTGAGTTGCGTAAAATAGTGACCCTATGTCACTTGAATACAAGAGCCATTTCACATTTGACCTTTGTAATTTTACCGTTTAAGATCATTTATTGATATCAGAAAATTTTAATCTAATCTTTCAAATTTGTAAAGCACTTTATATCTATTTCTTTAAAGTCCACATTATTTATATTAGCATCATAAAGCTGAGTTGATAAGAGTATTGGTTATTGTTGCTCAGATGAGCGATGTGGCCCCTTGGCCTCTTGTTTGTCTGTGTATTTAAAAAAAATGACATTAAAGCTGTCAGCTTCCTTCATTTTGAAAAGAGCTGTTAAAATTAATTGTTCATGTTATAGTACATTTAAAGTAGCGTCGTTAAAGACCTTCAATGAGAACACAAATATAAAATTATATTGTTGCTATTATATATACATGTAATTAATTTAGAATTATGTAGACGTACATTTTGGGTTTGTTTTTTTTTTTTTTGCCTCCTGAATGAGCTGAAAAGGTTGAAGACTGTTCATGACAGCTGTGTGGCAGCACACCTTGAAAAATAGCGCACTTTGAAAAATTTTTAAATATGTGTTAAATCTGGGATCAATTCAACGCACTTTCAAACAAAATTCAAAGTGCGTTATGGAGGTTCATCAACAATTCTATTATTGAGACTCTTGACGCACTTAAAAAAAATATAAATCACAAATTCTGGGATTATTGTTTTAATTAATTAATAGTATGATTATTTATAAACACTAATGAACTTATGATTTACCGTCTTGACGGACGGAGAGGGAACAACCAAACAAACAATTCAATTACCAGTATGTCTTTCACATTGATCACAGGACTCCCGTCCATCAGCTTTCCTTCCCAAACATATACTATTCAGTAAACTGAAGTAAACGTAAAAGAACGAAAAAAAAAAAGAGAAAAGCTTTGCTGTAAATAAAGTACAGTGAAATTAAAAACAAAAACGAGTTGACCAAACAATAGTTTTTCCCATGGTATGTTAAAACAAGATGCCCATGGGCCACATCGCTCAACTGAGCAACAATAGCCAAAATGAAATCAGATTTATGGAGTCATATACGAAATATATGGACACTGTTGTAAAATAGATTCTGTATAAAAAGATTTTCAAATTTTTCTCCAGATACTGGTATTCTTATGTTAAATATTGAGCCCCTTTTGTAACAGGTTGATTTCATAGATATATCACATATTGAGCTTATAAGTTCTCAAGAAGATCTTAAACAATTGTTCATGAATCTATAAACCTACATCAAACTTTGAGCCCCTGGCCAGTTTGAGATTTTCTGGCCAATTAGTTTTTGAGAAGAAGATTTTTAAAGATTTTTCTCTTTTCTTTAATTATAAAATTCGACCCCCATTGTGGTCGTACCCTACCCCCGAGGATCATGATTTGAACAAACTTGAATCTACAATACCTGATGATATTCTTTGAGTAGTTTTGGCTTTTCTAGCAATTTGGTTTTTGAGAAAATTTTTGAAAAATACCCCCCCCCCCCCCAAAAAAAAGTTCAATTATTCTTAATCATCTCCCCATTGAAATAGGACGTGGCCCTTAATTTTGACAAACTTGAATTCCCTTCATCCAATTATATTTGTGCAAAGTTTGGTTGAAATTGGCCCAGTGGTTCTGGAGAAGAGGTCGAATATGTGAAAAGTTGTTGGATAAAAAAAAAACCCTGTCTTAACTGAATAATAACGATGATGAAAAAGAATTTTAGAAGTTAAAAGGTTGCATAGCTTAGTCTACATATCCGTTTCTTTGACTTTTAGTGATGTTGTTTCCAATTATTGAGCTATTTAATAGTGACATTAAGAAAACTGCTTATATTGTAGATGTCTTTATTCATATGACGAAAACATATACTTGTATGCAAGATAACTTCTATTTAGTTTATACTGTAGTTTTTTTCGTATGATAGATTGTTTAATACTCACTTAAATTAACGGACATCACACACTGTAGACGATCGTGCAGCGACAACGTGGACTCCAGAAAACGAGGCGTCTATAAACTACAAGAATTGTTACTTTCTTGGATTTACTATCGCTTATTCATTATGGTAAATGTGGTGAGGTCGGGGTATACTTAAACAATAAAATGCTTTCTTGATATGAAGGTGGCGACATTGCAGAAAAACGTGTTATGTAAATTTTTACTGCAATGATCGCTACCTTCATAACCCGCATAAATCACCAAAGAAAGCATTTTATTGTTTATATTTACATCTTTCTTTTAACAAATTAATAAATTGTTTGTAAAAAGTAAGTAAAATTCACCGAATTACTGTTTATGTACATCAGTACGTTGGCAAAAAGAAACAGCCAAATTGTCTCCTATGGGAATTTGAGTCTGACATCATCATGATTATTTCGTGCAGTCCGTGATTTTTCTTAGGTCTCTGTAGGTTTCGTCCAATCAATACACGGGGCGTGTAGATTTCACTCCTTTCAGTTTCAGTCGCTGTAGATTTCGACCAATCGATAAACGGGGCGTGTCGATTTCAGTCTGGCTGTTTCTATAGAGCTATGAATTAACTATAGGTTTCCGTAAGAAATAGAGGGAATCATACTCGGTAGATGTAAATATAATATGATGCAGACGATATGAATTCTGTATGCACGACTCGTGTTCGGTGTGCACGCGAAAAATGCAGCACTATCTGTGCAAGATAATGCCGACACCTTGGATGTTCTTCCAAAGAACATACTTTTTTGTAGCTTTTATTATTTTCTTTTTTTTCAAACATTTTTCTACAAAGTGTAGTTCATGCATAAAGAAGTCCGTGCAACCTGCAGCTGAATACCTCGATCGGAAAGCAACCAACCGTAACTTTCTCGACCGGTATAAATGCCCCCGTGGCAGACGAGGAGCGATCGTAACTTATATGGCGACTAAATACTTTTATTAATTTATTTCAGCTAAGCGTTTGAAGCTTTATTTATCTCCAACCTTTTCAGCCATTGTAACCATGCCTGTTTAAGACAAGAGTATGCTATGCTAACTCAGATATTTTCAGTTCCAACACTTTGGACTTGGCTCTGTGCATGCTCGTCGTCTAATGATACAGTCCGGAGTCCGCATTACTTTCTCATATCCGTGGCTACTTCGTCACATCAAGAACCCATTTTGAATCAAGTGCGTCATTAAATAAACAATAATGGAACGAATAATCAACCTCAATCTCCAATAATGCTTACCTCGCACTAGTTTTCTCACGCATCTATGGCAGGATAGGAGATGATGGTACACTTTGCATTTTGACCCTATTGTGCTACAATGCACACTTAGGGTCTTCAAAAATTAGCCAAATCAAATGTTGATGTTAAAATTTAATATACATTCTGTATATCGTATAATAAACAGTTGTAACTAGAAAAGTATAAACAGTTCAAAGGTAAAAAAATATATCAATTACAATTAAAACAAGAGGCCTGTGGGCTATAACAGTCACCTGAATATAACAAAGCCATGTTAAGGATAAAAAAAACTACATTTAACTACCTGTTTATAATATATCTGGTTATGGCGAATGAATGAAAAAGTATAACATGGTAAAATTAGCAGATCAGAACGTTAACGGTTTTCCAAATATTGTACAATATTTGAAAACTGGAGGAGGGGTATATGTGTTGAAATGACTCTTGAGGCATTGTCAGGCACATCATCAGATTGGTCAATGCATGAGTAAAACTATATGGGTACATGTGGGGATCTGAGGAACTGAAGAGTATCTGAGATTTTAAATTCAAAACAAGATGTCATGTACTTCAACCAAGCATCCCCCTCCAGGGCATAACAGTCCCACATTGTTAGAGACTTCCTTGCTCATTCTAACAATACATGAACAATAGAGAGCTTTCCTAACATCAGAACCCCATGAATTCAAAAATTTTGGTATTTGGTAGAGGTACCCTTGCTTCTTTTTAACCATATATTTACTGGGTTATTTGCCTGCTAGATGCCAAGTAGTAAAGATTTTTTTTTTTAAATTCATACAAATTCACTGACTAATAGAGCACTGCCCAAGCACCAGAACCCCTGCCCCTTGGGCCATGCATTTTACAATATTGGTGGAGATTTACTAGCTCATCATCCTAGTTAGTCTGCTATATGCCAAGGAGTAAAGAAGAAGATTTTTGAAAATTCTGAGCAATTTTCCCACCATTTATGACCATGATGTTGGGAATCATGAATTTCTGAATTTTTGTTTCCATTTTTCTACAGATCCTTCACCCAATTTGGTTAAGACTGGCCTAGTGTTTTATGAGAATAACCTGAACTACTTAGAAATTTGTGACAGACGAACAGCAACCGACAAACAAAAAGGCATAGCAATAGGTCATCTGAGTGACTCGGGTAACCTAAACACTATCTTAAAAATCAGATCATTATTCATGATTGACATATCCAATAGAAAAAGGCTACTTGGCCAAAAGATTATAAGAAAACTTGAAACAATAAAATATTTTAAATAACAAAGAAAAGCTTTAAGCCACATAAATGCTAATAAAATTGGTAATGTTTGTGTATTAGCTGTTAATTAATGTATCAAATTTTCCAAAGTTATGTTTTATGCTGTTTGACCTTTAACAATGGTTAACAAATACTGATGATGCAATACATGTAAACAAATAATTATTTGAAGTAAATATGGACCCTGGATAAAAATTAATTTCTACTTTTTGAGTTTTGCTATAATGATTAATAAACTAAGAAAATTTGTTTTGATAATTTTCATACGTCTGTATAACTTCTGTATCACTATAGACATGTACATGTACATGCACCAGTGTAAAATATCAAAAATAATTTTGATTTAAAACAATAACTTGAAATTGCAACTCTACTCTGACATGTTTTAAAGTTCATCAACAAGCATAATTATATTTGACAATCTCAGTAGTCTTCTAAATGAACACATCAGTTTGATCAGACCCAGAATTCAGCCACAATCTTTAGCCTATACACTGATAAACATGTTAAAACCCTTTGAGTACTACATCTCTAAAATACTGGCAATGATAACTCAAACACAGCTAACATCATGACATCATTCCAAACACATCGTATGGGTCAAAGTCATCCACAAGTGATGTCCTGAAGCCCATTGCTGCCTCTTCACTATCTTCCTCCTCTTCGCTATCTTCTTCACTCTCCTGGTATTTAACTTCTATAGCTGCCCCTTTAGGCTTCTTCATGTCTTTAGGGAATTTCTTTATTTTTTCTGTTTAAATGAAAATATGATTTTACCAAACAAATTTCCAAACGTTATAAAATACTAAAATGTTAACAAATACTATTGTTCTGTGAATTCATAAACCATAGATTTGTTTTTTCGCATGTCACAAAATTTGAGAAAATTGGGTAAACATCTTAACTTTCTTTATAAGTGTCAGTCATTTTATGCGATTTAAAAAGATTTTAATTGCAAATAATGCTGGATTGTATTTTTGTGATGTGAAAGTGATCACACAAAAAACCAAAATATATATCATGGTGAAAACAAATTATCATGAAATGTTTCTTAATTTATTCTTGTAATTAAACGTTTCAATGCCCTTACTTTTCTTTAGAACAAATGGATTGTCTTCATCAGAGACATCTTCCTCCGATGAGCTGCCAGCAAACTTGTCGTAATTTATTCTTATATTGGGAAACTAAAACAACACAAAAACATCCAAATGAATTAAAACCAGTGATAAGATTCTGAAATTGGGTGAAAATACATCCACTTCATGTATATGAGTAAAATGCATGTACCATTTCACTATAATTAAATACAGTATATATGAAGAATTTAAATGATTGGGCGCTCTTTCTCTAAGAAAACTTATTTGCATGTCTTTGATACATTTTCATCATTTGGCCTAAAGATTATGCTTTTACATTTCCTAAATACTGAAACTTATGATCAATGCAGGCTGTTAGAAATTTCATTTCTGAATTGAATGGCATTCAGAAATGAAAACATTGATTCATTTAATGACACAGAAGGCCAATACATTTACACGTACCTTTGTCTTCTCTTTGAGGAGGCGTGGCCAGTTCCCAGGCTCCTCTTTCTTCAACTTGACTTGAACTTCTGACCGATTAACTGACACACGACAGCCACTTGGAACAATTTTACTGTATAGCTCATACATTGCCTCATATAAAGAATCTTCCACAACAGCTCTATAAAACAAATATAAAAAAATTCAAGGAAATATAGTATAAATATAGTAAGAAATCATTATAAATATTAAGAGGTTCAACATTTTGCTATTAGATCCATTGATATCCTCGTATCTTCCTCACCTGAACATGAAACTGTTAGGAGTGAGTTTGACAGGAGCGTCCCTTGCTCGAGGTACTTGAACCTCCAGGATAATATTGCGTTTGTTCTGGATCCAAGTTATGTTAGGAACCAACCTGTACAATTATCAATAAACATGTTTGTCAAATACGTTAAACTGATGGCTCTCTTAATCTTAATTAGAGGAGTTTTTTATCTACTGGTAAATTTTGAAATTTCTATCAATCAACTCTTTCAGCAATAAAGCCCTTTTTAAGCAAACTTATGGAGGCAATCGATTACAAAATGTTGCAAATCAAAAAATTGAGGAATTAAGATGGCGTATATGTAATGTAAAATATCACTGATAACTTCGACATGATTGTATTCTGTCCTAGTTCTAGGGCATCAATAACCAAAGTTAGTTACCATTATGGTCAGTATTCCCTCATAGTATAAACCATTTATATCTTATCTCAATTGAATCATTGTATACTTAACATCTTAGCAAGTCTTTTTTCATATACATTGTAGTTCAAAGATGGAGACTGCAGGATCTTTTTTAAAACTACTGAATGCAATGATGATTGAAAACCATTTTTAAAGTCAATGTTTACCAACGACTATTCACCATGATTTGCCAACAAATGGAAACCAATTTTTGTACAGTACTGGTATCACAATGGCTGAATCCTTCCCCCTTCAATTTATTCTTGGCAGTTAATTGTGACCTACCTTTGGTGTGGGGCCCCTGACTTGTGAGGGTGGATGGGCTGGTTGTTGAGGGCCCTGGAGATAGGGACCTGGACGACTAGGTGGTTCATCAGCCACTCACATCTCCTGCAGGTCTCCACTCTCAGCCTATCTTGTTTGATTGCTCTAACACACAAAATGTCCAATCTAAGTTCTTTTTCAATCATCCAACAATTAACCTAGCTCTTTATGTGCTTAGATTCTTTGAGGGTAAACTATGGACCTATTTAATCTTATTTGATTAAAAAACTCTTTCTGGCATTTAAAATTCATTGCAATTAGTCCTTTTGATGCAATAACCTCTAAAACCTGATAATTAAAAATAAATCATGATTTACTGTATTCAATAAAATAATATGTAATGCATCCAACTGTTCATAATGATAAAACTTCTGAAGGACTTATTTGGGGGCATTTTATATTACATGTAAGAACTCAGACCCACCTTTTCAGGATCACCACAACTCCTTGTTCCAACAGGAATGTCTTCTTCTTCCGGTTCTCCTGGCATAAATTCTCACAGTATCTCACTCCACTGGCAATGCACTACAACAATGTCCACCAATTAAGTAAGAAAAACACTACAATTTAATGGAGTAACAAAAGAAGGATTTAACACTACAGATTCAGATTTCAGATTATTTGTATTTAGAGACTATAAAATAATTTTTCTAATTAAATAACAACGGCATACGTGAAAATACATGTATAAAGAAAGGTAGCCTCATGTTTTAGTAAATCTGAAGTACTGAAACTACTGGGGGGAGCATATTTAATTTATTTTCCTTATAAATGAATATAACTTTCTTAAAAAACAGTATTTACAATTTGTCATTATTTGTTTAAAACTAATAGTATTTTTTATTTTGGTGTATCTTGCTGATAAACATTGATTTCTTTCTTGTTGTAATATGACGAACAATTAAGAATATAACGATATTCATCCCCTATTTCATGTTTTGTGCATTTTTCACATAATCTTTCATTTCTAGGTGTATTACACCAATGTCCACTTTCAATGGGTAGATGGTGATTACATGTCTGGAATCTAAACTCCTAAATGTGATAGGTGAGGGGAAACTGATTATTAATAAATGTAAGTGAATTAGAATTCTGTAAAAACCACTTTCAATGACCTTCATCACTCAGTTATCCCAATCAACTTCAACTCCACATCTTCAAGCTAGTTCAACTTTTTTTTTATATTTTTATATGATACAGTTTCATACAATACAAGTTTCTAAAACTTTAATCACATCAAATATTTGATTGAAATCAATATCAGTAAGTTCAATTATTTCAAAAATCAAATACATGTTGCTTAAAAATAGTAGTCAAAATGTCAAGAAACTCAATAACTGTCAATTGGGTCCGAATATTCTTATTTCTTAATTTTAACCAGGGTGTGACTATTAATTAATTTATCGCACTTTTCAGAGCCCACTGAATACCCACAAGAGCCCTAATTGATAACTGACACAGTCCTGGGAATAAGACAGACAAACAATACACAGTTGTCTCCCCGCTTTAAACAAAGCTGGCACAGCCCCAAGACAATGGATGTGGCTTCACCTGTTAACCAGGCCCTTTGTTCACCTGTTGATCACTAACTGTGTGATTACAGCAGTCAACAGGTGAACAAACATCTTACCTGTAAATCCCACACAAATGACCCCTATTCTAAGAAACTCAATGTGGTGATAATTGCAGTAATTATCTTCAGGGGGTAAATAGTCCCTATACAATGCTTATCAAAATTACCATTTATTTTGAGTGCTTTTATACAAATCCAACAAATAATTCTGATTTCTTCTTTTGTCATATCTTCATATGGGTTCTTCACATGAAATAAATAACCCTATTTATTACTCCCCCCTTCTCCTGAATTTAAATTAAGTCCCTTGGTTTAGACCTCTATCAGGACAGTGTTTTAACTCTTAAGCAGTGCTTGGAAGTGAGTGAAGCCGGGTTCAGGACTACTTATAATGGAACACACTTCAGGATGGCTCAGTCTTGGTCCCAACCCTAAGGTGAACACACTACCCTACCCTCACACAGACTGGAACTCTCTCCACACACATGGACACAATGGAGAATGCCAAACAACTGAAGGCCTTGCTGTGTATCCATGATGAGGCAATCAACAAAATTCAACATTTAGGTAGGACAAGTCTTATAAATGTGTTTTTAAAAGAATTGAGAAATTAATTTCCTCATAGGCTTAAAAGTGAAGGAAAATTAATTTAATCTTCCTAAGTACAATTTGGAACCTCAAGGCAATCTTGTAAGCATATACTGAGTAAATTTCTGCACCATTTGATATCAACATTCTACATTGTTTCTCTTCTTTCTTTGAGAATAAAGATTTTGTAAAAAAAAAAAAAAAAAAATAAGAAAGAAGTGATTCTTTCCTTTATTTTAGAGGCAAATTGCTCTTAATCAAACTGCAGGGTCAAAGCATAATTATGAATTGGATGAATGAAAAAAAATAAAGACTTATAAATTTACTATCAGAACCAAAACTTTCATCTTTTATTATCCTATTTTCTATATCAACACTGGTCAAAAGAAGTGGATATAATGTCTAGCTGAGACAGGTTGCATGACTTTTATTAGTGAACTGGAAGTTAATCTGGTTGAGAAAACTGAAAGTATACAGCAAACTTTTTTCTGTTTAATTCAGAAAGCATCCAAAAGGAACTTGACCAGAGATTGTTCCAGGCCTCAGTGACAGGGCAGAATGAATTCCAAAACCAGTACCTACTCCGACTCTCAGTTATTGAGGGATACCAATACATGGTCAAATGTTATAGGAAGAAGGTCTGGTCCAGGGTTCAGGAGTTGTCTAACCTGATCCTCCAGACTTCTCCTGGGGAGGGAGTGACCGTTCTCCCCGAGTCCCCTACCAGAAGACTGATCATCGATAGAATGGCCCAACCAGAGACCGAAAACTTCTGTCAGATGTACAGAAGTCAGTGAACTGTGTTATGGAATTGGTTGACGCTTGCTTGAAAATGCATAAGGCTGTGCTAATGTGAAATTGTGCTTTACTTTTTGAACCAAAAAATCCATAGGACATCAAACTTATTATAAAAGCCAAAATCTAAAGACCTTTATTCAATGATCTACCATGATAATATAGTGATTAGAAATATAAATCTTTGAACACTGTGATTAATACAACACAATGTGCCAAATAAAATTTTGTTCCAGAAAAGATTTCTCCTGAGTTATTTTGTTACTACTAGATTACAATGTGAACTCACCACATCATCCGTGAAGAACGAATCCATCTTGGAAACAACAACTTTGGCAAGTTTTTCATAGTGAAGTGGTTCTTGTTTTCTTGAGGAAGTAAAAATGTGTTCTGGGTAAATGAAATGCTAACAAACATATCTTTAACAAACATTCTGAAAAGTCATTTGGTCTAACTTAAGACAATTTAATAAATTTCAAATACAATACATGTACTGTGAACAACTTCACAGACATTATTTCCTATGTCACTAAAAAGGTTGTTCCTCTACCATAATCAGTTTAGTATTGAGAACATTTTCTGTGTCGCACTCCTAATTGTCAGTTAAAATATTCTACATGTTGAGAATTAAAACATATACATGTCATTTACAGGTAGAATTTGAATGTTTTAATATCAGATGAGATTTGCCATTACTACATTATTGTACAGATTTTAAAGACATGAAAATGAGTGACGAAAGCAACCATTTTAGCGTCATATGAGTTTGGCCAAAATGACCTATTAGTGTTTAGTTTAAATCTTCTATCAAGTCATTACATGTACCAATATTTTACAGTTTTTCTTCTCCATAGTACATACTATGGTTTTTTAAGCATATTAAGTTATTCCTATACTCTGTTAGCTAGACAATTTTAAGCCTATTGGTGCTGATATAAAGCAATCCAAGAGACCTTTCTGCTATCTTTCTGTTGAAAACCTACCCGTTTTTATCCACTAGAGTCACAAGAAACTCCAGTAGAGCTTGGCAAGCCTTGAGGTCAGTGGTGCGTTCCAGTGATGACGCAATTAAATGACAGACTTTGAAGTGGTACACAATATCAGAGGCACTGCAAATGAATAAAACAAAGATTATATAGATGGTGAAGAATACACACTGAATGAAAAAGGACCACCGAAATGCTCTAATCTACTGAATATGAAGGAGCAAGCAAGAATGACCATTGCCAAAAAATCAACTCTTACGCTAATCATCATGCAAGACAACTCAAATCATTCAAGTTTTACAATATGTGTTTCATTTAAAAAGCTGTATAAGAGGGGCTGTGAGTAGATGTAGCATCATTCAAGTTCTAGCTTCTTCAGAGTCTTCCTATTATCTACATTAGTGACAGAGTGACTACAGAGAGAGTGAAAGCCTGGCCCGTCAGCGTTCACACTTACCACTTCTTGGTAGACACAGGTAGTTGTGAACGTGATTGTGTTTTAACATTGATGACTGAATCTTGTTGTCCCGGAAGACGGACATGGTTTTTCCGGTATCGGCACATACTAAACAAATTTGTAAAAAAATTCTTTATCAAAAGAAAAGAGCAGGAAATGATGAAGATGTGATGATCTATGATGAGAAAATGAAGTTTCGGAAATGAGCAATGTTCAATGAGCAATGTTCTGTTAGAGCCAGAAATGAGTGCAGGCAGCTACTGCTGTGCCAGGTTACCAACCCAAAGCAGGCCGAGGGTAGGGCATGTATCACTAGATCAGTGGTTTTACTGGTAATGCTGCATCAATCTACTTTGTAAACACAATCAATCTCACAATGCCTTCTCGTGAATTGTAAGGTATTATCTTGTACAGATAAGGACTGTCTGGAAATTTGGACTCACATTCATTGTAAATTAATAGCATGAAATTTGTAAGTATTTTAAGAATTTCAAAAATGACTTCATTTCCTTATTTTGTTTAAGAAAATATTTAAAAAAAAATTAAAGTATAAAATTTAGTATTTTGATATGTATCAAATAGTAGCACAATTACATATCTCTTAGTCCATTTCTACTTACACAACAAAACTGGAATAATTGTTTGGTTACAAAATAATTGTAATTTCTTAAACTGGTTAATTTAAAATGAATTTGTAACAGAAATACAACATTACAAATTAATCATTGATAGCAATACATATGAGGGGTTATCAAAATGTTCATGGAGTGACTCTATCGAATCATCATCGGCAGAGGTACAAGGGGGAAATTTAGCATACATTTAATAGACATACACGTAAGTTACACTACTGACTTTTACTCACAATGCTCAGAAAAGTTATTAATTAATCAAATTTTTTTAAAATGGTGAAACAATTGACCTAAATGCGTTACCTAGAAACTTTCCACACTTACTGAAAATATTTTATTGACTGTTTTTTGGGGTTTTTTTTATAGCGTTGGTCCACAAACTTGTTTGATAAACCCTCATATACATGTATATGTCAGACTTGGAACCCTTGAGTGTATATATATATAAAATCATTTTTTAAAAGATTGTTAATAGATGACAAAGCACTGCTGTTAGAGATTAACATCTTTAATTTAAGCAGGTACATTGGTACTCTAATTTTGGGTACATAGGTTTACATTTCTTTACCGGACACATGGACCACACCCCACCAGTTTATACTACTTCGACCTCTCTAAGTTTCAGAAATACTCATAATTTTGTGCAAAATGGTAAAAAATTCTGGACTTTTCAGTTTAATCTTGTTAGGAAATTTTCCATGCATGTAAATGTAAAAAGAGTAGGCCCACTGGCCACATCTCTCCCCCACATAACAAAATCTTTTGACCCAAATATATTGCTGTTAATGCATGATATAATGGCATGTGTATATTGCATGCAAACCATACAAATATATATGTACATGTACAGTGTATATCTCAAAATTATTTGAGGAAATTCATTTCAAGCTATTTAATGCTTATTCATGTTGAACTTGCTTCATCTTTAATTTCAAAAACCCATTATAATCAAGAGAAGGTAAGTACATTATTTCAAAGTAGTCATTCAGGATTTGAACTGAGTCATAAATATGGTAAAATCTCACCAATTAAAGAATTTAAACTTTTTTTACAGATAATATGCAACTTCAACACTCAGACCAATGGGTGGGGGAAAGCTTTGTACTGAAGAGATTAGGTTGAACAAAACATGTGTAAGAATAATTATAATGGCTAAAATATCAATAATCACCGAGACCAAAAGTGAATTTGTCAAAAGTATTATTAAGACTCCAGAATCTGATAGTTGGATGCATGCACCTTCAGTGTTCTTCATTCATCATGCATAATAAAAGTCAGAGTACTATCTACTGTCAAAATGCTAAATATGATGATGTAATGTACAGATTGTATCCATTTTTTGTAACTGATTTTTTTATTTTTACAAAAAATCAATCATATTCTTTTTTAAAAAAAACCCACCATAAACACCTTTAATTTTTGTAAAGTAACTAAGTAACTTTTAAAACAAGTATATTTTGATGGCAAATGTTGGACTTTTTTAACTTCATAAGGTCCAAAACATTATCTTCTCTAAACTATGTGTCTGAAACAAAAATTATTTTATCATATGCACAGAAAGCATTTTTAGTGCATTAGAATATGCAAGAATTTTATTTAAAATTGAAAATGAGTGTCACGTATGATGCAAGTTTAATACATGTATATGGTGAAGTGCATCTTCAGTGGAGTACCAGTAGCTGAACATATACAGCAAACAGCAAAATAAAGATACTGCAGTTAGATACAGTCAATTCTTAATGTAATTTGTTTTATTATCTAGTGCACCACCCTTATAAACAACTGATTCAAATATAGATCAATCTTCATGCAGGATCATATACCTTTTGGATTTTTTACAGATGATATTTAGTGCTCTCCCTGTTCCATAAAGTGTCTGTGAAGAAGAAAACATACCATAGGTAAAAAGTTGTTCTCTCTCTATCTCAAAATAATGAATAATGAGTTTGAACATCTTATCACTAACTTGCTTTCAAGTTCAATCTATGTGCATAATTACACCATACAAGGTAAAAGTATGAAAAGTTTTCATTTGTAGGTAGTACAATAAATCGTTGTGTATAGAGATCTAAAAGTAAATGATGAAGAAGTGTATAGAGATCTAAAAGTAAGTGATGAAGAAGTGTATAGAGATCTAAAAGTACGTGATGAAGTAGTGTGTAAAGATCTGTAACTACGTGATAAGGTAATGAATAGAGATCTGTAAGTACGCAATGAACTAGTGTGTACAGATCTGTAAGTAGTGTGTAGAAATCTGTAAGTACGTGATGAAGTAGTGTGTAGAGATCTGTAACTGTGCGATGAAGTATTGTGTAGAGATCTGTAAGTATGAGATGAAGTACTGTGTAGAGATCTGTAAGACCATGATGAAGTAGTGGGTACAGATCTGTAAGTACGTGATGAAGTAGTGTGTAGAGATCTGTAAATTTGAGAAGAAGTAATGTGAAGAGATAAGCAAGTACATGTGCGCGATGACGTAGTGTGTAGAGATCTGTGACTACGCGATGACGTAGTGTGTAGAGATCTGCAAGTCTGTGTTGTAGTAGTGTGTAGAGATCTGTAAGTAGGTGATGAGTAGTGTGTAGAGATCTGTAAGTAGGCGATGAATTAGTTTGTAGAGATCTGTAACTCCGTGATGAAGTAGTATGTAGAGATCTGTAGGTACGTGATGAAGTAGTGTGTAGAGATCTGTAAGATCATGATGATTAAGTACATGATGAAGTAGTGTATAGAGATCTGTAAGTATGTGAAGAAGTAGTGTATAGAGATCTATAAATATGTGATGAAGTAGTGTATAAAGATCTGTAAGTACGTGATGAAGTAGTGTGTAGAGATCTGTAAGTAGTGTGTAGAAATCTGTAAGTACATGATGAAGTAGTGTGTAGAGATCTGTGACTACATGATGAAGTAGTGTGTGGAGATTTGTAAGTACGTTATGAAGCAATACACAGACCTCTGGTTCGTCAGCCACCTCTAGGATTTCACAGAGAACTTCCAGGACTGAGGCGTCACTGAAGGCCTTCACAAACCTAAAACAAGAAAAAAAAAATGCTTTAATCAGTAAGCTGTTCTGTTAATAAACCATTTAGAATCATATCAGTGAAATTATTCCAAGAAAAAGGTTTCAGGGACAAAAATACAATAATTTCCTGCATATTTTATTTCTAACTGCAGCCATGTACATACTTTGAATCTAGAAAAATCAGAACATTAGCTAATTTCAATGTAATTTTTTGATACAGTAAGAATTAGAATTTAATGGTTATCTTAATAATTTGCTAATATTCCTTTGACAAAATGTCAGATTAAAAGTAATATCTCCCTACTTATGTGGTATTATAATCATTAACATACAAAATACAGAGGGGCCCCTAAACTTACATGTACTACATTGAGATACACAATAACAGTTTATATCTCAGAGGTGTTTGGTTTTGATCATGCTCATTTCAGTACTTAAAGACTGGGAAAAGTGGTATGTTGATTGGATAAATTACAAAATCTGGTTGAGCTACACATGTACAGTATATGCATGTCAGAATTCCACAGGATATCAAAGTTTGCCTCTCGAACAGCTAAAAATTGTGAGACTATTGCCTAAAATGGAATACATGGACTGAATTCAAATTGTAAGACTTATTACCTGTTGTTACAGCTGATCAGTTTATAAATAGCATCTACTGCTTGGCATTGGATCTCTGGCTGGCTTCTCTGTCAACAACAACAAACCAAAAATCAACAGCATCAACAAAATCAGAAATTACTATGTCTTTTCATTTCATATTTTTGGATAATTTAAATTGGCTATCTCATAATTGTTGGTAAAAGATCCAAATATGTACTGGTGTGTCAAATTTATGACTTGTGTTAAGTTCATGTATAAATAATTACATTGTATTTCAATCATTGGAATAGGCTATAAATTACTTGTAAAAAATATGAATTGAAAAAAGTGTTAGGAAACCATATTCTTACACTCTAAAAAGTAGAAATATGATTCAAAGACACACATACATACTAGTACTCATACAAACGAGTATATATTACATCAATAAATATCATTACATCTATAAAATTATGTCTTGTTTTTATATCTTTCCACTTCTTTGGATCAATTCTATGTAAGAATCAAAGATTTATAAAAGGATCTGGCCACGCATAGTCACCAAAAAAAACACTAAAAGTTGGTTGCTGGGGGTAACCGTTGCCATGATAACCGAGGCTAAAGATGGAAAAATAGCAAAACTTACCTACTTTGAAGCCGTATTAGGTTTTGCCCACTAATGTAAACTATCAAAGACATAAAACAGCCTTTGTCCTATTTTCAATTCTTATATCATATAAGAAAATTGATGGAGAAACGAATTCTTTTAGAATGTTACCATGGAAACCTTTACAAATTTTTGAAATCAGTTTTTTGTGGGTTTTTTCATAAGCCGAAATGGTAAATTATTAAATTTTTATATCCTTAACAATGTCCATGCAATATATATTTTATAATGAAAATTGACATCTGTTGCTATGGTAACATGGGTAACAAGGCCAAGAAATAGGAAAAACAGAGAAATTTAAGATGAATTTGATATGCTTTAATTCCTGATTTTAGAAATTTGTAGCAATTGTTTTACTTGTAAAAATAAATTTAAATTTTTATATACCACAGAGCTTTGTTATGCAACACAGAATTGTTGTTGCTGTGGAAAATTAAGTTGCGTAGAAAATCAAACAGAAATTCTTACTTTTTGAAAAGTCCATAGCAACGGCATTTATATTTTAGAAAATGTCAGATTTTTTTTAAGTGTCATTAAAGTTTAGGACATACTTGACTTTTTCTAACCAATTGATGCCAAAAAATATTATAATTTACCTTATTTTTTAGCTTGTTACCATAGCAATGGTTTTCAATTTTCATACTTAAATTCTTAATCGCACAATCATAATAGCGCTTACCAAAAATCCAAGATTTGCTCTTTTTATTCAAATTAAATGAAGAAAACAGATTTTTAAATTTTTGTTTAATATCCATGGAAACCTTCTAAAAATATGCATTTCTCCATGAATGTTTTTCTTTCTTTTGAAAAATGACAACTATTTTTAATGATATATTCTACCCCGGAAACCCCAAGTTGTGCACATTACTCACAATATGTTCTCAAATAAGCATTAAATTGCAATTTTTACATCTTTACCCTCTGTTACCATGGCAACAAGACCACAAAGCAACAAATAAATGGTGTTATGCTTTTTTACTCATTAAAGTCTATCAAATTGTCAAGTATGAAGACAATCTGTGACTATGCGTGGCCACCAAATTTTGATTCTTACATAAAATTGATCTTAAAGGTCTGTGCATGCAATGAAGAACATTTTGGTTTCATGAAGAAAAAATCACCATGCATTAAGGTATCAGATGTACAATTGAACAAAAAATGATGCCTGGTAAGGTATATATCATACATACTCATTTGATAGGTATAGGTATGTAGTTTCTAAAAATAGAATTTTCCCCCGCCAAATCACTATAGGGAAGTAACTCTAGCACTGCAAATCATGCACGGTAAAATACTATTTTTCTTTGACGAAAACATGTGTAATCATGATTAATATTTATGAAATAAAAATTGCCAACATATTTTAATAATAATAAAGTTGTGAAATAAATTTATTCCCTTTATCAATATTTTTTTTTCATTTATAATATTTATTTATATTTATAATATTTTTTTTCATTTTTGAGAATTTTTTTTTCCAATGACCATGACGACGTCACGCGATTGTAACCCCCTCGTCAGCCGTCACAATCATAATTTAACGAATATTCCCGTTACCCGGTGTTCTATTCCTTTATGATTGAGAACTTGTAATTTTAGAATTAAAAATCTAAATTGTTGATTTTTTCATTCAGCAAAATGTTTGCACAAAAAATATTGATACCATTACAACTAAGTCGTGAATTGCGGGTACATCAGGCGTGTATAGCGTTACGAGCAAAGCGATCGAGAACCGTGTGAAATGCCTCATCAGAATTTATTCCAAACCTTTAACTTGTATAAAACAATATACATAGTATTATCTTTTAATCAAAATTGTATTCTTTTTCAACAAACAAAAGAATAAGTTTTAAATGGAGACTGTCGATAAAGTCTGACTATGATGTTTCCGTACCGATAAAACAGTGAAATACACAATACATCAACATGCTTTATACAGTTATAACAAAATATGAATTTTATAGAACAAAATTCCAAATCAACTATAAGTGACACTGTGATGTTGTAAGAAGCATGCATTTTTTACACGATAAGATTGTGTACAAATACCACACAAAACATCGGACATCGGCTAACTAGCTGAACCTGTCAATCAAATTTTGAGTATTTGATTTCATTGGATGGTAACGCGCCTCTTTTATGTCAACAGCCAACTGAAATGAATTGACTTTAAAGCAGTCGGAATCAGTATTAAATAGTATAAGTTGAATGATAGAAAATCCAGCAATTAAAAAAAGGGTGAATAATATACTGTTCATGCACATAATATGAAATGCGAGAGAAGAAAATTGTTTGGAATCCCGATGAAAAAAAAAATCAATGATAGGAAATTTCATTTTTTGACTCTTGTAAACTTCATTAACGGAAAATAACAAGTAGATGTTCAAACACAATGATTACAATAGACGTGTACAAGCAATTTAACTAGGAAATCCATATTCATGGTACTTATTAAAAAATAGTTAGTGGTAAATACACAGTTATACAAATGTTGGGTCCGAAACATTCTGTATGTATAATGAAATTAGGTATACAAAAAATTAAACAAATTAAATAGGGTCATACAATTACCGGATTACCCCAAATTCAATTTATGCACAGTCACAAAATCCACGAAATCAATTATTAAACCGACCTATTTTTCGACGGAATACGTGACTTATGCACTGCAAACTTCACTCTATAATTTTTTTCTTTATGTTATCGCAAGAGCGCCGCGGGAAAAAGAAATAACGTCATACAACGGCAAATGATGTAAAGCTGCCACAACGTCATAATCAGCGTAAGAGTATTGAAATATTTTGTTTTAAAATTAAGAAAAAAAAATCTTGCTTCACTTGATGCATCAATTGTTTTTTCTTAACAGTTTATTATGTTTAATCAAAAATGGTTCGATATTTTGAAAATTTATTTCAATCTCTGTAATCTACCGAGCTCATCCCGGAAAATCCCGAGCTCTCATGCTCAATTGTACATCCGATACCTTAATTTGAGAGAAATAAGTCTTACCTGATCTAAGCACTGAATCACACTGTGGTCGCCATCTTGGTTCACAATTTCTTCCGCTAGTCTACAATGGAAATGAAAATCCTTACAATGAACGATCTTGGTCAAAAATTTCTACTGCTAGTTGAAACATTCAATGATATGAAACATTTAAAACAACACACCATCTTCTAAAAGAAATAATAGAAAACTAAACTTGAAATTGTGAAACTAAGTATTTGATCAGGATTCAAAAAAACCTTGTATATATACAAGCATATCATATCTACACGCATACAAAGTTAAATTAGGAACAATTCCTTGAATCTTATTGAAGAGCTTTTATAAAGCACAACAAATATAGACTAGTAAGATACATGTATAATGTTACAGAGTTGTGTGATCAGTCCCTACCTGTCACTGGCCTCAGCAGCAACCAGAAGACTTCTCAGCAGACATTTGTGGGCGTTGTCATCTGACAATCGACCAATCAGCTTAATTATAGCAGCAAGTCCTCGGTAGCCCACAAGGTCCAATGGACTACTACAATGAAAGTGTCAAAAATAATTTTTTAAGAGTGATAAAGCCATGCATTTTTTTAAAAACACAAAAGAACACTACAACCAACCACAGTATGATAATCAAGCTATTTGATATGATCTTAACTTGGCCATCTTCACACTTGACTCCGCCCTTTGTAATAACATACTGCACATGAAGTCTTTATTTAGTATAGGTAAAATTACCTACAATACACCTGATAAAAATTCAATGTGATCTTTCTAGCAGTAAATTTATCCAGAAAAGAAAAAATATGTTTGTTTTGCCATATTTCTATACAGAACTCTTCTTTTCATGTTGGTCAGCATAACCTAAAATGGCACCCTTCCCTGGGGTTAGGAAAGAGGACAGTTTTAATCAAACAGAAAGACATACCCAAATCCGATTCTCTTAGTGATTGGTCTCAGGGGCCTAAAAATTGTCAGACCATAGAATTAACTTACCTTTTAACAGCTTTTTCAACAATGTCAAGTATTTCTCGGGCTGGACGGGTTTTTCGTTTTTGGTCCTACAGAGTTAGCAAAAATCTCCATGTTAAATATCAAGCCGTAAGCAGCACTTTTTTCTTGCACATCAAACAACACTGATTAAAAGGAGTAAGAAATAAAGACACACTGTCTGCACATCATTACATAAAACTCTTTCATTGGCATCATTTACTTTACCTTTCTCCAATATAAACAAGCACACAGATCCATAATCATTTGAGTTGGGTTTCTGTACAACTGGAAGTCAATGACAGGGGGTTTGGGGAACATTTCCTGGTAAAAAGAAAAAAAAGAAAAAAAGAAAGTTCAGTAACTTGTCAAACATCAAATTCAATAGCAATTTCTTTTATTTTAGATACACTTTAGGTTTATACAGAAACTAAATAATACAAATGAAGCATAGATAATAAAGCTTTCTTTGCAGTTACTGTTAGGTGTAAACTGAATTTGATGGTGTAACTAATGAGGATGGGCATGGGATTTTACCATGAGATTAGATCCTTCTTTTGGGGCCACAAGCCCTGACCAGACCAGTTCCTGGGCCAGATTAATGTCGTTGGCAGTGTAGGTATCCCATAATTCCACCACATACCTGTGAACACCTGTGAAAACCGAGTCCTTTTTCCCAACAACCTGTAATTACAATAAGTCTATCAAATATTAAGACTTACATGTATGTCTAAAAGAGGCTAAAAAAGATATTATCAGGTACTTGTCAGGTTCACAAACCAGTTAGAAGATTTCAGAAATATACATGTAATAATAAATTCTAACATCTGAGACAAATACAATCTAACTTGTATAACACAGATGTTGGGCAGTTGATTTATGGGCATTGTTGACAAGATCTGAATTACTTCTATACAATTCAACATCAATATATTGTATACTGTGCAGAAAATGATCAATATTCAAAATGACCTTGGCCATCACATGTTTATTTCCTCCTGCTACAGTGTGAGTCATATCCCAAATTGCATCACCAACTTTTTCATCCCATTTTTTGCCTGAAATAAAAAATATCATACTTAAATCTTTTTCTTCAAAGACATAAAAATTTAAAGTAAAAAACTATTAACTGAATGTTGTCCACCTCTTGGCTGTACATGGGCCAATTCACACTCAATGGCAAGCATAGGAATCTCAAAACACTCCTGAGGAATTGGGTTGAGTCTGTTTAAGGCCAAGACGTCTGTGTCGCCCTGGTCACAAAATATCACTTTGTAGTGTCCTCCCTCCATACACTGAAAACCAACAGCAGAAAGGATACAATCAACACACAATGATACTTACGGCATTATCTTACTGTGTTTAAATTACCAGTAAATCAGTGTGTCAGAGTATAAGTCTACATAGTATTTCACTTTTTAAATCCATGTGAAAACTTAATGTATGGCATTTACATTACAGAATTCCTTACCTCCAGGATTTTGACACGATACCAGGTGTCATCTTGTGTGTACTTCCCCAGACAAATGGTGCCCACTTTACAACAGGAAGCCTTCATCGCAGTGAAATCCCCTTTCTGTAGCCTGTCATTAATTGCGTCAACCATTGCATCCATTCTGTCGGTAAATTATTCAATATCAGGCTCAAACTGAGAGACAGAGAAGGCTTTTCAGCACAAAAAACACCAAATTTCTACACTGCACACATTTTTATGGAAAAATATAAACTTAGGAAATGACAGATGCAAACATACAATCTAATCATTTATAACATGCATGCCAAAGCATCTGACTGATGACAAAGATATGGACAATTGGACAGTGGATCACATACTGTTTGACAAACAGACAGCGCTGCACAAAGATGAGACCAGGGTCATCACATGCTGAGATGCACACTTTGTGGAATTCTTCCGACTCTGGTAGAAGGTCTGTCTCTACTGACAGCTCTGAACTACAACATTAAATCAACACTACTACATGTACTCATTAATACTATAATCATTCACACTGTAAAATCTAAATGAAGCTCATTCCTATCTACCACATTTTTACACAAAAAAATACTCACTTTTCTTGGTTGTTTTCCAAGTTAGGCACAGGTAACAAACCTTCACACAATTCATACAAATTCTGGACATGCTGAAAAAAAAAAACAAACCAAGAATGAGAACAAGAATGACTCAGTCTAAGTAGACATCACACATCATCTATTAACCTGTAGTTTGTGTGATTGCAAATACAGAGGGCCCCGCTTAATATAATACCCGTTTAATATTATAGTTCGGTTAATATAATAGTTTTTCAAAACACAAAACCATTTCTTAATAAATCATTGTATTTTACATCGGTTATTATAATGGCTTAAAATGTGCACCCCGCTTAATATAACAGAAAGATCACGCCTGTCAATTGAGTTTCACGTCTTTTTCACAAGCTAGCCCCTCATGAGAAGCTTGTATAAACACTCTGACTCCCCAAATCACTTTGAAATTTACCGACAGTGCTGGACAGACGGGATTAGTCACGCCTCACTGCACCTGGCTTGGGTACTTTACCTATGCACCTGTCAAGTGACATCGCTGTATGTACTGAAGTTCTTTACAGTTTGAATAAGTGAATGCCCCTTATTTTTGTAAAATAAATTATAACAAATGGGATATTTTACATGGCTTAGCATTGTACATGATGTTCCATTTGACGATTTGTACTGCAGTTAAGTGGTGACAAAATCTTTTTTAAATATGCCTTTATTCTATAGGAAGAATGGGCTAAATAATTCAAAGAGAATAAGAAAATTCTGCATAGCTTTGTGGATTATTTGATTTTTAATGAAAGAAGTTATTAAAAACGAATTGTCTCATGAATGCCTTATTACTGTAGATTTAGTCAAAACCGGAAGTACAGACAGAAAACAAAATGAAAGCATGTCAGCCCATCGGAAGCATATTGGTGGATCTTGCAATTTTCCCAGCTTGTAATACATGTAGTTAACTTTATCCATGAAACTAAATTTTTTAAGGATTAAAAGTAAAGTTTTAGAAGAAATCATCAATTATTGTGGGAATTACATATTCTAGAAATAGATAGTAATAAAACATGATGTGAATAGGTACATATCATACTTGTACACATTGAATTTAGCTAGGTTCGGTTATTATTATAGTCCGGTTAATATAATAATTTTTCCTGACAAAATAACTATTATATTAAGTGGGGTCCCCTGTACCTGTTCATTATCCACAGCGTATCCATTGTGTAACAGCTCCGACCTGATGTACATCTTATTGATGGTAGTTTGGGAACCCTTCAAGTGTTGTCTTTCCACCAAGGGATCCAACCACACGGTGTGTCCGATACTGCAAAAGAAGGTTAGCAGGAACATTACATGTATTTTCTTTATCTTGTGGAGTATTGAAGACTTAATTGATGAAGGGGCTAAACATTACATTGGGAACAACTACATGTACATTGGAACCAAATGCAACCATACCTCAAAACAATTCTTCCAAACAAAACTTTGTCTTGAAGCAACTCATGGGCATACTGATCAGCCTAAAATTAGAAAGGATTCATTCAGTATCCAACACACAGAGCCTGAAGTCACATGGACCAGTACAAACACCACACAGGCTGACAGCCCTCTGTCACAGACTGAGCACTTACATTGGAGGTCCAGTTTTCATCCCTGTCTATGGGTCTTAGCCTGCACAAGTACACCTCTACAGTCTGAATTCAAGATAAAAAGTAAATGTTTAATTAAAACTTAAAATTTACACGAATGGCCTGCTTTTCATACACCGTAATGTATTGTTTGCATTTTTTTTTAGCTGTACTTATATCAATGTCCATTTCCTTCATACAAACCTGGAAAGGGTAGGACTTTAAGTGTGGAGGAAGTTCATAGAGTTTGATGATGGAGACATCCTTTACTCGACCTTCATCCACAAAGAACACCTGCCAATCAAACCAATAAAGCTTTAAAATTTCAGATTAAAGTGCTTTTAATTTCATCAGAATAGTCACTAATCAACTGATTATTCTAAAATCTTTTTTTTTAATGCTAGCATGCTACATACCTGAGCTTGCATTATGTTAGAGCCAGGAGAATTGCTCCACTTGATGTCTTGAATTTGCACTCTGAAAAATTTACAATGCATATTAGCAATTATCAATGGAATTTAAGGAGTTATTTATTTATCTAAGCTTTAAAACACTTACAAACTCTACAACCATTCCATTTTTCAATGGGAAATTTGCACAAAACTGGAGAATTAAATCTGTATGTGTATATGTGTATAACTACCTGAAGAAGCTGTCATCTTCTACTATTGCACACACATCTCCAGCACATATATTGCCTGTACATACAAAGAAAGCATGCAAAAGAAAACTTAAAAATCAACAGAGAAAATTTAACTTTTCTTATCTCAATTTTCATTGAACAATGAACACAGCCTATAAAATGTGTGTTGATTAACTCACCAAGCCTGATGCAATTGTTTTCCACAGAGAACCAGTTTTTCAACTCAAATGTTATGGACAAAGTTGTAGTTGACAGGTCAGTCAATGTGCCGTCTTGTGCACGGTGCTCTAACACCCGAGCATAGTAACATGTCGCATTCACAACATTAGCTACACATATCTGAAATGATAATCAAACCAACTTCCAATTCTTCACTTATAATTAATAAAATCTTGTTTTTGTTAAAAATAATAGATTTAACAAAGTGCAATGATTTTTCTATCTGTTATAATATTTAACCCCAATTTTAAATTGTTTAACCTGACCTTCACTTCACCAGATGTCAAAAAGCTGTTAGCTGGTTTGTCCACATCAGGTAAGATAATGTGTCTATGGGGGCACCTGCTCTGAAAACTGTCAAAAACCATGCACAGGTATATCAATTCAATACCTTCTTCCAACAGTTACATGTACAATACATGTACATGTATAAGCTGTTTGTAGGCCACAATATTAAGTAATTGCAATTGGAAATGAGAAAATATTAATTTGTCCTCAGCTCTCATAATCACCATCATAGACTGGCTCTAAAACTGGATGTCAAAAACTTGGAGTATACATGCATTTATACTTGTTATGAATTTTACAACAAATTATTCCCCCTTTAATGCCAAATTCTAATATAGATAAAGTACCGGTAACATGTATTTCCCAATTCTGACCATCGCAGTCTGTGCCATTGTCTCATATATTGGTTTTCATCATTGGACAAATGTTGCATAAAAAGAAAACTTGACACAAATTGTACTCTCAAATGATGAATCTTCAGTTATACAAATTCCCGACTTTCATTTATAAAATAAAATAGAATAAAGAATTTCAAACAATCTAACCTGCAAATGCCATATGCTTTAAGATAACTGCACAGTTCCTTTTCTTTGTCACCTTCTTGTTGCTGCACAAAGAATAGGTTATCAGTACTCTACAGGTCTTTGAACTCCTAGACAGCACTATCACAACATTGAATCCTTACAACAATAGCATTAAATTTCAAAAATAAAAGCATTTTGTTAATCAGTACAAGTGGATTCTCTCACCTGCTTCATGCCAGCCAGCATGGCAGCGAGTTCTCTGGGTACGGGGATTTTGAGTCGCTTCAAGAGGTCTCGGACTGAGCGAGCTTGCCCCGTACTGTGTTCTGTCATCAGTATGTATGACATAGGCTTTACAAGTTGTCCTTCTTCCTGCTATTGGAGCAAATATTCAATATTGTAACAAATAATTAACTACACTGAAGTTGTCATTTTTCCTGCTATTGGAGTAAAAATATAGCTTAGGTTTTTCCTACAAATAATTAATTACATGTACATGAAGTTGTCTTTCTTCCTGCTACATGTATTAGAGCAAATAATCAATTTTAAAAATAAATAGTTTTTCAATTCTTAATATTTATAAAACTTGTAATATATTGGCTTTTAGTCCACAGTAATTAAAATTTGAGTCTCTGACTCCTTATTAAACAAAAACTACTTCCCCTTTTTGAAAGAAGTTGTACTTATTGTACTTAATGAGACCATCATTGTGGCAAACTTGCACTTCAATTCTACTACATTTGATCAGAAATGTTGTTTCACTAACTTATTCACTTTATCTACCTACATATGAGGGTTTATACAGGTGAATCTCGATAACTCGAACTTCAGGGGACCATGATTAAACTTCGAGAGATCAAGAGTTGAAAGATCGAAAGTTAAAAAAAATCCAGAAATTTTTGTTCCCGTCATGTTGGTTCTAAAATTATAGTAGCCGGAAGTTAATATTCATAACATGGAATGGTAGTCTAACATGGTTTCATTTGTATTTTCTGCTACTTTACATCAAATTCAACAATACAGAAATTAGTTTTGTGTTTATTTATTGTTTTTGTTAACTTATAATTTTTTTAAAAAGTATTTTATGTTTTCTTGATCACAGAATAGTTTAAATAAAGACCGGTTTAATTTACCATTAATTTCACAAGTTGTTGAAATTAATAGATCAGTTACAAATTAACTATCTACCCTTTGAAGGAAGCAAGGGGTAGTGTCACTTCCGTAATTAACCAATTAACACTACCACGCTAGCCCCAGGGGTTCACTCGATCATCCAGGTAAAGTCCACGCGGAGCTAATTATATGCTTGATCAGTTGCGTGTGTACACAGCCACCACTTCGAATTCTCAAGAGTCAAAAACAATGAAATATGTATAACAGGACCCAGGTTTTACTTCCAGAGATCAAGAGTAAATTTGCTTAGTTATATAGGGAAAAAAATTGGGACCTTGATTTCATTTCGAGAGATCAAGAACTTCGAGAGATCGAAGTTCGAGCCATCGAGTGTCACCTGTATATATCAATTATTGTTCTGATGAAATACATGTATACCAATGAAACATATCAGAGTGCTCATGTAAACTTGTTATGTGAGTATATTGTGGAAATTTAATCATAATGTTGAATTGCAAATTAAATCATATTGGAAATTTTTTGCAAGAAGTAGTTCCTGTGATATTTTCACTCTGTAATAAATAATGAAGCAGCTAATTTAAAAGTAAAAATAGCCCATACCTCTTCAGATTCTGAATATTTGGCATAATACTTCCTCATGCATGACAGTCGATTGCCAAATCTTGTTTTGGATTCAGCAGGAAGGTCATAGTGAATCACTGCATTTGCATCATCTATCTTCATATCATCTACACATTCATCTGTGCAAACTGAAACAGACATGTGATAAGAAGATATATTTTCACAGTCTTAACATTTCTTATCATTTAATTGCATAAGAAGGACTGAAAAGCCTTCAATTAAGCATCAGTAAAGCTTAATTTGGGCGCAGGAATATAAGTTTCCATGAAATCTTCTTTAAAATCAGTAGATTGTTTAGCATCCACTACAAATGATGTACAATTTTTAGATGAAGAAGAAATCATTGACAGAGACTTTTAGACAATGATCTTCATACCCAGCAGTTTCGGGCTGTCCTTCTCCAGGCCTGAGCTCCAGTCATGGAGGACCGCCTCCACCTCGTAACTCTCCATCTGGTGGTGTATCTTGTTACAACAAAGGGAGTGGCTCTTCAGCAGCTGGAAAAGCACAACTCAATCATGAAGAGAACTCTCTAACATATCAAAAACATAATAGTATATTTCAACATGCAGGCCTAGGGTTTCAGCTAAGCAATTTGTATTTTTTCAAAGTCCTTAAACCAAGGAGGCTTCATTTTCCATACTTATTTACATTAGGAAAGAATCTCGAAATAATGTAAATTTTTTAGCAATTGTGATTGGTTTATCTGATAGTTCCACTGATCTGGGCAATTTATTAAGAATGAAGATGTCAGACTTACCGTATATACTCGCTTATAAGTCGGTATTTTGGGAGTAGAAAATTAAGTGCAAAGTAGGGGTCCGACTTATAGGCGTGACATACTTTCAGGTTCTTTTTTCAGAGCAGAAATTTCTTGGGTTTTAGACTCCATAACAAGTCACATGTTATATATGGACTTTTCTTACAGTTTTATATAAATATATATACACACAAACAAACACATATTTTGAAATAACATGATAAATAAACAAATACATTTCATTTTGTTTATTGATTATTTTTTTTTTCGTATTTACCGGGGAATTGGACAACGGTGTCTGCATTTAAGTGGATTATGATGCATCTGTAAGTTAAAAATCACGTTTGGGCTCATAACAGTCAGGTATTTTCCTTTCAGGGTAGAAATCTCTAAGTTTGTGAAATTTGGACGTCATTAAAGATCACGTGTTTAATATATGGACTACGATCCCAACTTCATAGTTCGATTTAATCAGATGAGTTAATATTAAGTATATGCAAATAAAAATGCAATACAGTATTTTATTTTTGAATGTTACTGTATGTCGTTTTTACAAGGTATCTAACAATAGTCAATTGTCTCCAGCTCAATGGTAAACGGTATACGTGTCTGCTAAAACAACACACGCATCGGCAGATATATTTAAATATGCCCCAGGCACTAGTTCATTCATTGGAAAGGGGTTAAATCAAAGGCATTGCAATCTTGTTAGCGACAAGAGTATTTTAAAATATAATGAGGGGCTATATGATTATGTAATATAACGGTACATTACGGTACACTGCATCAACTACCGACACATAATTATTATTTATAGGACTAGCTTGGACATTGAGTACCTCCTAATTAGTTTTGTAATTAGCGTTGCCAACGAGTACCTCCCAATTATTTTTATAGCAAGCGTGGACAATGAGCATCTCATAATTATTAATCGAGATCGGTGTACTTAATTTTTTTAACGTCAGGAAGGATAACTCAAGATAAGACTTTAATGTGAAAGTAGAACAATTTAACAAGTTTATTGAGATTATTATATGAAATATCCGTACTGAAAGAGAAAAATAAGAGAAAATTAGATATTAATGGTAACATATCATAATTTTATTGACATTAATCCTTGTCCTAAAAAAAATATTTTGAAAGAAAAACGGAATTATTGTAAAATGTGGTATAATAATGATGATATTGTATCTGTATTGAAAGAATCTGTAAACTATTTATCTTAGGGAATTATGAAAAAAAATTAAGAATTTGATGAAAAAATATCGCAAATTTAGGAAGATTCTGTAGACCGATTATCCTGAAAAAGTTACCCGACTTATAAGCGGGTCAATGGCAAAACCCCCATAATAAATCTGAAAAAAGACACCCGACTTATAGGAGAGCCGTACTTATAGGCGAGTATATACGGTAACAAATCTTTAAGATTAATGGGACACCTGAATGAACTGACCTCCATTATAAAGCAGACGTCATTGACTGTGGTGGTGAATATGATGACCTTCATTCCTTTGTTCAAAATGGCGTCCAAGAGTTCCAGGAGTCTTGTTGATCGTAGAGAACTGGGACACATATGAACTTGCTGCCATCACAAAGAAACAAGTAGACCTTTAATATTTTTACAGTCATGTTCTTCAATAATTATCACAGATGTAATAATAATTCTTTATCAGCATATAGTTTATCAATTCTATCTATAAAAAGAAGGGTAAAATTACAGATGTCCAATTCTTAAAAACGAGAAGTATTAAATGATATACATTACTCATTTAACAAGTGCAAACTTGAAATACATAAACATATACCTGTGTGACTTTTCCATAAATAGCTGCTTCAAACCTAGAGGTAATGACAATGGTGGGGTCCAGCATGTAGGCCTGTGTAAAGCTAAGAACAGGGGGTGTCCACTGTGTTCCCATGGCAATCACTTGATAGGGGACAGACTTGTGAATGTTTTCCTTTCTGGCTTCAGCAAACCACTCCATGATTTTCTGCACCTATATGAAAAAAAGAGTCCAAAAAAATTACAGTGTGTCTACATATTGTTAATGAGAGTGTTCCTTAATCCTGAATCCAAGTTTCACTTCATATTTTCTAAGATGCAAATAAGATTAGGACTGTCAATAGCACATTTAACACACAAAGCACATCCCTCAAAGAACTTTACAAAATATGCAATTGAATGGTTTACTAAGGATAAAATGCAAACTGTACCTAGACAACAGAAGCAGTCCGACACACACACATAATAAGAAAATTGAGCACTGAATACAAAGATAATCACCAATTTTAGATTTAAAGCAGTAAGAATTCCTGAAAAGCAACCAGATGTTAATTTTCTTAAGCAGTGTGATCTAGCCAAGTCGAAATTGCAAGTTTAAGCCCTCAGCTCTCATAATCACCATCACAGACAGGCACAGATCTGTGCAAACTGATGTCTAAAGATATATGGCAATTTATTCTCTTTTGTTCAAATGAAAAACCTAAATGCATGTAAATGAAATTTTCAAAAAGTTAAGTTCATGTATTTTCACACATACAATTTTTCACAGTCTAGTGCCTACTTTTGTCTCATATAGTGATTTTCATCATTGGGCACATATTTAAATGCTACACGTACTTTGCTTTCATATTGAACAGCCATCTTTTGCATTTACATATGTATTACATGTACCTAACTTTTGCTCACTAACACCATGATACTAACAAACAATATTGACTGTACATGAACTAAAAATCATCTTTTACCTCTTCTGAATACTCTTTCAGCACAATTTCAGCATCATCTACAACCTGAAATAATAATAAAGCATTATCTTTTAAGATCCAATATCACTGCATGAATGCGTCTTGTAACCTCTACTTTGCAATAGTATCAGAAATATTGAGATCACGGTCAGCCATCATGATATTTGTTTAATCAATTTTTTACTGTGGATAAGTTTATACCTTCATAAACTATGAACAACTATTAAAGTTTAATAAATATTCATGATGACAAACATATTTAGTAATATTAAGTGTTGATGCAATTTCTTTATCAATGACAAGAAATGGTATATATGGTGTCTCAACTGACCAGGTGACAGAGTCTCTGAAGGTCCGTGTATCTGCGATTAATCATTCTGATCAAACAAGGCGGTGTTGCAATCAGTATCTCACAGCCATTCATCAGCGGAATCTGAAATAGCACAACTGTTTTAATCCCAAATACTTTGCTCTTGATTTGTCTTTTTTTTTTTTTTATTGTATTGCCCTCAGCTCTCATAATCACCATCATGGACTGGCCTCAAAACTGGACATCAGGTGTTTGAAAGATACATGCTAATATTTTTACATTATCAATTATCCCCTCCCCTCCCCTTAATAAAAAAAATTACACAAGTATTTTCCAAGTCTGACCATCACAGTCTGAGTGCATTGTCTCATATAAGGGTTTTCATCATTGGGCAAATCATTCAATAAACAAAAATTTCAAGTTTATACTGCATGTATTTTCTCTTATAAATGTAAGAAGATATTTTAATATAATTTCCAAAAATATTAGTAAAGATATGTATTACAAGTTTACCTCCATAGAGGATTTTGTGAAATACTAATAAAATTTTGTAGATAAAAGTGGGTTTAAAACATCATAAAAAGGAATAATCCATAATTTGCAAAGGAATGTGATTTTTATCTAACTTAAGTTTTTTTCTATACTCCTACCAAGGTTTAGATAGAAAGCTCAACTCATTGGATTAAACTTAACAAATTCTTGAAGATCCAATATACATTGTACATGTACATCTGTATGTTTTCAAAATAATAAACAATAGCTTTTGTGGTATTTACATATTGGTTGTGTTCACATCCCCCTCCGTAAATAATGAGTGGGCGGGGTCTTCGGTGGTCCCTCAGGAGTCCCCTGGTGATGTCATACACGCCCTGGGCTTTCTTCCATGAAGACACTAGTATCAGTACTAGAGGCTACAATTAAAAGGCTTTCTATGGTGAAACTTGAAATCATAGCATACAACATTTCTACATTATCCATATTTAAACTTAATCAAGAGCTGCTGATATATTTTACACTATATTCAACAATTTACAGTTGTAAGCGATTGAAAATGCAGTTCTAGTTTATACAAGCTTGATTAAAATGACAAATATAATTAATGAATTTGATTAGAGGACTGGTACATTAAAGAAAACAAAAAACAACCATTTAGCCTCAACAGCAGCTAGTATGATCTATTAATTAACCTGTCTTTACGTACCCCATTCCCTATGGCCAGCTCTTGGTATGACTGAGGATTGAGGAGCTCACTAAGCAGAGGACACAGGTAAGTAAACGTTTTACCTGTCTGTACAGGTGAGATTCCCACTACATGGTTCAACTTTAGTATACCTGGCCAACCATAGGCCTGGATCAGCATTGGTGAGGGGAACTCAAAGCCTTTCAGAATCTTGAATTTTTTTTTGATATTTCATATTAAAAACAATTTCAAATTTGGATATACATGTATAACACTTTAAATTGCTTCATAGTATTTTCTTAATTCAGATATAAGGTTATTAACATGAAGTAGCTAGTTTAATTATTAATGTTCGTAATTATGAATATATTCTATTCACTTACATCCTTCAATTCAGACACCAAAGGCACATCATCAAAGTTTAAATATGGAGTCACTTTTCTCAAGCTGTGCACCAATACACTGTCATAAAACTTTTTTGGCATATCTGCAATACTTGCCTATAAAGATGAAACAAAGTTTTACCATCATTCAAGTAATAATCAGACATACATGTAATGATAATACAGTACTTTTTTCCAAGATCTCCTAATTACACCTTCCATATGCATTAGCAGGATACAAACAAGAAAATTATGAACAAATCAGAAAGTAATTTTTATGGTTTTACATGTACATGTACATGTTTATTGACTCAACCTTTATATTTGACAAGGAGACAAGATATAAAAATAAAGTGAAAAATCTCAGAAAATTTCCAATTCTACTCAGCTGAATTTAGCCATAAGACTCACAAGTTTTGACTTGACTCCTCCAGAAAGATTTGCAAGAATTCTGAAAAATGATGATAATTTGATGTTTTAATGGAACTGTATAAATGTATCTGGTATCTTAGAAATAGCAAAACAAAATGATCAGTAACATGTTTTTCATGTGAGAATACCTATCTCCCTGCATTTTGCTCATCATTTCTGTCTTTCTATTCTGCAAAGAGGATTCCTCCCTTGCCCCGGCAACCCTGTGAAAAAGAATGCAAATAAAATTGAAATCTTAAATCAACTTAGAAAAATATGCTTCAAACAAGGACATCGCAAAGCGGAGCATTCCCTCGTAACATGAATTATTGTGTGGGGGATGCATTATTTAGGAATATACAGTCATGTAATTGAGGAGACCAAATTATTTTGTGGAAAATCAGGGCATGTATTACGCACACATGCCGTCTAACTTAAATCAGGGTAAATATAAAATATGACACAAGTATTCATCTCCTTAAAATCACTTGGAATTAGCACTAAGTGTTTTGGTGTTATACATATGGGGGGGGGTTAAGTGTTTGTCTGAAGATCTAGCAATCTGTAGTCTGCCCTGATGGAAAATTAATTAGAGTTGGCATGCCATCTGCTTACCCAAAGTAATACATAAGCAGCTATTGATATGAAACGATTTTCCCGTGAAAAATGAGCAATATTTGTCAAAGTCTCTTCTGATTCCTGGACTAGGGCCTAGTTCCTTTCTAAGCAATATGGGGAAAATTGCCCGAAATTCGGCTGCTTCTTTCGATGTAAATCGGATAAATTTAATCTCTTGCCCACTTTTACTTTTTACTTTGGATATTCTACTAATCTTCCCTTACTACAAAAAGTTTTTTTTTTACCTTTACTAGATCTAAATCCAAAAAATATCAAGTTGTTGATTTGAACTGCTTACTTTCACTTTAGTTTAACAGTAGTGAAGCGGAAATAGTTATTGTCAAGTCATACATAAAATTTCTGTTTAAAATGGTGTTATTTTAATGATATTTTAAAAAGTATGTTACTAAATGACTTGAAAATTAAAAGGGTTTGTCCTTTTACCATGCCAAATAAGTGTACAAAGTTTGATTAATATCCGTGCAAGGTTTTTCTTTGAATCTTGCTCACAAGCTGAAGTAGACACACATACATACATACATACATACACATGCACAGCAGCGTTGCTATATCCCCTTCGCAACAAGTTGCACGAGGGAATAATAAAGTTTAATCTGTCTTTTTACACTTACAGGTCTAGCACTTGATCTTTAATATTCTGGACTTTCTTTTGTGGTTGCAAGCCTTGTCCAATTCTTCCATGAGATGATGACGATAATGATGATGGTGGTGATGTTACTTTCCTTGAGGACATTTCTACACTTGATAATGATCTAGCTCCAATAACTTGACTATTTTCACTTCTAATATTTGGCACTTCATGATTGTCACAGTTTTGCGTAGATCCACACGGCATATTTGCGCACAAATACTCATCCACAGATGGTTGTTGCCTTTGTAAGGAGGAAGGAGTATAGGTTCTAATGTTTCTCTGAACACTTTCAGCAGAGGAACCATCTGTGTGATGAGATCTATAGTTGGCACTGGTAGGTTGGGAATTTAACAGTTCTGAGTCTGAGACACTTGGTTGAGAGACAGAGGGGGTTGGGGTGACTAAACTGTTCATCAACCTACCCAACATTCCATTCATCGGAGATCGCAGAGATGCTGATAGCACACTACCATCCCCAGAACTTAAGGAAAGTAAACTACCCTGTCTTTTCCCCATGGAGATAGGTAAATTTTGTTCATTTCCTGTTTCTGGTTTTTTTTGTCCATGTTCCGAAGATAATGACGGAGAATCACCCTTACTGGTCTGCATAAATTGAGTGCTGCCTACCCTACCACTTGAAGATAAACTTGAGGTATCAGAGCCCCTGTGCACAAAAGCTTCAGGATCTCTCAATGTCTCTGTTTTGTTTCTTCCTATCTGAAGATTCTGACCAGGTGGTAAGCCACGTCCCCTCCCTGACACTACACTGCGGACGTCAGAAAAGACCCCCGATTTCACAGAATCTGTCTCCGAGTCTGTTCTCCTAGCAGTCCTTTGACTGAGAGATTGAGAGAGCACAGACATGGTTTCATTGTCACTAGACGTGGGAGTGTTTCTAGATTTAACTTTGGATTTCTTTAACTGAAGGTTCCTAAGTTCCTCCTCTATGGTCAATGGTTGAGACCTCGTTGAATTACCAGGTGAAATTGCTGCCCTCTGGATATCTTCAATATAATACACAAAGTTTAAGGTAAACCAGATAAAATGTAAACTGCACCTCAGGGTCTTGACAGCATTAAAAAAAAACCAATCCGAAAAAAGGTCACAACAGTAATTCAATTCATTAGTCTTACCCCCTGGCTCTGTCTTTACAGCATACTCTTTCTTTACAAGTTCATCATTTACACAAATTTCTTGATTTCCTATTGGCAGGTACAAATTAACCTCTATTTTATTGCCGTCTTCCTGTTGAACTTCAACGAAGTACAACGCTGTCACTGAAAATAAAACAGACAACACATTTAACCTGATTTTGGTTTCTGAAATAAAATGTCCTATTAAAAAAAATCAACTCCAACAAGACCATGTACATGAATACTTTAACTGCATGTAATTTATGAAAAGCTATCCACAGTTCCTAAATTTTGTCTTAGTTCAATTATTACTTACTTTGAAGACATTTTCTGAAATACTCTGTTGCTGATTCATCCCATGAAACACATGGCCTTTAATTGAAATAGAAAACTTCATACAAAATATAAAGGTTATAATTCATGCACACAAGTGATGCAAAACATAAACATCAAAACACAGAAAACAAATTCCCACAAAACAAGTTAAAATCTTTGCTAGCACTAGTTTTTGTTAAGAAAGTATGTATTAAAGTAAGGATATGGAAGTCTAAATTGAAGTTTATTATAAATGCACTCATTTGTTCACTACCTTGACTTCCCGAGAATGAATAATATTCTATTGGTAATTTATCTTTTTAAGTTGTGAAACATGCTACTTATCTTTTTAAACCCACATGAATATGCACATGGACAGATCATGTTTACAAAAATAATGTTATTTCCATTAGAAGTCTTAATCTGGTGTCAATCTTGCATTGAAAGTCAGTGTTCTATTATTTTTATTCCCCTAAGTCTCAAGATAACTTAATTAGGTTTTTGTTGCATTTTATGTTGACGAATACTATGACATAAAAGAGTAGTTTAAAACTGTTCAAAAGAGTTTACAGGGGCATGGTCACGATTTTGGTCAAATTTTATTTTTCTATTTCATTGTTACAATGCTTTAGTAATGCATTTCTAATGATCAATCAAATTTTAAGTGTCAGTTGTAGAGTAATCAGCAAGACTCAGAGCTTATAATTCTTTGTTATGTAAACAAGGCTGATGCCATGTTTTTGTTTTCATTGGTTCAATATACCAGTAAAAGCTCTTATTTGTGCTGGGGTTCTTTCTTCTGTTGATTCGTTTTGAACATAAATAAAAAGTTCCTTGCATTCGCCACATTCATTTTAGGTCTAAACCTGGACTTTTTTTTATCAACATTCAAAATGTTAACAAAAAATTGTTTAAAAAAACAAAGAATTGTGGGCTCTGTGTCTCTCTTAAAACTCGACCATCAACACTCACATTTTGGTTGACTATTGTAAAAGCCTTACTGAAGCATTGTAAACATTTAAAAACGGAAAAATAATTTTTGAAAAAAATCGTGACCATGCCCATTTAAACGTTTACTGGTAAATAATGAATTAATTCTGTTGGAAACTTTTTTAAAAGTAAGAAAGGGGGACAACTTACTCCATATGACAGGAGAGGTCTCCTTGGACAGCCAGTGTCTGTGCCTGAATACCATAAAGACCATACGACTTCACCTGGTAAGGCACGGAATGGTGGCTAGGACTGGCTCTCCGCAACCTGTTTAAAATTCACAAAATTCAATACTTTAAAAATGTAATATTGGTGCGTACTATATTTGGCAGATTTTGATCTTTCATTGAATTAGCATTTTTCTGAATGTCCTTATCACTAAACATATGCATGGCATTTAGTGATGTTCTTGATTTAGCTGAAGCTGCTTTCCGCCAAAAACACTAAATAGAATACACAGCCAAATGTAATATATTTTTAAGGTAATTTACCACCTTAATTTCAAATATATGTTGAAAATATTTTTTCAATCAAATTCATAGTCATAGCTAAGACAAAAAAAAAAAAAAAAATTACCACTGAAATGGAATCATTTCTATTGTTCCATTATCTAGGAGAAAGCACCTGTAAAATATAATTAAGAATAGTAAAATATGTAAAGTGGGTACATATGTAGGGTACAAGATCATTAAATTTGCATGTCATTCTTGACTTATTTTCTTCAATCATACAGTTTTTATATTCATGAAACTTTTCTTCTGCTTACCAGTAGTATATTCATTATTCAGCAATTCAAATAAGATCTTACTTGGCTTCATGACCCCTCTGTCTTCTATACATGTCTTCGACCCTCACCCTACACCAAACCTTCTCCATCGTTCTTCCAATACACACCTCATTCTGAGAAATAAATTTCCAATTTATTAAATCATATTTAAACAAATGACTGTACAGCAATAAAAAAAATTCATAAAGTACAGAAGGATAAATACTAACCAAAACAAATGAATTCAGATATATTGTGAATGATGTTTTTTTTTCTTGAAGGCATAAATTACCTTTGATGGCTGGTATGATAGTCCACAACTCTGAGGATTATTGAATTGATCGTTGATATTTTGGTGAAGTTGGTGAAAGAGAATTCTCTCTGAAGAGGCACCGTCACTGTCGTTTACTTCCCGGCCGTAAAACAAACCAGGGTTCCTCACCTAAAATGAAAAATTTAAGCAAAGTCCTGCAATACTCACATGGTTTAACCTAATTACTTATTCTCAGTACATATGCATCTAAATTTCATTCCATGATTAAAGCAAATAAAAGTAGGCCTCTGTAGTAGAAAAGGTTTTGGAAATTACATACCTCAAAGATTTCTATCTGTATTTTAGACATCTTTCATATCTCCATAATCCTGCAATAGTGAAATGTTTACAGCATTTAACAATTGCAACGTATAAAAACTAAAAATGAAGTTATTTCAATAAGAATGCAAACACTTTGAAATATAAGCTGTACGTGGTAGCTTTCGAAATTCTTTCCAGGGTAACCCCGCTAACCCTATTGCATTCGCGTTTGGCAACTGTGCATACTTTTAAATGTCTAGCTTAAAGAATAAATAAGATAAATTGGCATCATACCATGCATTTTTTCTCCAGTCTTACGGTAAAACGTTGGAAGCGTGCATAAGTATTTGCCGTTTTCTTTCAACCACGCTTTTAACCGAGTGTTGACCAAGCTAATGCCCGAAGGAATTTTTTTTATTATAGGCCCCTATTCAAAATTAAAAAAAAAAAAAAACGACGTTTGCATATCTTAATTTTTTATCGTAGGTCTTATTGGCTTTTACATTACCATATTTTTGAAAAATATGATTATCAATATATAATCACATATGTAATAAATAATATTTTGACTGTTTTCGGTGATTAACAAACTCTATTTTGATGCCAGAGAAGTTCCGAAAAGCATTCGAGAGCCATCGGCTTTCAAAGCACGTGGAGAAAAATAGACAATATTTCGATAGATAAGTCGGCCAATTACTCTAATATTAAGTCAAAATGACTAATGTCACTAAATCTAGTCTCTCCAAGAATGTTTTGCAAATGAAGGTAAGGTGTCTGAGAAAAAGAAACCCGAATATATCGATGTTTTATACGAGTGAGCATTAGGTCTATGTATAATACGTCTCTTCTTTAACTTTCAGTTTATGCAGAGAAGTGCCCTGCAGATTGAAAAGGAAAAATCAGAAGAAGAGAAACAGAAAGTAATAGACGATGAACATTGGGTTCTAGACTTACCAGAGACAGAACACAAAGAGTAAGTTCTAGGCGGGTTGCTCATCTGGCGTTATATAAAAATAACAAAAGAGCAAATAATTTTTCAAGAATTAGAGTAGCAATAAGGATATACTATACCAATTTGCTTTGGGCATATAATGCCCAGCGCTCAGCAGGATTAGCTGGTAAATACCAGTGGTAAACATAAGTATTTCCTGTCCTGGTAAAAGACAGGAAATTTTTCTTAAGTGTGCTAAGTGGAGTGATGCTTATACATTCCAAGAATTCCAAGTATTACATCACCATCACTTAATAAACATTGATATTGCTGCTTATCGCACATGAAAAAATATTTAGCATAGGCCTATTCAGTGTACTATTAACCTTGTCCTTCTTTTTGTTACACATGTTCATTTGTTTGTTGAATCACTATTTCAGTTTAATCTTCATAATCATGTTATATAATGAAATTACCCAATAATAGCATATGTTGCATGCTAAAAAAAACCCCTTTTTTCCATTTAAATTTAACAAGATTATCGAAAAATTTCATTTAATTTGCATACATCTTTGAAGTTTAGCTGCAATAAGAATATGAAAAAGGCATCAAATGTTACTTCTCATATACAGAAATTAGTTACCGGGGTATATATATAGGATCTCTCATGATTTGCGAAGGCCAAGGCTCGGGGATAGAAAACACAAAACTCGTTGGATAAAAATCATATACCATCGCAAATCATGAGAAATTCTTTTTATCACATGTTTTACCACTTATTTTGTTAAACCTCAATCTTTTCTATAAAAATTATGTGAACCGCACAACACATATACTACAAGACGTCAACAACTTTACGCACGGAAAAATAGTTCCTTAAAGATTAACAACCAAACATATCATTTTCGAGCATATTTTTATCAATTCATGAAAGAAAAAATCAAAACAGCATTAAATGCTTCACATTTAGAACTCTACACTTTTCAAGTGAATTGTTTTGTTACTTTTTCATTCTACGTCAATCATCCGCATGAAGCTATGTAATGTTTAATTATGACGTCAAATGGCGTAAGAACACACAGTGGAATATCAAAAATTTATCCCATGAGTGATATCCACCGCATATTGAGATAAACATGTGATAAAAGTACATATAATAAGAGTTGTGATTAGTTTTTTGGGATCAAAGTTTTCAGAGTCAAATTTGTATGACAGCACTCAATACATTTACTTTCTCATTGTAGAAGCAGATATGTTATTGAAAGGAGCATCGCCTGTATTGAAGAGCTACAGTATGGTAGATTCTCATTTAATGGCTGCAATCCAGAGGTTGAAGTAAGTAAAGAATTCTTATTGTTTATAAAATTTACTATGGACTCTTATCCCCTCCCTCTCTTCATTTTCTTCATTTACAAATCTGATCACATGCCAAATTGATACTTAGTTGAGTTTTTTAGCTCACCTGAGCTGAAAGCTCATGTGAGCTTTTCTGATCACATTTTGTCTGTTGTCTGTCTGTCCTTCAATAAACTTTTCACATTTTCAACATCTTCTCCAGAACCACAGGGCCAATTTCAACCAAACTTGTCACATAGCACCCTTAGGCAAAGGGCATTCAAAATTGTGAAAATTAAGGACCATGCCCTTTTTCAAAGGGAGATAATTAGGAATTATTGAAAATTATTGAGAAATCTTTTTCTCAAAAACCATTTGGCCAGGAAAGCTGAAACTTATGTGGAAGCATCCTCAGGTAGTGTAGATTCAAAGTTGTGAAAATCATGACCCCCGGGTGTAGGATGGGGCCACAATGGGGGTCAAATTTTTACATAGGAATACATGTATATAGAGAAAAGTCTTTAAAAATCTTCTCAGAAGCCAATCAGCCAGGAAAGCTGAAACTTGTGTGAAAGCATCCTCAGGTAGGGTAGATTCAAGTTTGTTCAAATCATGGTCCCCAGGGGTAGGATTGGGGGGGGGGACAAATTTTTACATAGGATTGTTTAGAGAAAGATATTAAAATCTTTTAAAAAACCATTTGTCTAGAAAAGCTTTAGAGAAAGCAACTTCAGGTAGTGTAGATTCAAATTAGTTGAAATCAAAATCTTGAGGAGTAGGGAGGGGCCACATTGGGGATCCAGTTATAAAGGAAAACATTTCAATTATTCACAAAAACAGAAATCTTATCATATATGGTTTTACTTATATGCAAGCATTTTGACATATTGTCGATTCTTTAAAATTGTTTAGACTCTGGCCCCTGGACGATTCTTGGGCCTCACAAGTGGTTCAGTGTTTTATGTAGGTTTATATCCCATGTATAAACAATTGTTTGGGATCTTTTTGAGAACTGCAATGCTCAACATGTGATATGACTATAAATCATCCTGATAGAAAGGGACTTGATTATGAACATAAAAATATCCACGGGGGTGGGGGGATTTTTATTTATACAGGATCTATATGTATTATACACACAGTGATTCATTTTGAAAATGGTCTTTATGGGTCCAGAGGACCCCTCTTAATCATAACTATGAGTCCCAAGCAGAAAACAATGAGTCCATATTTTATTCCACAAAGAACATGAACATCAAACAAGCTCTATTTATTTTAAATCAAATTCTTAAAGACCATACTAAGAGACAGGCTAAGTGCCATCACTGGAACCCTTCCGAGTTTTCTCTGTTTCTTTATCGCCACAATCATTTATTTACGTTCTGGATCAGCGTTCCTTTCAGCATTAACCTCTTTGTTGTTATTAATTTCAGATTAAATGTCCTTGTCTACCTTTTCATAAACTCTGGTTCGTGAGAAATTTTATCAGAGCGGTTTTATTCGGTGGCATCGTGATTGACATCAATTTCCCCGCCGTATTGTTATGTATTATTGGCTCTGATTGGTTAATCATTAAGTGTTGACCAATGAGATTTCGGCTTTTGTATTGTGTTTTTTTATTATTCGGAACATTTCAGGCATCTACTTAGTAGGTTAAGAAAGGAACAATCGATGTTCTGGAACTTCTTAGCAAGAAAATGTGTATGTGTATTTTTAAATTTAAAGTGTCCTTTGGGATGCACATATAATGAAAGTATGTGTCCTGAGCAAAATTTGTGCGTATTTTAAAGGACGCACGTCAAAATGAATCAATGTACACATTGTCCAGAAATTTTGTATTATGACTCCATTAAGCTGATTTTATCATGCATATTATTGCTCAGGTGAGCGATGTGGCCCATGGGCCTCTTGTAATTCTATAATATCAAATGTTTCCCAAATGAAGTAATTGGTATTTGTTTGATATTTTTAAAATGCTCATTAACTGAAAAGTGCTTTAAATCCCTTTTCTAAACTAAACACCAAACCTATATTTCCTTCGCATCAGAATTGAGACACACTGAAAGATTGGTTAGTGTTCCAGGGATCATTTCCAGGCTCAGAACTTGCAATTGGACACACCTACAATTGAGGTTCATATACTATAATGTCTTATCTGATTTCTTTTTTTTTTTAATTTCAGAAATTGATGAAAATCCACAGTAAAGACAAAGAGCTGGAGGCAGCAGCCACAAGAGAGGCCCAGAACTCGGTCAATGACCAAGAAATGGCAAACAGGTATGCCACATGTCTTCTTTGTCCCTAGGAGAAAGTACTTGATGAAATTTTCAATATTGCAGTTGAAAGAATTATTAATTACCGGTAAATGAAATCACATACATCTAATATAAAATATCTAATGATATTCCCAAATAATTCTGCCATGTTTGATTGATCTTACATTTTATTGATTTGCAGGTATTTGTCTTTATCCCATACAATTGCCAAAAAGTTTGCAAAAAAGAGAAAACATGCAAAAATTGATGAGTCCTTTGATAAAGCCAATGATAGTATGGATATCGAAGAGGAAATCCCCAAATCTCAGAAGAAAAAGCCCTCTAAAAGGAAATTCATGAAACCAAAAGATGAATGAGCTCAAATGTTTTACGTGGACTACAATCAATGCTCAGTATGGAAGTCAGCTTCCAAAGGGTCAAGGTCAAGAGAACAATTGCCCAGAGCCAACGATCACAAAGCCCCACTGTTTATAGCCCTGGAATGGAAAATTATTTACATGAATTATACATGTACAGTAGTTCTTGTGCATGTCCTTCAATCCTATGGCAAACATCACTTTTGCCCTGCAAAACCAACATTGCACAATGAACGTTTATCAAATTTGAGTCAGGAAGTTTTGATCAACTTACATTTCAGCTTTTCTATAAACTTGTGAACAGTTTTTGTTTTGAATTGAAATGATTGGCTTTGGTGATTTAAATTAAGAGATCATGTGTAATATTTTATTCATGAAATGGAAATTGAATTTATATTTATATAGGCCATCTTATACATGTATTAAAAACAATTTTTATTAGCATGAATGAAATAGAAACTTGAAATTTATTATTATAGATATTTATGTTTACATGGATATGTATGTGTATGAGCTGTCTATGTATGTTATGAACAGTTAAGTTTCAATAAAATGATATGAAAAAAAATCTGTAAAATTTCTTCTCAATTATTTTTCATTGCCATATGTCTGATCAGAAGTAGAATGGAGCTGTACTAAAAAAATACCTCTGTACTTTGTACTAGAGAAAGAAATTTCCAATGTATAATCTGTTTCCCAGTTTTGTGCAATGCAAAACAGTATACATACAACAGGAAATATTTAAACATTGCTATTAGCAGACTCATTAATGTCATGTTTTCATACTAGTACATGTACCGGTGAGCAATTTCATTTCCTTTACGATCTATCCTTTAGCTCTGAAATTCTGTTTCGTTCAAGGATCAACATTTTAACTCTGTCCGTGGGAAAATGCTTGATGAAATAAAAAAAAAAATTACAAAAATAATATTGGAACTGTTTATTTGATATGAAAATATTACTAAAGTATACAAATAGATACAAATATAATTATGACTGAATTACATAGCATGCAGCAAGTCAAAGTACATGATGAAAAGTTTGATGTTCTAGCTAACTGGTGTTAGTTGTTCCAAATTTAACAACTAAAGGCAGTGGAGGTTTTCTATTTAAATTTTTGTTATAAAAAGGACCTACTAGTATAAGTTCCTTTAATATATCTAAAGTAGGGCACATGAAAATAACTCTAGCTGAAGACAAAATCAGTATTTTTTAAAAATGCTCTGATAGTCTTCCTTTATATATACCCAATAAAGTATCACAGTGAAACATTGTTTCTATAATATAAACAAAAAATCTACAACACATACAATTACAAGGAAATGATGGCAAATATGACTTCATCAGTCCAGAAATATCATTGCAATATCAAGACATTTGACACCGTTTCAAGTAAGAAAAGGCATCCAAATTGTAGAGATCACCATCTTTCAGTAATTTGATAGATATACTGATAATGATTGTATCAATCACAGGAACTTGTTATATCAGGAAATTGGCACAATGCATGTATTAAAAAAATCTACTACACAAACATTACAACCATGATACTTGTTTAGAGTTAACTTCAATCAACTTGCTTGTAGAAAAGTCAGTGAGAAATGAATGCACAACCATAATGGATAATGTAACCTTACAGATAGGTTGTATTTGTGATTGGATGTTTGCTCCCTCTCTCTCTCTCTCTCTCTCTCTCTCTCTCTCTCTCCATAGATCACATCTGCTTTTTTTCTTTGATTGTAGTTCTTCATTCCATTCTGAAGTTGTAAAGTTTGTCACGAGACATAATACAGGACCCTAAAAGGCCATTATTCCTGAACCTGGTCAAAGATACTAGAAACCTAGCCTAATGTCGCAGACAACCAACACATGAGAGTGTCGGTGGAGTTGTGATAATCTCCGATTACAACCAAGACTGTCAAGTGTCTGCAGCCTGCGGCGGGAGAATTAAGTAGGTTTGCATCGGCTCTTTGCCTTTCACTTTGGTGAAACCTTTGTATTCATATTTAAAGCCTGCTTCCATGAGTATATTTGCTGTTTTTAGCGGAACCTGCAAAAACAAAATAGACATATGGTACAAGTAATGTTTTGGAATAGTTTCCTTCCATTTTTAAATTCCTTATTTCCTCCACTCAATTTCAACATTCTGTTTTTGTTACCTGAATTTTACTGGCTTCCCCACCACTGTCCATGCGACTGGCAACATTGACTGTATCCCCCCAAATATCATACTGAGGCTTCCTGGCCCCTATAACTCCAGCTATCACTGGACCATGGTTAATTCCTGTTGATCACAACATATTAATGGTATTTCATGTATTATTTTTATTGTTATTATTACAAAATATCTAAAGTTATGAAAGGAAGCGCAAGGTGCTTCACAGAATTGGGAGCTAGATACCCTGTGTTATAATCATACTATAGGGTGAACTTTTATCACAGAAACAAGCACCTGTGTGAAAAGCCATATATCCCAATCTGAGTTATCTTTCTTGTTAGAGGGTCATGGTACCTTATTAATAAAAATATTTACATTTCTTTGGATTCCCTTTTACTATGATTTAGCAAAACATCATACAAATTTTATTGTCATCAACTGAGATGGATGAAGAAGGGTATTGAGAGGAATCACTAAACGACTGTACTCACCCACTCTGAGTTTGAACTGATTGAATGAGTTGAAATTAATCTCTTCAAGCTTGACCATCATCATGAGGGCAAACTCGGTCATTCCGATGACGTTTTTCTGGCACTCCCCGTGCTGGTTCCCACTCTCGCGCCCCGGCTGAAGGCCTGCCGCTGCCATGTACGTACTCCCTATAGTCTTAATCTTCTCAATGTTTGAATATTCTGGTCTTGACAGGAGCTGCGAAAAAAGAATAAATACATACTTGGAATTTTTTATGACAATTCTAATTAAGACAAAGTTTAACTTGTTTTTTTTTTTAAATTATCTATATAATCTTTCAAATTTCATTTTTAGGAATGATTTTGGAAAGATTCTAAGTGAATCTAGCTCCAAAGTTGAAGCATATCTATTGGTGTTGCAAGAAATTTGTCCGATGAAAATGATTTGTTAATCATTACACATCCTTGCTAAAGACGACTGATTTTCCTAAACCCAGTATACAACAGAAATATACTTGGAATTTTTTTATGACAATTCTAAGACAACTTAAATTTTTTTTTTAAATTATCTATATAATCTTTCAAATTTCATTTTCAGGAATGATTTTAGAAAGTTTATAATTGAATCTAGCTTGAAGCATATCTATTGGTCTTGCAAGAAATTTGTCTGAAGAAAACGATTTGTTAATCGATCATTACACATCCTTGCTAAAGACAACTGATATTTTCCTAAACCCAGTATACAACAGAAAGTACATAGCTGATGCTTTTGAATCTATATTCATTGTACAAGTGCAAATAGTAAACAAGTGCTACTTTTTATGCTCTAACTGTTTGGTTACTAATCAAAAACAGGAAATATGGCTTCAAAGTAGGTAAATATTGCTATTTTTCCATCTTTAGCCTCAGTTACCATGGCAACGGTTACCCCCAGCAACCAACTTTTAGTGGGTTTTTTGTGTTTTACACCTGTGTGTGTCCATGTATAAAGTATAAGGAAAATTTGTGACTATGCGTGGCCAGACACTTTTATAAATCTTTCATTCTTACATAGAATTGATCTTAAATATAATTATAATTCAATTTCGTTTGACATTTGAAAAGGAGATGACTTGTTCAGGAAACAATTTTTTTTATATTTGAAAGGGAACTCTTGTGGACAACTATTGAATCTTGCGGTCTAATTTATCAAAATACTGAATAAAAGTCAAAGAGACAGTAATTATATAAACAAGCCGAATGTGGATATTGACATTAAAGTTAATTAATGCCAGGAAGTTTTCATTTTTTGATGGGCAATCAGGAACATAATACATGTACAGGAACTAAACAATCTACCCAATATCTTGATATGTACAAAGTTGGGTGAAATGAAAAGAATGGATGATAAAAATTATTATATATACAGCTTAATGAAAAAGATACAATTTAGTTTGACAGAAAGACATGGAGTCCTACCTGATCAAAATCAACAAGGATTTCATTGAGGACCCTTATGCATTCTATCCCATTTTTGTTTGATGCATTCTGATGGTAGAAGTCTTTGAAGTTGGGAATCGATGCAAACATAACACAAATATTGTCATATGATTCACTGTACAACTCCTGCAATAAAAAAAGTTTTTGAAAACAAGCGTCATAAAAAGTGTGATTTTTTTCCAACCGAAATTTTATATTCTTGTTATGTAGTAGTTCATACTGGCATTCATTTGTTTTGATCTGAAGATAAACCATAAATAACATATAAGGGTTGCTTTAATTCTTTAGATTCTTAACATTTAAGAATTGAAGTGAACATAAAGCATCCTGGCTTTATAAATATATATACCTGGGAGGAAAAGTCTTGAAATGTGAACAAAAGTAGCAAAAAACTTTTCTTAATAAACATGGCCCTGTGAGTTGCAATGCTCTGATGACGTATTAACCCCTAAAATGTCTGTCAGTGGAGAGTTTTTCCTCCCTTTTCACCCTGCATTACATAGAGATGTACCAATAGTGCATGACATATATTCTCCTCCCACTACCAAACAGACCCACCACATTCAGAAATATACTGTACATGTTGGTCAATAAGATATAAAGAACTGCTTAATATGGTCATAATAGCAGTATTTGCCAACGAGCATCTTATATTATCGTAATCTACTTCATTTAGGTTTCACACTTATAAAAGATCTTCAAAGACTGGTATGACCGATATGGATATTGTGCAAATTTGATATTAAAAGCACATATGAGCAATGGTATGAATGTGCACCAAGAGCAGTAAACTAACGTTTTTGCTTCGGTTTCCACTCAGGAAGTAGTCGGCTACATGGGAAGGCAGGATGTTCTCCAGGAGCTTCTTATTCTGCTCTGCAGTACTCCGAACCTTCTCTGTCTCCGATTGGAATTCTCTTCTCCAAAGAAAATCCAATCTGTTGGCATATTCAACCTGCAATTTCAACATAATACTAAATATCATATTTCATGATATTACTTACCATTACTTCATACCAGACATTAAATATACAAATGAATATCAATCCAAGGGCTGATATTGCTAGAGAATTGATTTGTGGTATGACTTAGAAAAAGCAATGATAAAATAGATTTCATAACCATCTTTGCCACCTCTTGGTTTGTGAAGATGGTGCAAAGATAATAAATAACACCTATTATAAAAGTATACATATATCATATCCAAACATAATCAAAATATTTTCCAAATTCCATTTTTTCATGAAAATAAATCAACTCGATTATGTTTTGTTACACAATCTGATTATCTTCATTGTAATCTGATGTAGAGAAAATTGGCACAGTCTGATGGAAACATGCTGGGGCTAGGAGATTCAAAGCACTGGTTATCATCTAATGATAATCATTCTGTTTCAACAAAAAAAAAACAATAAGATGCCAAAGGGCCACATCACTCACATGAGCACCAGTGGTCATAACTTTGATCAAAGCATGATTATGAAGTCAAAATTTAAATTATATGGACAATTTAGAAGAGTATATACTGTAAGATTCTTATTTTTCTTGGTTCAATCAATATAGCATTATCAAAAACCTGGTATAGTAATTTTATCATTAATGATAGCATTGAATTTCTTGACAGATTTTTTTCCCACTCAGGTGTATATATACCTATGTAAAGAAATTGACTTCCCACCCAGTGTGGCCCCACCCTACCCCCAGGGATCATGACTTGAACAAATTTAAATCTACACTACTTGAGGATGTTTTCACACAAGTTTCAACTTTTCTGGCTGATTAAATGTTTTTGAGAGGAAGATTTTCTTCTTTGATATTCTTATGTAAAAATTTGACCCTCCAGTGTGTCCCCACCCACCACCAGGGATCATGATTTGAACAAATTTGAACCTACACTACCTAAAGATGGTTTCACACAAGTTTCAACTTTTCTGGTCTAATGGTATTTGAGGAAAAAATTATAGATTTTTCTCCATTTATTCATGTTAAAATATAACAATCCTTCCCAGTGTGGCTCCACACTACCCCAGGGATCATGATATGAACAGACTTGAATCTACACTACCTAAGGATTTTTCCATGCACACAAGTTTCAACTTGTCTGGCCAAAGATTTTTGAGAAGAAGGTTTCTAGAAAATGCCAAGAATTTTTCATAAGTTGTTTTTTATATCCCCTCGTAAGAGGCCTTTCATTTTAACAAACTTGAATTCCCTTCACCAAAGGATGCTTTAATTGTGCTAAGTTTGGTTGATATTGGACCAGTGGTTTTGGAGGCAGATAAAATTGTAAAAAGTTTACACCAATGAAAACAACACAATGGACAAAGTTTAATGGAAAAGCTCAGGTGAGCTAAAATTGTTTAATCCAGAGGAGTTTGACTCTTGCAAGAAAAAAGGTTCACGGTAATCCACTAAGATATATTAATACCTGTCTGTCATGGAAAATCAAGGTCAGCACAAAAACAGCCAGGTATACTGTCATCCCTGTGGCAATGTCGAGAGGCTCAATACTGTTTCTGTATAGAGATAAAAAATCCTGGTTCATGAATAAATGACGAGGTAATAAGAAAAAGTTTTTGAGAGCATACAGAAATACATTATGTGAACATGCCCATATCTTTTTCTCTGCTTTAATTATCAACTCACACAGAGTACTAAACTGTACCTTATAAACATTTCAACTTGGAATACTTCGGTAAAATGGAAAGCTAGGTTGTAACCAATAACAACACAGATGGTCAAAATGACTTTGAAAGTGAGGCTGATTTGTAGAAAGAGGCTGGTAGTCACCATTCCAAATAGACTACTGTGTGACCAGTACTGTGTGAAAGATAAATATCAATCATTATAGTTTACTCAATCTGAAGTAATTGCTACAACGTACTTCAAGTTCACACACTGTTAATTCTTATATCAGAATCAAAGCACAGATATTGCAAAGGTATGTTCAAAATTATATAAGGTACAAGTGTAAAATATTAATTCATTTTTGTGCTTTAACTTAGTACTATGCTTACATCGAAAAAGGACTCAACAGTGAATTCTATATGGGTTTCTCAGAAAACCTTACCAAAATTTTTGTATTGTTGACAGCACTGCTGTCTTCTGGAGGAGATTGGTTACTTATCTGTAAAATATAAAAAAAAATAGCAAAATTACAATTAAACCATACATTTCAGATTGAGTACATTAGTCTATGAAAAACCATCTGATATATTGTTCTGAAAAAATAACATTTGTAGCATATGTATGCTGTATATCCTCAATCAATTAAGGCATTCTTATTTAGTCTTTATACAATGTACTTGTTTCAGGTACATATCATTGATATTTGACCTATCAAATTCTCTCCCCTAATCTTTTTCAGTTTTATGTAGACAAACTCTCTTCCCAGATTTTTTTCCAATATTTTACAAGTCTAATAAAAGATTCAATCAAAGAGTGCAATTTAATGACATTTGTATAATTTCTCCAAGAACTACATAAACAACATACAAACATAGGTATTCACAGATTACAAAGCTCACCGAGACAAGGCATCACCTGTATGAGACCACCTTTATCATATTATATGAAAATCATAGTTAGATCTTGGATACTCATGGATACTGTTTTGACACAATATCGTATATAATATGTTAAAATATTGTATGATAATCATATGTTCATTTCATATGGTATTATAAGATACAATGTTTATCAATACAATAATATAAAATATGATATTGCATCCTATGTTACTTTCAACATATATTATATAATACAATATAATACTGTAATAAATAATGATGCAATATGATATTGTAACATATGATATGACACTGTATCATGTTATACATTATTGTATTTGATCACATAATACAATATCATAATATATAATATATATATATATATATATATATATATATATATATATATATATATATATGATACAAATAGAGTATTATATGATAAAATATCATATCACATAATACATCAAAATATTGTAACATATAATGTTATATAGTATGATATTGTATCCTATGATACAATATAATTTGATACAACATTATATCATATCATATGATGCAATATCATGTGATATAGTAATATATTATATAATACAATATGATATAGTAACAAATTATATAATACAATATAACATTATACAACATCGTGTCATATGATACAATATTATATGTTGCAAAATCATATGAAACAATATCATGTGATAAAACAATATATAATACAATATTATATTATACAATATTGTATCATAATATACAATACTGTACATAGCAATATCATGATACAATATCATATCATAATGTACAAAAAAATTGAAAGAATATCATATCGTATCATACAACTTTTTACAATATAATATGATATATTGTACATGTATCATATAAAACAATAGTGTATCATATCATACAATACTATATCATATGAATCATGTTATATCATTTAACAACAAACACGTCTATCAAGCAGGTTTGAGTGAGGTAGGAAATTTTTTTTAGCATCCTTGATAATGGAGATCACGCTCTCCATCTGAAGCTACCTCTGTGATTCATTTATATTATAGTTAAATCAACTATGCAAGCTATTATCTATAAAACATGTCACCTGTTCCAAAAAACTAAATCCATCCACCATCAGAAATCTATGGCTCAGATTCAGCATTCAAGCCTGTCAGGTGCATCAGTATCATGAGGCATCATCCATGCAAATTTTATGAAGTTAGGACCAGTAATAACTAAGATATAATCATCAGAGGGCACCTGCTCCAAAAGCTTTAACCAGCTCTTAAAACCTTAACCTCCTCCAGCATCTGAAGCCTATGGCTAAGATTCAGTGTTCATGCCTGTCAGGTGCATCAGTATCATGACGCACCATCCATGCAAGTTTGGTGAAGTTAGTACCAGTTATAACTAAGATATAATCATCAAAGGGCACCTGCTCCAAAAACTTTAACCAGCTCTAAAAACCTTAATCTCCTCCAGCATCCGAAACCTATGGCTTAGATTCAGCATTCAATCCTGTCTGGTGCATCAGTATCATAAGACGCACCAAAAACTTTAACCTGCACCAAAAACCTTAACCTCCTCCAACATCTGAAATTCACGGCCCAGATTCAGCATCCAAGTCTTTCAAGTCCTTAAGTAGGTCCAGATGCATCATCCATGCAAGTTTGGTGAAGATAGGACAAGTAATATCTTAGATACAGGACCTGCAACAAAAACTGTATCCAAGTCCGGATGCCGACACTGATGCCAACGCCGAGGGTATAGCATAAGCTCCCCCCAACTTCATCTCGATCAGTGAGCTAAAAACTATAAGAGCCAAAAAACCAGATCAATTAAGGTGGTATGGGACACCTCCATATTGTGATGTACTTTCGATCGAAATAAACAATAAAATCGAGTCTAATTTTATAAATGTTTTCTTTCCCTAAATTGTTACCTAACAGCATTGCGCAATGGGTTAGATCGTTGACTATGAATCTGTAAGTCATGAGTTCAAATCCTGTTGGGGCTTTAATAATTTTTACCTTTCCATAAATCTTTAAAACATCTTTTTTTGGTCAAATACTGGTATTGTAAAATTAAAAAATTCTAAACCGGTGAGAGTATTTTAATTATAATGTACTTTTATACACGTTAATATCGACAGGTGTCCTATACCACGTTAATCTGCATCAAGTACACAGAGAAATAAGATTAAATGAAAGCCTCCAAAAAAAAAAAATGTAAAGAAATTGATGCCTGCAGTGCATTTTATTGATTTTCACCTTCATATGATGATATTTCTTGTTCATCTTATATTGTACAAAAAGCAAGTTTCTCTCAAAACAACAGAATAGTCGGAGGGGATTGCATTGGTCTTCCCTTTACCAATGAAAACTGTAAACAGCAGCTAGCCCATCAGTGCTAATCTCATATTGATCTACCTCTGTAACTCTGCTGTATTGCTCAAAGCAATGTATGCATTGAAATTCATTCAATTCCCTCAATAAACATGGACCCATTGAGGTGGTCTTTTGCTAAATCCCATGATGCTGATGTTCAAATATCGGAGCATGCGCCAGTTAGCCTAAACCTGACTGCGATGATTAATTCCAAGATATAACAAAGAACCAACACATCACAAACAAACATAGATGACACACAGGTTATGTTGCTCCTCAGTGTAAATAATGTCTCAAATGAATTTTAGCCCCATCGTCACCAACCTTCCTCAAGTCAATACTCAGCCTCAAGCCTGAGTTTTGACCTCAAATTTATGCAATTTTCTTTGAAGGATTTGAGTTGAGATTTGAAAACTTTTTGAAATTTTGGTGAATTAATGGCAAATTATTATTAACAAAACACTTTTGGGGTGGGACAAATTTCTGAACACTGTCCAAGATTTACATATTCATTGGGACATCATTTCTTAGAAAATCAGAATTCTTTTAAGAGTTTATTATTCAAGAATGATCGATCCATGACTGTAAACATTAATGACATAGCTTGTGGACATAATTTGGGCGATTGGTATCTGGCCACATTATGGACGAATTAAAACAAACAAACTACTGGGTATGGCAATTCTATAGTTCTGCTAAAAAAAAATGGTTCCACCTACCACAGGCACAATGGAGGTAAAAAAGACACAAAACACACACAGGGAGGCTACACAGATCCGGGCAGCCAAGCTGTTGGTCACGTAACAGGACAATACGAGCAGTCGATTGGTCAGTGGGCTGCCTTTCACAGGTGTCTGTGGAATAAACATACTCTATATATGATTCAAGGAACTAGCATTTATTCTGCAATGTGACTTTATTTATCAATTATCTAATCATTTATTATATTGTTTATTCCTGAAAATTTAATATTTTGTTTGCATCATTTTTCATTTTGAGCAAATAAAGTTACCAGTGACAGAAATTCCTAGACATATCATTGTTTTTATTTTCAATACATGGTATTTTTTCAGCAATGTCGCTATCTTATTACCCGCATGAATCACCAAAGAAAGCATTTTATTGTTTAAATATCTCAAAAGACAGACACCCGTCTGTTTGAGAGATGGAAAATCCTAATACTAGGCTACAAGATACTTACTAAACATTCTGCAAAGAAACTGCAGGTGATAACCAATCCAAAAACAGCACAACCGCACACAATACTGACAAAGAATAAGGCATCTCTAGGGGAGAAAATTACTGAAATTAATCTTAATACAGTTCATTACAAGTTTATCATGAATATTATCTATCTATCTAAATTAAACTTCATGAAATAATTTTTAGCTCTTAGAAGTGTAGTAAATCTAAAGGAATTGGATAAATGAATCTAAGGTAGTCTTAAATAAGCAAAATAATTGTTAGATGTCTGTTGTCCTTACATTCTCCCACATTTATAACTGATTTATATGAAAGATTTGAATTGATAAACTTCACACAATCTCTCATTGTTTGGCTGTTTTACCTGGTTGACATGATAGCTTGCACCACCACGACTCCGATGAACATGAACAGAGCACAGAGGAGGCCCAGCTTGAAGGAGGGGTCCGGTCTGTGCTGGTACTCCCCCTCCTGATGCTTACTGAAGTGCATCAAGATCGGGTTAAAATCCTCCTTGGGCTTCTTCATAGACTTAAAAGAACTACAAGAGAAATGCAAATAGTTACTCCATGAACTTAACAGTTTTGATAAATATGAATACACCTCACAGACTGATGCCCGTAAGACAAATATTTGGGTACCAGACCACAGTAAATGTATATACATTCAGCTTTAAAAACAATCCTGAATAATAGAGCTTTATCTATACAGTACAGTACAGATGATTGTAAAAACATCAATACTATGACATGCTTTAATTTGATACTTACTACTTCTTTACAAGATCTTTGGACTTTTTTGCCAACTCGGCATTAATTTCTATATTTAGCTGCTGACTAGGGCCAATAACTCTGTAAAGGTAAATATAATTAATTATCTAGATATGTTATAAATTTTCTCTGTAATGTTTTAAACATCAACCACACTAGAAGATATAAGAAAGAAAGGAGAAAGAAAAAAGTTTATTTATCTTAAGAATACCGGTATGTTTTGATCACTTCACTTACCCATGGTCATTTTCAATACTGTTCAATACAAGGTTAGAATCAAGAAAGGCTAAGCTCTGAAACAAAAATTCAAATTTTCATATCAATTTAATAACTTTATATACAAAACAATTACTTTTAGGATATTTTCATGAATATAAACTCAAATAATTTTCTACTTCGATATCTTAATGTTTTGTATCTGGCAAATTGCAGAGGTTTAAGATGAGAATCCAAATACGGTTGAATATATTTTATTCCACCACGTGTAACCACAAAAATGCTAGATAATCTTGTTAAACAGCAACAAAATACATGTATCATATCTTAAAAATCAGTCTGCAGGTGAAACATTCATACATGTATATTCTGAGTAAATATTTTGATCGACAAACAAAGCACACCATATCCAAAATATTTCTCTTAATTCTCATGAATATTGATCATGCAGAATATTTAAAAACGATGATACATGTATCATTTACATGCCCATTTTTCATCTGCTTATTCAACAAATAAAGTGAATTTTATGAATTTCCAAAGCAGACTAATCCATCATCTAGAGTTATTGCCCTTGAATACAATGTACCGGTGCATGTGTACAATTCTGGATAATCCAGGTGTTAGTAAGAGCTATTCACTTTTTTGATTAGTGATGTCAGCATGCTGTGATATTTACCTGTCCAGAAACTTACAGGGATGATCTGTTTAGTACATATAACAATATTACCTTGATCTAATTACCACTAACTACCAATCAAACATTTTGTTATAACCCTCTCTCTGCATGCAGGTTTGGAACTCCATACTAATAATTCTTCATTCAAATATTCATCTGTTAACTTCATCTAATATTTAATCTTAAAGCAATCTTGAGAGAGATGATGTAGGTTTCTCTAATATCCAATACATTAATTACTATAATACTAGTATTATGGAATACTAATACATGTACATGGTACACAGTTTACACATCATGAGGGATAAAATCAACTATTACAAATTCTTAATATAAAGTTTAAGGAGGCTGGATGGTCAACAAATTAACCATCAGGCCTATCAAAAATTTTAAGAAATGATTTGTTTTGTTATGAACTATTTATCTAGTAAAGAAAAAATCCATACATTTTTCCTTTTAAATTTGGGGATTTTCCTACATTTTTATATAGAGCTCTTAATCTTCTAAAGGAATTCAATATATACAGTCTAAAAATGGCCACAGCCATCGAGCCCTCTTAATGAAAATCATACCACTTTTTTCGTATGAACTCTTCAATATTGGTTTAATGTACTTTTAATCGTCATCATTTTTTTTTTTTACTGATATCCAGATGATTTATACATGTTGTAGTTATTATCAATCAGTATGTACCATTTATATTGTCATAATGGAAATTTTAAAAAGCTTGAAAAAAAAAAATACATCTGAAGATTGAATTCGTGTCATCTGAGGCATATCTTTTCCCCCAAGCTTTTAGCTTTCAGCAAAATATATATATAAAAAAAAGCAATTAATTGACCATCACTTTAACACAAAAAAGACAGCTGTCCTTCAAAAGTAAAACAAATAAAAATTTATTTAAAGGAGGCTAAGTGGTCGACAAATTAACCATCAGATCTGCCTTTTTTTTTTCTTTTTTCTTTTTTTTTTTTTTTTTTTTTACCAAAAACTAACATTTAGTAAAGAAAAAATCCAAATAATTAAGATTTAATAATCTTCCTCTATCTTTATACAGAAATCTTCTTTTTAAAGAGATAAAAATAGCCTAAAAATGGCCACAATCACCGAGCCCTCTTTGGAATATTCATATTCATATAACATGATAAATGTATTATCTAAAGAGTATAATATACAAAATAACTGAACCCAAGCAGACAGGCAGCAGACTTTTTGTGAGGAAGACCATTGAGACCATTCTATTTAATATAATTAAGCTTGATGAAATTATAATAATTTTTTCTTGAACAGATACAATTCCGGCACTATATTCTCTGGAGGAACTAGACTCAAGAGTACAATGACAGTATTTGTCCACTAACCTAGTACATGATTTTTAAAGTAAAAATATCTGTTTTTTGTAACTGATAATTTGTCCTAGTTTTTGGAAATAAGCTAGCTGAACAATTGTGATTCTGTATTGCATTTAATACATGTATTCAAATATGAGCTTCGGAAATAACCCTGGGGTAATTATGGTTTAAGTGTCATCCGGTCTTTGGAACATTGAAATCACTGAATATTACACATAGTGGAGTACCTTAATAAATCCAGCTAGGTTTTTATTCATTTTGCCAGAAGTAAATCTGTAAACATTTTTATTTTTGCCTATGTAATTTAAAGTATTACATACCGTAGTACACAATATAAACAGACATGATTTCATTGCATTCACTGATATTAAAATGAAAGTAGCACAACATCCTACCATTCATCCTAAAATGGCAGATACATGGTACATATACCAGTATGTTAATTTTTTAAGGCATAAATTTGCTTAACATTTTACACTGATGTGTACAATATGTCAAATGCAATACTATTATATTTTCAATGAGCTAGTGCATTATTTGGCGTGCATCTACCTTTTATTTTGATTCAGAGAGTTTCCAAAATTATAGTACCTGTTGTTAGTGAATTTAAAACAATAGGAAATATTAAACCCGATCCCAGTAAACACTTACAAACATGAAATCATGATAATCCTTCTGTAGAAATAAATATACACATATTCAGGTGTTAAGTTCAGGTAATTTTATGAGTTACTACGTGTAAAAGTTAGGATGAATTAAACTGTCTGTACAAATGCTCATGATTCGGGTCAAATTGGTAAAAGACTACAAGATATCAATATTCATCCCTAAGTTTAAAAACAACACATGTCTTCCAAAGCATTCTTTTCAAAAGACAGTAAAAGAGTTGACTCATAAAAAGAGATTATAGGATATTGGGAAGGGGGGGGGGGGGGTATCAGTTGATGGCATATGTAGATGCCATCAACATGGGTTTAAAAGAGAGAAGTTTTCAGAGCTTTTCTTTAAGTTTAGTTTTTCATTTTTTGAATACTGTCTATTGTTGGTGTTTACAGCTTTATGTGTCAGCCCAGAACTTTCCAACTGTTAGCTGCAGGTCTGTAGCTCGGGGCGGTCTGATAAAATTTGGATGGACAACCTGGGAGCTACACTGTGCCTCCCATAGTAAAAAACTACTATTTACGGTGCACAAAAAATTGCACTAGTTTTGGACTGATTACTGGTTATCTTATTTCTGAACACATTTTGTACAAATACCGGTATTTGATTCCAAAAAATTACTTGGGACATTTTACTACAGATATGTGCCTTTTATATTCTTTTTAACACCATCACTAGCCCCGTAAAGTAGACTGGTGCAGTTTGTTTACATGTAAAAATAGCGACTCTCAATCTGCACGTGAATTTAACAAACTTTATTTTCCGTGGTCGATTAGCGTGTTTAAGAGAAAGTCTGAGGTAAGTAAAGTGACGATATCAGAAGTATATTGCCTGAAAAATCTAACGGTGCTAATTACTTCCATAGATTTTGTGTGGAAATAAGGTTAACCAGTCCAAAACTAGTGCAATTTTTTGCAACTTTTTAACACGAACAGAACTGTAGTTCCAGGTCGTCCATCTAAATTTTTTCAGACTGGGAGCTACAGTCCTGCAGCAATACAACTGTCATCTAGGTTATATGAGCACAAAGTACATTTAATATTGCAAGCATGTTTATTTGCAAATTCTTTCTATGTGTGTGTATTGATATAAACTCTACATTAACTTGAGTTCAGGTTTCTTTTGTTCAATATTCCATCATTGTGATGTCAGGGCGGTGTAGTGTTACTGAAGTATTGAATGTTCATCAATATCTGTCAGAATTAAGGTTGAATTATTCATTAATTCCAGAAATGTGGAATTTCCTAGTTTTGGAACTCTTCTGTATATTAGGATAATCAAATTTGCTTCAGTTTCCAAACTTATAATTGCATGGTCCTGTTATATACATGTATTTATATTTGTGAAGTCATTTTAAAAAGTAACTTTTGCACCATCACTTCGATGACTAGATCAGTTTGGAAAACAACAACTGTAACTTATTTTCAGTATGTTAAAAATTCATTTTTGCATATACACCATCACTAAAAAAAAACCCATTTGTCATTGTTTTAACAAACAGATACTTTTTTTCATCTTTCGGATCCAATTAACTGCTTGCATCGAAGTCTGTTGGAGATGTTCATCAAAGATTTTGTTTTACATCTCATACCGTTACCTGATCGATCAGGCAAGATACCTTTTTTCAAATTTTTCAACAGTGAACTAATAAGTTTGGCAATGACAAGAAAAAACTCAGACTTTTCACCGTTACCGGACATTTTGCCTACAAAAGCTGTCTCCAATAACATCACTTCTGCATTCGATCAGTTTTTATTCAAAAAATTTATGACTATATCGATACCTTTGTCTGTGTTCTCTAAGCTTATAATGCATCATATCCATCCCATTACAAATCAATCATAACTCAAAAAAAAAAAAAAAAAAATTTCCAAGCATTATATACATATTTTATGAAACCCATCAGACAAAAGTTACCATGCAACTAATTTCTCTTGGTTTTGATCACTTGAGCTATTGATCTCTCCGTTTTCTGTTATCCTATAAACTTGAGGTGTGAAGTTTTGAGTCACATTTAATTATCATATGGTTTTCAGTTATTCCAGCTATTTGAAGTCTGAGAATGTAGAAAATGTTTATCATCTCAAAGTTTCTACCTTTTCTTTAAGGTCTTCTTTTACATTTAATAAGGGACCCTAGAGAATCATTCATCATCATCATCATCACATATATTTTTTAAAAGGAAAAGGAAAAAATGAATTAGGACCCAATGTTCTATGCAAAGAAAGTCATAAGTTCTGACTATCAACCACTGATTTCCAATAATAGGAGATCTTACGTCAAATCTAATATGTAGAAGTCGTGCGAGCTGGCAATTTACTTTGCAAGCAAGACTAGAAACACCTACCCTTACCTTCTGTAAACTGACATGCTATGTGATACAGTAAAATATTGAAGGACAGATTTAATAATAAGATTTACATGCTTTTTTAACTAATCTATTGCACAAAAACTTGTATATGCATGAAACAATTCAGAAAATCTTATAATTTCTATCGTCCATGGACATGTGTAAAGTTTTCTAGAATAGTCTGGCAAAAACTTTATTATCATCCAATCAACGACTTGGAATTATCATTGATTATTCTTAATAGATCAAAACTTAAGTCTAAAGAAAAAATCATGTTTATGATGCAGAGACTGCTGCAAAAAACTACAATATATCTGTGATGAAATCTAGTGTTTCAGGCTTCAACTAGTCTGGAGATGGTAACATATTGTATGAATACATCTCTTATGAATCATACAAACAAAATGTTAATATAATTTTTGTAATACGCATTTAGCTATAAGTGTTCCCAATTGCAACATCGCAGATGTCCAGGTCCCTGTTTTGATGCTGTTCACATGCAGGGAGATATGACCTCTCTAGATTATAATTAATTGTAAAAGATATGCAATTTTTCCAGGGCAAATCACTTCTTTCCCATTATTTTTCAATCAAAATTTCTAGTTATAGCAATTCTCAATTCATGTATTTAATTCATTGAGTCCATGTCTTAACATTTGAATACATCCATGCATTTGGGAGTTACAACTACAGAGACACACAAGGTCTCGAACAATTCAATCCAATCAATTTCATTGTATCACCCATACTGTACTCCCAAGCTAATCAAATTTTTTTATGTTCCTGACCCATCATAATTATGGTAGAGACAGAGCAATGCCCTATGAAGACCTATTTTGCCATTTTAGTGTTTCCATCACAGCCAATTAAGTACTTGGCAATGTATAATAACAAGCAGCCAGTAAACTCCTTATTGCAAATATCTAATAATTAATTTTCAATGCAACAACTCTCAAGCTAATGATATGTATAAAGTATGTTTTAACAGATTTTATTAAGAAAATAGAAAGGCCCCCTAAATGTTTTTTCTCTTTATGTTTTTGTGAGATAAAATTGGATGAAATAAATTATTAACCCACAAAAAACTAATAACTGAATTACATCAAGTTCCATGTTGATCAGAACAATCCATCAATGACCAAAAACTTTCACTTTCTGGTATCTCTCTGAATTTACATCATCTTAAGTCTCCTCTAATTGAGGTGGTATGGGACACCTGTCAATATTGATGTGGCTAAAAGTATATTATAATCAAAATACTTTCACTGGTTTAAAATTTTCAAATTTTACAATATTTGACCAAAAAGTATGTTTTAAAAATTTTTGGATCAGTAAAAATCATAAAAGCCCCAGCAGGATTTGAACTCATGACTTACAGATACAGTTGGTGCTCTTACCCATTGCACTACGCTTTTAAGTAACAATTTTGGGATAGAAAACATTTATAAATTAAATTATACTTGATTTTATTTAGTACGTCATAATATTGAGGTGTCCCATACCACCTTAAACACTATCTATGGCTATGGCATACGTTCGGTGTTGGTAAATTCAGTTCCAGCATATAAGATGTTTATGTCTTCATTACACATGATATACAAGTAAATAATGTAACTATAATACATGTAATGGGATCAAGATCCTTAGATCAAAGGTTACCATGGTTACTTACAGTGACACTAAGCAGCTTGGTTGCCATGGGACTGACATGGAGAGTGGCGAATGGTTTGTCTACATTCCAGTTCTCCAGGTACTTGGTGACTCGGAGTGAGGCTCGCAGGCTGCTCTCGTAGCGGGAGCGAATGGTTCTGTTCTCATCAAACTGAAAAGACAATTAATGTTTGGTTTTTGCTATAAAATAATTTACTATGAAAAATGCTCAATCATTGATAAAATTAACATCAACTTGACTTACTGACTAAGCTGATCTATGTACCCAAATAGAATATACTTTAAATTACTTCCTTTTCAAAATCATGTCTTGAAGATCAAAAAACTGATTGAAGATTAAAATATACATTTCATACACAACAAATTTTGTTCGTTATAGAGGAACTTAATTTGTGTTGCTAATTTTTTAGGCAAGAAGAAGGCTCTTATATAATGGCAAACAGTAATGTATATATTTATAAAAGAGCATTAAAATTCTAATTTTAATTTTTTTTTTCTTAAATGGACACTTCTGGATCAGTTTCAAATCAAAGTTTTAAAAAATATTTTAAAAATCTCGAATTTTCAGTCACAAGCTAACTTGACTGCTTGTTTGGCACCATATTATTTGATCCAGTGTATGCACCTGTATAGGTGTTTCTAGGTATCAATATCTCAATTATTTTAGAACAGTTTTATTATCTTTCCTGCACAATAAAGTATATAAAACACTTCATAATGAATGTGTATGTAATCTTGTAATCATGTAATTTTAGAACTTGCATATCAGAGAAACATTCAACAAGACATCTGACTACATCTAAATTTAACAAGGGAGGGGTTTAAATTGTGACGTGATACAACTGATGCAGTAAATATTGACCACAATGTTTTCTGATCTTTAGAGGCGCATTCTCCTACTAGATCATTAGCCGCTTTATGATTTAATTACCTGCAATAAAGTAAGAAATACTCAGAAATATTCAATTTTCCTCTTCAACATTTCATGAACAAGCTAAATTTGTGTTTGAGTGTTTAATTTTCACTTGAATTTTAACCATACAAACTGCATTAATTTATAAATTACTTCACAAACCAAATTATTACTAGCTACTATTATTGAATAAAATTTAGCTTTTTTTCATCCCAGGTATTCCATTGTAAAGAATTTGACCTTGACTGGCAAAAAAGTTCACTCAATTAACTAAATGTTAATGAAATATGATCGAGCTACCTTTCGGACTTTCGGCTTGATTAGGAAGGTTTCGATATTATGTTCTGCTAAGTAGGCATCCCTCATGTGACCAGCTCCAGGCTCTACCTCAAACTGATTGGATAGGAATTCCAAGGTGCTCTTTGTGATGTGCACTTTGCTGAAACAAATCAATGAATCCACTGTTTATCAAGAGATGAAAATTAGACTACAATAATCTGGATCATTAAAAAGCTCTATTTGACAGTATTAATATACATCATCTGCATCTCCTTTATTCAATAAAAGATTAGGTGTGTTATTGAATTCAATACAACAGCCAGTAAATTTACATTTTCTGATCCCTTATGCCAGCATCTTAAATGATGAAAACTTGATTCGATAGTAAGAAAATGTACTTTTATTATTAATTAAATAATTTACATGAAGTTCAGTGTGTTGCCAAGTAACAAAGGGATTTATTTCACCTAATCACTAGAAATAGAAATCCAATTAACTGGATAATCTGAATTCATTTTCTATATGTCTGATGAAGTCTAATTCTAGATTGCTTCCCCCGAAAATTCAATAAAAATTATTAATTATCAAGAATATAGGTACAAGGGAAATTGCAGCAATCTACCAGAAATATGATTTGTAAGAGAATAAATCTTACGCTTAAAATGAGTACTGTAAATGGCCATGTTTTCTGTTTAGTGGTTTTGGCAGAAAGACACTTCCATTGAATCAAGAATGTTGCTAATGTCATGCATATATGTATGTAAATAGGTACATAGAGAAAAGCTGTAAGTAAAATCTATGCTAACTGTTTACACTGAATATATAGCACACCATAGATATAATACTTTTACAGTAAATTTCTTACCCAGGAACTCCTCCGGATTCTAGGTGATTAGCAATGGTTACGTCGTCGGACCAGACATCATACTGCCATTTACAGAGACCCAGAACCCCGCTAAGGACCATTCCACTGTGTACCCCGATCCTCATGTCTACATCTACACCCGTAGCTTCCCTCACTTCTCTATAAAAATAAGAATTCCATATTTAAAATTCTCAATATACATGATCCCATGGTACGGTTCTGCATAAAAATTAGAAAATGGATTGTCACCCTCACAAACTATTTTGATCATGATTAATTTTTGTCACCTTCTTTGTATTTTGTTATTGATATTTCGCGGAATTTTATAATGTATCATTACTGAACATATAGAGAGTCCAAGAGTTTTCGAATAGCAAAAGTACCGAGTTATCTTTTCCTGAGCGAAGAAATTGAACATCTGCATCAGACAACGGTTTTAATGGGATAAAAACTCTTTTTACCGAGTTTATTAGGATTATTTCAGTGTGAACATTTTTTATAACATTTGCAGCATTGCGTAGGAGGATTTGCGTAAGTTTTGTTTAGTAAGTTGTTTTTTGACATTGTTTACAAATCGTGTCCTACTTTCGATTCTTCCCTTGTGTATCATTTATATATATTTACATTTTCCAGTGTCTCTGTCTGTGATAACGCAACAATCGATTATGTACTTTACAGCCCATTAAATTCAAAAGACGTATTGTTGGGGGTGCAAGCTGGTTTGCATAATTAATATTATAATATTTAATCATACATCTGCTGAAAATTATATAAATATAAGTAATAAGGAATCATTCTTTGAATATTATGAGGTGATAATTTTGGGGGGGGGGGAATCAAAAAGCAATCAAATAAAGCCCAAAGGGCTTTATGATAGATTTGATCACGCCCCCACTGAAATTATCACCTCATTAATTATACTCCAAGAATGATTCCTTATTCCTTAAATACGTCATAGAGAGCAGAGCGAATAAGATGCCCCTGTGATTTGACCTATAATTCATCTGAGAAAAATTGTTGATTAAGTGTAATACTAGTATCCACTGGATTGTCAACAATCTGTAGAACTTTTTTAAAAAAACATAAATTTGCTTATTTTGGTATCTTCTCTGAAGTTTTATAACTAGCTGATAGCATATTGATTGATGCAAAGTTATTCTGTAAATGTCTGGACAAATTGCCTTCCATTATTCTCACAGTAATGGGCGACTTTTGATGACTTGATTTTCTTAACTTTCGAAACTTAACCATTCTAATCTATTTGATGAGCCAGCTTTGTACTAATTTATTACATGATAGTTGTGCGATTAATAGAACTGAACAAACTGTTTAAGTCAATGGGAACATATGGTCGACATTTTTCAAGGAAATTCAGGGTAGATTTTATGTTGTGAAGAAGATTAAAGGACTAATTTAAAAGCTTGTACTGCTTCTACAGAATTGTTTTTTTTTTTGTGGGTCCATTTCAATCTAATCATAAGCATATATAAAACTTAAATTCTCACTTATACTTAAACGGTTTTATAACTTGAGAGATTTCTCTTCCTGATGCAATCATGCAGTGTTACAGAACCGCGATTTAATTATTTCCAATGTTCAAATATTCAAAGAAATGAAAAAAAAAAATACAAAATAACATTTGCAGTAGATAAAAGGGGTGATGCCCATAAGTTTATTGCTTTCAACACATCCTATCTCGGTGTCCAGCTGACACTCTTGGCCAAACCTGTCAATCAGGGCTATTAAGGCTATTGTTTCTTGATTGATTGACAAGTGGTATGTTATTGATCTCAATCCTGGTAAAGTTTAGGGGAGGTGGCTTAAAATTGGGTCTTTAACTGCACCCTTCAATTCAGTACTAACTGACATGCATACGAAAAGGAGATGAACATTATGTATATGTCATTGCATGGGTACCTTTATTTCAAAATGAGCTTTGTATGAAAATGCAAATCATCTTCAAACAAAGGGTTTTTAACACTTAGAGCATTTAAAATTTAATATTTATTATTTATTTAATATTTATTTTTCCAAGAAGCACTCGGTAAATGAGATGTGTCACAACCATGCAATCTCAAAGTCTTTATTGCCATCTGAAGGTATTGTATTGCATTTTGCATATCATTCAAAATTAACAGACATATGTGTCTGATGTCTCTGTAACCACTGAAGCTAAGTGATTCAAAATTAGAAACCTTTATGAGCATACTGCATAAAACATGACAGAGTTAATCCCAGTTCCTCATCAATAATCAATCCTTAACAAGAAAACCAAACAACTTCTGTTTCCTCATTAATATCATATTACTGTAAAACGTCTATCAAAACCCTCTATACGAGCAAATTAAACATTTCTTGCATATCAGTTGACAAGGTTTTTCAAAATGGCTTGAGTCAAACTTCCTTAATATCCAAAAAAGTTCATTATCAACAAAAGACTTTAAGATGCATGTTTTTATTTGATATCTAAAACGTCCATGTTAAAAATACCGATTAAGTGGATGTTTTACAGAGGTAAAGATCTTAGTTACACAAGCTTTCATAAAAATCTATAAAATTATTTATTTCTTTGTATTTATAACTACCGGTACGTTTTGTCCTCTGACATTTTATTGGAGGTACCCGTAATATACATGCGGTATCAGATAGTGTGGTGTATAACTAAACTTATCTTTGCATTTTGATTCCTAGCTAATATTAATTAAGTACATTCATTTTTTTATAATTTGCAAAAGTGACAAACAAACTTTATAATAATTAATCCCAAAAAGCCTTAAAGAAAAAAAAAATAAATGCTTTTCTCTTTTGTGAATCACTTGGATAGAAAATCTTACCATGTGAAAGTCTTAAACAATAGGTTTATGAGAGAAATAATACTGGTATGATTAAATTTGAGCAATACATAGTGAGTTTGAAAGTAATTTCGACATTCAATTGCTGAAGTTTCTAACTGTTCATGCACGTTAGAAAGGCAAAATCCACTAAAACTGATAGATCACATTTTGGTACTAAGTAACATTTGTTTTTTAGTAGATGAAGAAATTGGAAGTGTTAAGTCCAACATCAACTGTTAGGCAGCAATGTTAGCAACCCATTACTCAGATTATGTTCTTGAGGAGGCATGAAGGACAGGTCAATTCAACAAGGCTATTAACTAGTGGGAAATGCAGATCATAGTGAGCAACTCTGAGGGCCATCAATGCCAAATCTAGTGGAATACTTAGTCGATTATTGCAGATTATTGCGTTTTATCTCTCAAACTGATTCCACTTCCATTTGAGCAATACCAGAGAGACTGGGAATAAGCATCATTATCTGCAATTCCAAGCTTTTTCATCCTAATTTATGCTCCAAACATTTTGCTTAAAGACACTCATGATTGTATGAACTCAGAGACTTTTGCATCTCTTTGCATCAGCAATTTTAAATCTCAAAACAAGTGTTCATAAGCCTGAGAATCAATTAATCCAAAAATTCCAGTTTGAAGCTCATGCCCAGAAGACTAGGTCATATACCTGGATATGTCCATAATTTAAAAGAATTGGCGAGATGCATGTATAAAATTGAACAAACAAACTTTAGTATTTCATTTTCTAATGTTTCTAAAAGTTTTGGTTTTTGGTTAAGTTATCTGTAAGCATTTCTCATACAGACCTCCATAAATTACCTGATGGTGCCAATAATGCGTAGCCCCATATTGACAAAATTGATGGCATGGTCCGGGTTTAGATTGGTTATATAGTTACCTGATTGCGTCAATCATTCGTAGTCCCATATTGACACAGTTAATGGCATGGTTGGGGTTAGGGTTGGGTAGTCCTGACACACAGTAGTAACAATCCCCTAGAATCTTTATTCTCATACACTGATTTTTCTAAGGAGAAAGTTAAATGCAATTCAATATACATATATCAGAGACAAAGCATAATCCCACTATTACATCAAAGATTAGATAAACATTATCCATATCCTAGAACAGCTTAAATATTCAAACATCAAAAACCTATCCAGTAAAATAGTTATAAACGTTTTTCATAATAATGATGATATTAAGTATGTACCTTTGCTAGTTGGTCAAAACGACCAAAGAGTTCATTTAACATCTTGACCAGTTCCTCTGCAGTACATTCAGCAGCTAAGGGAGTAAAGTTAACAATGTCTGCATACAAAATACTGAAATAAAGAGAAAGAGACAGTCAATCACTTTATTTTCAACTACAATATTGGTAGTTGTAGTAATGCTAAATTGATATATAAAAATCTTAAATCAAATTTTGGGAACCTAAGGAGTATGTTTGAGTGAGTAGATTTCTTCTACTATCTTTCTATATGAAAGCATTATAAAAAGGATTTGCAAAAAATGAATTCTATTTGAATGTAAGTAAACTATATGAAATTTATTTGAAAAATAAAATAAAAAGAAAACAACAAATTGTCAATTATAATAAGATACAACTGAAATTCACAAAAAGATACCAGTAACATATAAACATGTAACATGAATTTGATAGAAAAGGAAATCATCTACCCTACAAATCAATTCTTCCTTTATTTATAATCTGAATATTAAAGGGAAACATGTCGTATGTTTTCACACAATTCATGACTGAAGGAATCAGCTTTCTGGAAGTCACTAGTTTTTAATCAATTCAAGTTAGGAAGTCATTATCAGAGAGGACAATTTTGACCAACTGGGAGAAGCAGGTAAATAAACCTGTAAATCACCTGACACTTACCTGACATCCGAGTGTTGCTGAACGTAGAGGTCGTGAAATGGAGAGGTCTGGCTGTTTCTCATCTTCTTACTCAGGTCCTTAATCTCCTCCACCAAGTCGTTGGGAATACAACTGTTTAACAGTTCCTCCTGCAAAGGATAAATAATTTCAAATTAACAAGTTTCAACAGCCCTAAAAAATAATTATACATTACACATTGTAACAAGGGAATGGCATTTTAATGCTGAGCAAGCTTTAAAGCCCATGTTGTTTCCATAATTTAATCTGTTTCAATCAATTTTGCATCCTTTGTAACTTAACCTCTGTCCTCAACACTCTTTTATTTATCTTAAATTATACATTTATATGTATAACACATTACAAAAAAACAACTGAATTATATTTGTTTGTAAAACTTTATTTAAGTCAATTACCTAACAATCAGTGAACAAAAGGTTACAAGTTCAAAACAGATCAAGCTTTCTTCTATGTAAAATTATATTACATTTATACAGAAGATTTTCTCCTAAAATGTAAGATGCTTTTGGATCTTTCCAGTTCATTCACTTGTTTAAAAATTATTTTTTTTCTATTTACAGTACATGTATTTACAAACAATGACATAAAAATCAGCTTTTATATACCTGGTATGAATTATATATAATCAAAAGGACTCAAAAAATGAGAGAATAATGGTACACTTTATCTACCGTTTCAAAATAGATTTCCGTTGTCAGTTACAAATATCTTCTTTTCGACGCTGAATTTATTCATAATGTTCTTTTTAATAATTAACAATTTTTGAAATAATTAACATTTTATTGATATATCTCCTACTGAAACGAGTAAATACCCAGATCTTGTTATGGTAATACATTTACGCACAACGTTTCATTTACATGGCAGTCATCAACATCTATTCATAATTGATATATCAATATTTGGAACAAATGCAGAAACAGATCTAGGGAAATTAATCTTGAATTACGTGAGAATCATCCCCCTGTTTACCAGATATTAATTTTCATTTTCAGTACAGGTATATTAATTTTCCCATTGGAGAGCAACTGGTCATTGTCCAACAATAAATAAATTTAAGAGGGCTGGATGGTTATGGCCATATTTAGACTATATAAATCTCCTTAAGAAGAGCTATGCATAAAAATAATAGGAAAGTATTGTAAACCAACTTTTATTTGTGAGCAAGAAATTTTAGTGAGGTTCGCGAGAGCCTCGTTGTCAATATTTCTCGCCGCGAACCAGCCCTTGTCGTTTGGTTGTAATAACAATAATTTCCAGCCCTTGTCGTTTGGTTGTAATAACAACACAGGTCTGTATAAGGCTTATTCGCGAAAATTAGTTGTCCCGAATAAGATTGTAAATCGCGAAATAATGTCGTCGCGAATAAAAGTTGGTTTCAAATTTTAAAGGTAAGATATTTGGAATTTTATTTACTAAATAAAAGTTAATGGTTGAAATTTAAATATAATATTTGAAGGACGATTTGATGGGTAAATTGTTTTTCATCCAGTGTCCTCAAGCTAATACATGTACAGCTAAAGATGACTATTTCCAATCAAATTCTTTAGCTTCATGCATATATTTACACCTGTATCAGTTCTCTCATAAGTTAAAGAACCAGAGCCCAAACTCTATTGTATGATCAAAACATGATGTATTGAATCTAAAATCCTTAAATCAAATTAATCATAAAAGTTACATCTGGACTGTCCAGAAAACAACTAAAACAGAAGGTATGATAGATGTTTTCTGTGTCTTAATTGTATCATAAAAAGATGAAGCATATCTTAATTCAATCATGAATTCTGACCCTGGAGCACTTAAATAAAACAAGTACGGTAATTAGCTGATTTAATGGAATACATGCACACTGCATGATATAATAGTTCCTATTATTATACCCTGAAAACACTCCATATGCAGTTGAACTTCGATATCTCGAACACTAATATCTCGAATAAAATGGATATGTCGAAGTGATTTGTAAGTCCCAACCACTTATTTTTTTAAGTATTTTACCCTCGATATCTCGAGTACTCGGATATCTCGAAGTGATAAACAATCCCATCTAGTTCAGCACAATGAACTTTGACTGTATATATGACTATTAAAAATATCATATGATTACTAGCTTCTTTGAACCTTTCAAAAATTAACTAAAAAGCATTAAATCTATAGAACAAAAGATAGTCCAAAGAGTAAATAATTACAGATATCTTTAATTTACAATCCACATCCAATAAGAGAATTTAATCAAACATAATCTTTTTTGTCATGTGTTATAAGAGCAGACAAGTTTTGTTGGTGGACCATGAATTGAACATGGAACCCCTGAATTTCTAGTCTCTAGGTGCTCTACCAATGAGCTATGCAGGCCAATATCCACAGTCCAGTGAAATAGCCTAAAGCATGCACATCAACCATGAACAAAAATAGAGGGGGCGGGGTTGTTACAGAAAATAAATGAACAATATCACTGGTCATGAGGTAAGTATCCCTAAATTAATATTGTGTTTTTGAGACTTAGTAGCAGTTTGACAGTACATTACGTACATCAATGCCTGAAGTCTCACACAGTTATCATTAATCATAATACTCCTAGGGGGGTGTGATGTCATTCATCTCTGAACTCAACCCCAGCTGGTGTTTATAAAAAAAAAATTTAGCATATATACAATAAACTCCATCATAATGTATTGGGGTAAACAAGTTTATTCCCTTGTTATGATAGTAAAAATCATTGCTTTATTCCATGGTACCGGTACATAAAAAGCTGACACTCCCCAGGCCGTATGAGGGAGTCTGACATTTCAACGAAGAACAAACGAAAGTTATCCAAAATAAAATCTACAGCATTATTTCTTCAGTCAAATAGATTTTATTGATGAGAGAGAAGCAATATTAGGAGATATTGATGCTGATAATCCTTTATAAGAAGAATTACCGTTGGCGGTTCTCGCTATCAGGAAGTTTCAATGACATTTTAGTATATCCATTACCAGTACATTCACCAATAGTCTTGATGAAATGAAATTTTTCTTTAGTTATATGGCACTTTTATACCAAGAGCTATAGGCAACTGCATAGTAGAATGCATAAAAGTGTATGTGGGTGGATTGGAGAGGGGGGAGGGGAGGCATAAAGTGTATGTGGGTGGATTGGAGAGGGTGAAGGGGAGGCATAAAAGTGTATGTGGTTGGGTTTGAGGGGGGAGGCATAAAGTGCATGTGGTTGGGTTGGAGAGGGGGAGGCATAAAGAGTATGTGGGTGGATTGGAGGGGAGGGAGGGGGCATAAAAGTGTATGTGGTTGGATTGGAGAGGGGGGAGGCATAAAGTGTATGTGGGTGGATTGGAGAGGGGGAGGGGAGGCATCAAAGTGTATGTGGTTGGGTTGGAGAGGGAGGAGGCATAAAGTGTATGTGGTTGGGTTGGAGAGGGGGAGGGGAGGGGGAAGAATCACCTGAATGTAGCACACCTGTTTATGTGATGTTTCTCTGTTTGACCTCTTTTTGATCTCTTTATGCTCCCAATCATTACTTTAAGTCTCAGATGCAGATAGGATCTGATTGAGCATAGGAATGACCTTGAGCTAAGATGGCAAGATAGGAATTAAGGGCCATTTGGACCATTTAATCAGTGTGGATAATTCATCTAAGAGAGAACATACACCACATTTTGAAATAAAAGCCAAGAGATTTAAAGCTATAATTCCTCATATACAACTCCTACCTATATATGTAAGCATTTTGGACCATGGTCTTCTGTTAGATATTTAGAGTTTTGCAGAAGAACAATGCTAACAAATATACAACAGCTAGTAGTTAGAAATTGGTCTTATTGATAAATCTGTTTATCTATGAATATATTTCATTTGAATAACCACATAGGTCTAAATATAGGAAATATGAGTCTATTTCATGTTTCACATCCTTATTTTCTTGAGTGCATAAATGTGCAATATTGAATAGCACTAAACTTTAAATCATTTACCTGTTACATGTGCATTACCATTTGAATTCAAATGCACAACAACTGTCCATTGACAATACTAAACAAATTAAATGAAACAGTATATGATAATAAATCACTCATGAATGTAGAAAAAATTATGCCCTACCAAGAATTTTCAAGTTTGGACTCTTTGCAGAACGTACAACATTCAGTAAGCAGCCTTATGTTAATAAACTGTAATTCCGAAGACACACTTGCTTGTGTCCCTGGGTCATGTCATACTAGACTGCAGTTTGATTTACTGAAGTATGTAAACCTTACCTGCTGTTTTTTCTCTCGCTCTAGTTTAAACATGGATTGTATGTAATTGCGGGCTTCCAGAAATGTTCGTCTGTGCGTAAGATCAGTTAGGTACTTGTGGTACATTCCACTGATATTGGCACATACTAATATCACAAAGTTACTCATCAGCTGTACAAAAAATACAAACTCATTGAAGCTCTGACATTGAAATAAAAAATTAGCTATTCATTTATCAATATTTAAGTTCTTATAAGGATTACCAGTATTGATAGCCATATAATTTTGTTAAGTAGTGTTTACTGTAAATGCAATAAGAAATAAGACATCATTGTCTCTATAAAAGGTTCTCTAGTATCAAATTATCTATTACATTTGTTCAATTGAACTGGGTTAATTACACAGTGATCAAATTTTAGACAGTTAATTGTTGAAGCAGTCAAATTTCAAATACCTGAATCCCACATTCAACATATGCATGCAACATATGTTTTCTATGCACATGACATAATGCATTTCAAACTGTTTAACCCAAACTACCATGTTTTAATCAAAATTGTGAACTAAAGGGATATTTCCAAATGGAAAGGAGACTCATACATGTTATACATATTTCCTTTTTTTTTTCCATCATTTTTCTTTTATATCAATTTGACACCTTCATGAAATGTTCTATTTTCTAATGTATCAATTGAAATTTTCAACCACTCTGTCAAACACCCTTATTGATATATCATCTGAGTAGAGTAAGAGTCTCACCTGTCCTACTAGAAACCTCTTGTCTTCTGCTAAAACTCCTGAAGAAATCAGCTGCAGAACAACAGTCAAAGCTCCCAGTACAAGAGACCAGCACTTAGAGAGCGGTAGCATGGTATAACACACAAAAATGGTGTAAAACACGACCACCATGTCGTCTGTCGGCCGTCTGTTGTAGGACGGCACATTGAAATATAGCACATTGAAATATAAATTGAGCAACACAAGAAGGAATATCCAGTAGGAAATTGAAATACAGGTCGGATAATGACAGTAGAATTTACTCCGCACTACAAATCCAAAAAACAAACAGTTTCCAGCAATTCCCGAGGATAAGATTGCTACATGCGAGATAAATTCTGTACTCCTTGTATCCTGTAATGAAGGGAGATAATGCAAATGATTAAGGCAGATCATATCCTTTGAATTCATATAAGAATCTTTCAAATTATGCTTAGTTGCTGTTTAACAGACTTGAATTTGATTGTTATTTTCTAATTTCATGTATGTTAATCTTATCATCTCTTTTTAAACCATGTATCCTTTTAGGATATTTGTATTCCAAGTCCATAGAAATGTTTAGGATTAATAACACTAAATCTTGATTCAAATTTTTGTCAAGTTTAAATTTTTTGGGGGGAGAGCATTCCCGTAAGAAATGATACCTGTATAATTAACAGGTTTAATTGTAATGATTTACATTTTGTAATTTATAATCTACACTTAATAATTATTAACACTGTATCTAAAATTTGGATATTCATGAAAGGGGGAGGTTATATCTGTTTTACCTAAAAATGTAAGAAATGTTTTACTAACACACTTGATAAAATAACAACAAGATAATTTAATTACAGTAGATTCCCAATTAAACACGAGGAATATATTTCCGCACAAAATCGCGAGAAGCAACTCTCGCATATTTTAAAATCTAGCTTTTATTTCTCAGACAGTTTTGAACGTTTATAGAAAACTATTTTTCTTAAGAAAAAAAATGGTGATCGCAATTATATATTCTTGCGCTTTGATGCAAAACAGTGAAATCGCAAAATTCAGTTCTCACGTATAATAAGGAATTTACAGTACATGTATTAATTCTTTTATTTCATGTCTGATTTGTTTCATCTTCTAAAAAACAAACACACCAAGAGATCTATAAATTAAAGCTAGATTATGTTTTTTTAATATCTTTCGAAGAACTTTTGCTTTCCTCTTAGCTATCATCCTGGTAAAATAGATTCGCACATATAAACAAAAAATATCCATTTCCGAAATGATCGAGTCTTACCTGGGTGTCAAAAAGGTGATAGAACAAAACGGTAAGACATATAAGGGTTGCCATGACAACTAATGCAATTGTCAAGGAATTCTTCATGTGAACGCAGTAGTATTGGTACAATTCTTCCATCTGCAGACTTTTGAAGGTCTCCTAAAAATTGAATGCCCATGAATTGAAAATGCATGTTACAGATTAATTAATGTGAGAAAAGATTAATGCAAACATTTTAGTTACAGCATGTAGAATTTATTTCACAGCTAAAAGCTGAGTATGTACAGTAGTTTAACGTTCATCTTTTGATAATTCTTTTATAAGTTCTACAAATTTTAATGATCGACCTTATATTCAAGTCAGACGGCATATATTAATGTATCTTGTATTAATTATTATAATAATAAATATTGCAAATATGGCTTAACTGATCCATCAATAACTTTTTCACAGTATTGCGATATATCAGTGTTTTTGTAATACATTAAACAACCTACATTTTGTATATTTATAAAAGTATCATAAATAGAAACAGCCTCCGATTTCTTTCTATATATATCGACCATAGATAGGTGATGTATTTTACGAGGTGGGAAAATATTGGTCAAAATATTATCCCATACATCATGCCTGTAACTAGACTTGAACAGAAAGGAGAGAAAATAGATCGAGTATTAATATAAAACTGTCAAGATGCTTGAGAACAGGGTGTTTAATTTGCCTACACGATATTTCCTTGGCTAAGACTGTGTGATTGGATAAGGGTCAGATTTCAGACAATTATAATTGCAATGTCCATCCTTTCATGCTGAAATATTTTATTTCGCAGTTTATTCTAGCATATTTTTACACAAATTTCAGTTTCATTAGTGGTAGATTTTTCAGCATAAGCTCTCCCTTAAAAATACCGGTATATTGATTTCACGGCACAAAATATTCTATGATAATTTGATTTCAGAAATTTAGATATCTCTCTAAATATTGAAAAATTAATCTCAATTATGAGAGATTCGTTTGTTCTAAAATAAAAGATTTAATAAAAAGGCATTTCATGCGGTATAAGTAACTTTCTAATGACAATTACACATTGAACAGTTTAAGATTAATGCTTGAATTTCCTAAAAATAGTATTTTTTAAGCATTAATTAAACGAAATTGCTGTAGAAATCAAAATTGTTTTGATAAAAACATTTGAGCTGATAGATAAAAACATTTGAGCTACAGATAAAAACATTTGAGCTATAAAAAATATCTGGAAAAAGCGCTTTTTGATTTCACAAAATATATCTTAGTACTTCGGTATAAACAGTTGAAATTTGATTGCAGATTTTGACAGTCAAAAATATGATGTCATTATCGAATTTAAAAAATTTACCACACCAGGTTTCCCGAAAATGACAGAAATAGAGTAGTGACGGAGTTAGGGTGTTATGGTGATTTTAGACAGCAGTGTGAGATATTGCTGATGAACAAACCACATACATCAAGGCAAGCAATAAATTAAAAACTGCCATCACAACACTGTGGACAAATTACCACACAATTAATTAACCAGAAAACAGGATCAAAATTCTGTTTTCGTAAAGCATTAGAATAATAATGAACAATCTCTAAGAGTGAAAGATAAAGTCAGATACAATTTTTGTTAATGTGCATGAATATAATATTGACTGAAAAGAATTTAGAATTATAAATTTTATTGAAGTCGGTATCATTTATATCTGCATGTGCAATGCAAACACTGTCAATAAAATAAATTAATCTAGAGTGCACAATTTCAAAATTTAAAAATACACTGTAATTAAGTCTACTAGCTGTAAGCCAATATCAATTAATTAACAGAACTTTATAATTACAATTTGTGAGTTTCTTTGGTACTTTCACACTTATTTTGAATGTTTGTATACAGGAGAATGAGGAGATAGCATCAAATCAAACAAAATCTAGATCAATAATTGATAAATTAAAGGTTGTCATCAGATCTAGACTGAAATCAAAGGCTTAAGAATTATTCATATAAAAGATCAACATTTTCTTTGATCACTTCTGAATCATATTATGCTGGTAAAAATATTTTTGTTTGCTTTACTGTGCATGAAATGCTGGTAGTTAAAAATAAAAATTCACAGTATCAGTTGTATTAATATCACTTCAAACTACCCCTAGATCCAATTAAGTTAATTTAAAACCAATTGTTTTTAATATCAATCCTTTTTCTAGGTGTGTGTGTGTGGGGGGGGGGGGGGGGGGGGGGGGGGAGTGGGGTTAGGTGGAGAGGGGGCATGGCAATTGCTCCCCTTTTATACTTTAGATTTTAGGTTCCTCCATAGACAAAACTAATCATGAGCTTTAGAAAATTAGAAAAAATGAGATTTCAGTTTGATCATAGTATACTATTTTTCACTATTTCTTGTTACTATGTAAAAAAAAAATAAATACATACAGATTAGCTTTATTTGTTGCAAAGTTAGTAATATTAAGCCAGAAAAAAAACCCCAGATAGACTATGTCACTTAGGTAGAATTATATACCTTTATGTCAAGCAATCCCACCTCTAATTATACAACCATGTAAATAATAGATGACACTAATTTGTGTATGACTGATTAAAACTAGCTACCTTGATGTGAGCTAACGAGAATTCCTTCCACATAGATTTCTCTCCATTTTCATTAACCAATCCATAACTTCTCCGGCGGGAGCCTTTGCCCACTGGGCTAATACCGAAGGTGTTGTTGTTTGTGATCATTGTTGTTAACGAGATCAATCGCTAAACTGGATGCTTCATGGTACCTCCAACTGTTTCACAGAACTACGTTAAATTTTAAATCCAATTAATTGCTGTCGCTGGTAATAATATCGGTACCTGGATCCCTAATCTGGAACTTTTTGCACAAAACAGCAAATCAGGCAGCGAGGTTGTCATTAGTACTTTTTCTTGTCCAGCTTCATGTCTGAAAGAAATCATTGAGAAAAAATTAACAGATGTAGAGAGCTAAAACCTTAAATTGTGATTTATTTGGATATTAAAGCAGTTAAATATGGAGCTAAAAGCTTGAATTGTAGAATGAAACACTAAAAACATCATCAGCTACAATTTTATGGACCTTTTCAAGAGCCATAATCAATACCTCTGTTTTTACCTGCACTTGACCTGGAAAATAAATGCTGTCCTTTTTTATCAACTCATGACTATATAAAATGACGACAGCGATAAATCCATCACACTTTTTTTTAAAAGACTAAAACACTTTATTCAACAGTTAATAATCAATCCCTGCATGCATAAAAGATATTGCAATATAATCTGCACTTGTCAATCCTTTTTAAAATAAAAACAACAAAAAGCGGGTTGTTATTCACAAAGTCCAGCGCAATAAAATACTCATTCTCTTCATCTGTCGGAGATAAATAAGTTCAGGCAATAATTACAAGAAGGTAGCCAAATCTGGATTTTTCTAACCTAAGGTAAAGTGATGAAGGATCTAACAGGTTTCTAAATGACCTGTTATCCCACTAAATACTGTATAGTAACTTGGGTTGTCACTAGAAATAATATCCCCGAGCTCTGCTCCTATGTAAACTCTTCTTGCTTGTTTGGTCGCAAGTCATATCAAATTTGCTCTTGGTTCATCGTATCTGTCCCATTTTCGTAGAATATCAATAAATGACATTACATATGCTTTTATCTTCATTAATTGATATGAATATTCATAAATTTGCATCAGATGATGATTTTATGAATGTGATAAAACAAGCTTCTTGTTTCTTTGGGAACAACGAAAGATGGGAGTGAAATTTGGGCAAGGTAAACTACATCTGTATCTAACTATCAACAAAAAGGGGAAGCTAGGACTTAAGATGTATATATGTGGTCATGTTCAACGTACAGTAGGATAAATTAACATTGTGAGGATAGTCATGACATAATACCAGATTATAGAGTTAATAAACAGCTAGGGGTTTTAATACTACAATTCTTTATATCTTATTGAGAATGAAATCTTAATCTTGGAAGTGATTGAATTTGGAGACAAGTTTCTTGTTTTGTACATCCATGTAAAGAATGCCATGCCTAAACTTTTGAGCCATTTGTCATGCAGCAATGGTGCTGAATTATTTAATTGAACAAATGAAAGGACAATGTGACAACATTTTCTATCAAAAACAGTACCATATAGAAGTTTACTAAATATATCAAGGCAAAGATAGTAGGGGCTATTAAAATATCTAGCAACTTTATTAACAATGGTTACAGTATGCAAAACGTAAATTATTTGTTTCTTAGATAACTTTTTATAAAATGGCACATTAAGAACAAATATCAATAACTAATTCAACAGCTTTCCCTTCAACTCAAAAACCAATCTGATATATAAAACCAAGAAATTCTGTATCAACTCAATAAAGCTCACATTCCATAAGGCCTATACAGTATAAAATTCATTACTCTATTAAGCTGCCCTAAAGCTTTAGTTACCCAAAAAGCTTCCTTTAAAAACAAAACTTTTAACACTTCCTTTTTCCATCTAGAAAACTGCAGAGGTAGAATTTAAGGAACTGTCATTTAAACCAATTCATATTTTTTAAAAAAAGCATGATTTAACCAGAACTGCATTTAATTGACTTCCTGATTCAAAGTGAGAATTAACAAAAATCTGTAAATTAAAACAAAGTGTTTCACTAATGTGACACATTACAAATAGGCATTTATTTCGTAAGAGTTGTTATTCATCAAAACGCTACCTGTATATGTATATATATAAGATATATGTACAGGTTACATATCACGTAAAATATACATTAGGGATTTTTTTTTTGTGGGAAGGTAACGTGTAAGTTTCCTCTCTTTTTTGTGAGTCGATCAAGTATGATCGATCAAAAACTTAATATTTCTCTAAAAACTGGGCCTGTAACTAGTTGAACAAGAAGGAAACAAAATTCCCACGTCTCGGTTGTTTTAAGTACGCAAACAATCAAACGAAATACCCGCGAACATTAAGCGAACATTAAATGTAAAAAGTAGTTTTAAATTCTTTATGACATATATCACTTACCTACTTTCTTTCAATTGGTAATTATTAAAAACTCCATTAAAGTCAAATATATATCTTCGATATATACACGCTTTGTGAGCACAAGTTATCACCGATGCTGATAAAATTTCCTCCTACGGGGGGCCAAATATTGATATCTGGGACTTCACCTGGTATTAACAGTCCAAGAAACACTCTACGGTCTCCATTCCATTCATGTTGCATCAACGTCGGACTTTACCGCGTAACGCGATGCAATCTGCTGCTCTGACACGGACTAAAATGACGCGCACAGATGACTGCATGCACAAATATCTCCTGGGTACTGTTGTACAAATCGTCATCAATATTATGGGCATTATAAATCGCTGGCAAATTAACTAAAGACACGGCCCGTGTCTGCTTGTGTACGAAATATTTCTACATTTCAAATTTACAGGTGTAACAAGATGACAGGTAACCACTACTGGCCTTGCTCTGCTATGCTTATTTAAATACATATGTAATTAATAGGAAGTGTTTTGGTTCTTGCTTTATCTTAAATTCACTGTATGAAGACTATGTACAAAAGATAAACCGTCCTAAATATAAAAAACCACGGAAGTTCGTTCTTTTAAGCATTACTTGAACATTTTATATTTATGAATTCATGTAATGCTGCAAATAATTTTAAAAGCGTGCATGTAAATCGATCAACACGTCAAAATACTTGAAACAAAAAATAACCAAGCATGTGTCCACGAACTCTAAATCAACGGCAAATGTTAATTTATCATCTACCATGTTGCATACATCGGGTCTTCGTGTTTGTAACAGCTTATACTCTCTCTCTCTCCTCTCTCTCTCTCTCTCTCCACGAAAACTCGGTAGATTTTTTTTAACAAAATAAACCTTGCTATCGTTGTGACCTGAATTCAACTTATATGCAAATGTGCAAGTATATCAAAATTATATATTGTATATATAATTACTTGTATTAAACTATTTTTGATACGGACTGTCTGCGGAAATATTTTGTGTTCATAATGCACATATAGAAGGAAGTGGTTCTGTCTTGGATGGAGAGAAGAAATAACTCTTTTTCGATTATCAACTTCCTTAATTAATGCTATTACTTATCAAAACTTTCAAACGTTCGTGAAAAAAACCCAATATATTAAAAAAAATCATATTTATAATACAAATTAAGCGTAAAAAAAATCATGTAAATCTTACACCCTGTTTGTATCATAATGTCAAAGTTCATGTACATGTATATTCTACAAATAAAGGCCTACCTTCATGCGTTAAGCACGTATACGTAGTGGTCGCTGTTCTTTCTCCAGCACATGTCGCGTAGTCTTGAGAATCCCCTGGCGCACCTGTTCAACGGGCCGATAATACCTACCCACAGCCACATGTAAACACTGTATCAAATTCAAATTAAGCAGATAAAATTAGACCTCGTCCACTTATAGGGGATTTTTCATTGACACGATGTTTGACCGTTTGAGTTTGCGCGTGTTAGACGGTATGACATTTACTGAACAAGGATATAACTATCATATTCTCGTTTCCTGATTCATAAAGCATGTTTCATTTCACATGAGCAAAATCTTAGTTTTTTGATGAATTATATACAAAGGGCCTTTATCTTGTCTATTTTTGTAATACATGTACATAAAATAGTTTTGACGCGTATTATTATGCCAAAACAGAAAGAAATGAATAAACAGTCAATATACATAAATGCATACGAGTATAGTATGTTTATTATAGTTTACTCACCACTCGAGGCCTCCCAGGGCATGCATAATTTCAACAATATCATATTAATCATTTTCAAAATAAATGTTCATACAATATGTAGAATGAGATATGTCTATTTTTTACAATGGTCTTTAATTTCTTATGGGAACGAAAATGTACGTTATCACATTGGATGCATTCTACAAAGTTCAATATATATATATATACACAGTTATGCGTATATATATGTAATTTTACTGTTTTCAGTGACCTACTATCAAGAGGAGTGTTTGAACAAAGAGATGAATTCATTGTCAATACATTCATGTTATATATTACATGCACATATATAAACTGTTGTTCGGAACGTAATACATTTATCCATAATTTTACCTGCTGCTGAGATAAAAAAAAAATAATAATAAAGAAATGTAAAAGAAAAGTTTGAATATCAATGTATATATGTACATTAATTATATGTCCAAAACTCACTGTCGCAAATCACAGAAAATAGAGACAATCGATCTGAATTACCCTTCAGTTGGTTTGCCGACGATAATTAAAAAGCTAAAAGGGACTACGAACGAAAGTATTGTGTCGCCCCCTACCTTAGAATCATATTTTCGAAGTGTCTTCTAAGAACTCTTTATGTTTATAAAAAAATATTTACAAAGACAAGAAAATGTATGAATTTTTAGAGAATATGAAATATTACCTCAACGAAAGAGAGATAACTCTGTAGTTTGGATAAAAAATACACTGATAATAAACACATCTTATATTTTAATTTAGAAAAGTTAGGACCAGTATTAATTTAGATATAGTCATCAAATGGGCACCTGCTCCAAAAACTTTGACTGGCTCAAAAATCCTCAACCTTCTCCAGCATCCAAAATCTTTGGCTCAGATTCAGCATTTAAGCCTGTCAAGTGCGTAATATCATAAGATGCACCAGCCATGCAAGTTTGGTGAAGTTAGAACCCATAGTAACTTAGATATGGCTATCAAAGGGCACCTGCTCCAAAAACTTTTACCTGCTCCAAAAACCTAACTTTTACCTTACTCCAGCATCTGAAATTTATGGGCCAGATTCAGCATCTTCTAAGTCCATATGTAGGTCCAGATGCATCATCTATGCAAGTTTGGTGAAGATATGACAATTACATGTAGTAACTTAGATACAGTTATCTAAGTGCTTCAAAAACTTTAACCAGGCCTGGATGCCAACCCCAATGCGGGGAGTTCAGCATCAGCTCACTGAGATGAAGTCGTTAAGTAAGTACACAATAATGATTAAATATATAAATGAAATTTATTAACATTCAACTTAACCACTTGTAAAACACATGTACAACAAACATGTTTCAACAAATTTATATAGTATTACTGAAAATTTGCCTCATCATTTTTTAACAGTTAACACATTTATTTGCTTTGGCAGGAGGGGCTGCATTTATCAATGACTCATTCACTTCACACAAAATGAAATAAATAGTCCAATATATGATTTAATTGAGATAAATCAAGATGCAGAAAGAAATATTTAATTAAATGCTTACACAATATGACTGCAATATGTTCATGAATTTTTATAGCTACCTTAGGTCCAATACCAACTCTGTAAAATGTATAACCCTTTTGATCTTCATACAAATATACTTGATACTAAATTTAATGTTCAAGTGTAAAAAACAAATTGCATCAATAGTAACAGTTATTGCCCCTAATGACTGAGAGTCATGTTTTCTACTTTCGAAATTTAGTCAAGATTTGATAAAGAAGTTATATATTCAAACGTTATTTATGGATGACTCATGACAAATGATGATGGACAAGCAGTGATTGCCACAAAGTCAGCAGACTGACCTTCTAAAATAATGAACACTACCCAAGAAAGTAAAACATAAGCAATGAAAGTCATTTGTGTTTCCAGTAATTCAGAACTTTAGTCTTTAAGTCAGGTGGCAATTTGAGGTGAAATAATTTTTGTCCTATTTCGTCCTCTGGATCCTCTTGTTTTGGCTGTCAAAAAAAGAAAACAGTATACCCCGGTAAATGGTGATTGTTTTTTCTTTCCAACAGAGAACTGTAAAGAAATTTTTACAGGGGAAAACTGTAAGTTTACAATTGGTAGGTTGACTGCATAAAGTCTGCATTCCTTTGTGTAACAGTTACAATTAGATATTGTGTCAACTTTAAAAGAAATAACTCATTTTAAAAATCAGCAATAAAAATTTTTCTTCAATGAAATTTTTAAGAAATGTCAAAGTGTGTTTGACCCACATGCATCGATCAGCATTGATAACATTGTTATCATTCGCTATGAATCTGTAACTAAAATTTGTATGCATTTCTGTCAATCAAAGGATTTTACTGCTATAGTCTGTCCCAAGATATTTATGTAGCACATTTGGACGATTTTTAATAAAAATACACATACCTGTGATAGAAGCGCAATTGAAATAGATGAAAGGGAAAATATCCAAGATAACTTCATTCACACATGATCAGTTTTCACTCAGAAAAAGTCACAGGAACGAAAACAGATTTTTTACGAAGATTTACAATGGGAAATGTTGAAATCTTTTCTCCATTCGGAAGTCACTAAAAATACCTCAAACAATTTTTCAATGTTATCATCCGGGTCTATTGCAATACAATATCCCCGTAGACATCACAGTTTTTAGCCATGTATTGAAACCTGATAAACTAGAGGGGGCGTTTCAAAGAAAAAATCTTGGAAATTTTTCATACTTTTGAATGAACACCATTTGAAGACTGAGGTATTTTTATAAATATCAAGTAATAAAGCAAATTGTGAATCGAGGATATCTTGAGACAGAGCATAGTTCTGGATCCTATACCAGTAGTGCCAGTACATCATAAATTTAGGCTTAGTGCAAAATACCGTGTACATATTTATTATATCTCTATCCATTGTATATACACACACTGTGTGTTGTTTGTGAAGAACTACATTTTTGCTACAGGGGATATGCTGTATAAATAAAATATTATTCCATGAAAATTTATTGATACAAATGTTATGAATTTTGATGAGGGTCATAAAATCCTCTTCAATTATCAATCAGTTATTCATAAAAGTAAACACAGAAATTTACGCAATATAATTATGTACATACCAATGGTGGGAGCTGTGATGAGGATATTTCTGGAAAAACAAAAAAAAAGTAAAACCATTTATGTTTGTGTAAGCTTCAAGGCATATCGTTACATGTACTAGTAACTGGATCTGGATATATATATATTAATCATTTGCTGAATATACCTTTTTAAAACCAGTAATATTCTTCTCATAATTTAATTACCTTGATCCTGTTCCATCATGTCTGACTGACTATTGGTTGGCCTCTCTGAATTATGAAGTACCGATATATCTACAAAGTCCTCTGCAAAATTGTTTGAGAAAAATAATCAGTACGTATTTGAATTTTTTTTTCATCTTATATCTTTTATCACAAGGACAGGGGGATTATGAATCAAAAATGTTATTCAAACACTGTACCTGATTGACTTTTTTCTTCCTCTGTGCTGCTAATACTTATAGGTATGTCTCCATCATTTACACTACCACTGTTATCTATAACTTTGGATTTTGCTGCAGAGTTCTTTTTCCCTTGATCCCCTTTGATTTTCTTTGGGGAGCCTTTAGAGTTTGATTTTTTACTAGGCTGAATTAAAGACTGAGACTCCTCACCTGGGTCTTCAACAGAACTAGAAAGGTTTTGAATATCAATTGGATCCTTTTCTTCCTTACTCGACCTTTTACTTTTCCCCACAAAATTCAACATCTTATCCATCACATTGGATACAAAACCCCTTTCACCTCTATCACTTGATTTCTCACCACTTTCACCATCAGTTGCCTTGCTTCTTCTTTCCTCCGTTCTTTTTCTCTTTTCCAATGTACTCTCTTCAATTGAATCCTCTAACAACCTTTTCTTGCTTCTCAGCTGTCTTTCATCAATGGAATCATCAGCTAACTTGCGCAACCTTTCACTTTCCACCATCATCTCAAAGTAGTCCTGGAAGGATTTTGTAGCTGATCGACTCAAATTTTGAAGTCTCGGACTCTCTCTGCTTTTTTCACCAGAGTTCCGAGGACTGGCACTCAAAACAGGGGGAGATAAATGAAACTGGGGTTCGTCGGAAGAACTCTTCTGAATTTCTTCACTTCCTTTTCCACAGGTTTCCCGGGAACCTCTTGAACTACCAGTAGCCTCTCCCGAGCTAGAAATAAGAATTGGAGATGTGTCCTGAATGGGTAAAATGTTGTCTCCTGAACTATGGACAGGACTAATCTGTTTCTCTTTAGTGTTGTCTGGACTTAACTGGGGAGAAAAGGGGGCAGTACATGGTAGGTCTTCTCCCTCTAGTTGTGGGACAAAACCTTGAGTTCCTCCAGTAAAAATGTAATTTGAAGTTGTACATTCCTCCTGATGGTCCTCAGTTTGGAATGCTCCTGTCTCCTGCTCACATGTAATGTCTTTGATTTTAGAGTTGTCTGTATATTTTTCCTTTGGACTAGTCTGCTCATTTTCTTTAACAGGGCTCTCAAATGACTGTGAGTCTTCTCTTTCTTTGATGGATTCCTAGTTACGAAATAGTTTGTACCAGATATATGTGTAGGTAATTAATTGTATGAAATTGATAATGATAAACTTTAGTCAAACAATTAAGGATGTACAAAAAATGCATTCTTTACCTTCCCTGGCATTTTGTCATCTCTGAGTCTTTTCCTTGGTGACTTTCTGGGTACTATTACTCTATCTTGATTGGGTTGACCTGAAAATTTTAATCCCATTACAATTAAAATGATAACCAAATATGTAAGTGTGCATATGTTTAGGTTACCTCAAGTATTAAAGTTAAAAAGCTGGTGAGTTATTCCTCTATACATGCATACCCAAAAATCTGATACACCTATTCAAGTCCAAAAAAAATATCTTTAGTTCTGCAGGCCAAGAATGTAGCAGGCAGGTGTTTTAATTTTTTTCATTGCAACCTTTGAAAGGAGAATAATTGCTATTCTTTAACAATACGAGAAATAGAGTTACTACCCTTTTCAATTTTGCGATAAAATTATTCAAAGCTGCAGCTTTCGACCTTATTGAATGGTGCCTAAGAATAATTCATTTTTTCACCATTAATGAATTTTTATGTTAACCAGTGATACAGTACAAGTCCTGACCTGGTTGAATGTCATCAGGACTGTCCAGACTGACTGAGGGCTGACCACATGGGATGTCCAAAGGGGGTGAGTCCATCTCAGACTGGGTGGGAATGTAGTTTTCCTCCCATTCTAAATTTGGAAATTTAAATATCAGAGAAACGTAGAAAAAATGATGTCTGTGTCACTACTCCTTGATAACATATGGCTCAGTAGTCATAAGTGTTTGCCCAGTAACCCAAAGGTCACTGGTTCGAGCCCAATTGTGGTCATGTGTTGTTGTATCGTTTGACAAGGCACTTTATCTTCATTGTCTCATGTCCAGTCAGCTGTAATGGGTACCATTCTATACTGGGAGCTAATTCATACAATACACGTACTTATAAATCTTGTAATTTGGTGTCATAGGAGAGTGCAGTTTCTTGCATATTGAGACTGCGAGATTTCAAATAATCCAAAACAATACGTTAATACTAATAACTATTAACTAACAGTACATAGAAAACACACACATTAACTGTACCCACATAAACCATTTGAAATACTCATGCAAAATTCACTGCTATGTACACAAATCAAAATACTGCCCCCCCCCCCCCCCCCCCCCCCACTCCCCTTTCTCCAAAAGACTATAAAACTTTTCATAAACCATACAAATATTTATGTATCAGATATATCAATGTGTAACACATTACCTTTAATATTCTCCAACTCTCTTTGCTGGGAAACACTTATCTTAAATTCCTCGACAGTCATCACTACTTTAAGTAAACTCCTTGGGTCTTCCACAGAGGCTGCTATTTTAGATAAAGAAGAAGTATGGTGAACAAACAGCATCTTTAATAATGTCATTCAAACATAGATCCCAACAGAAACTTATATTGAATGTTGAGTTCACAAAAGTAGTGATGATATAAGTCAATAATGTTCAACTTCATGGCATTCTGAAAATATATAAACTTTAGATATGAACAAATAAAATACCGGGTAGTTACCAAATATTGTGTGACAATATATATAATACTGATAATGAGTAGTACCTTAAACAAGGCAATTCTATCTACACAGTACTAATATCATACAATTATTGGAAGAAATTTCTGGAGAATCCTCTTGTGTCTCAGTCTGGGTATCATGGCCACCATGAGTAAGATCGAGGGCCAGACTGGAGTCGTTCTGTAGCATTGCTTCCAGACACTGCGTTAGAGAGAAACTCTCTGTAAGGCCAGCAGACCTTCAAAAAAGATGTGTACAGTAGAATTCATGTAGTAATGAAAGGTCAGGAAAATGTGAGCACACCTTAATTCTACAAATATCCATTATATTCCATAAGCAAAATTATTTGCACCATCTTTCTCCCTAAAAAATTGGTGATACAGGATTTCAAACAGTTATACTAAAAATTCTCAATTCTTCATCTACATGTATTATTAATTAAGTTATCTTAACTTGAACCTACATCAGATGTTAATCTGCATGCTTACCTCATTTCCTCCCATTTGACCGTTGCCTTCTCCTGGACAGCAGTATTGTCCATACTTTAAGGAAAAATACATGTAAATCTTATTTTTTGATAACTATGAAGACTCTCACATCAGGTTAATCATCAAGTTATGGTGAGAAATACAATTTTAATCCACAAACTTATCAATATTAACATTTATCTCATACGTGTGGCGTATACTACCCGTGTGATAAACCTTTGCTTTATCAAATGGGTGATGCTTTATCAAATACTTCTGGTCCGAACTATTTTTGACACAGCCCCTCACTTCAACGCTTCAGTAACCTATTTTTAAAGACTTTCTAGTATTTTCCATATAGCTATATCTCCTACCAAATATTCATTTAAAAGGGATTTTGTCGAAGATTTAAATTACAAATATAAAGGAAAACACATAACTGTGAAGTTTATAAAACTGCAAATCACGTTATAGTCTGTCCCAAGATATTCATGCAGCACATTTGGCCGATTTTTAATAAAAAATACACATACCTGTGACAGAAGTGCAATTGAAATCGATGAAAGGGAAAATTTCCAAGATATCTTCATTAACATATAATCATTTTTCACTCATAAAAGTTCACAGGAACGAAAACAGATTTCTTACGGAGATTTATAATGGAGAATGTTTACATCTTTTCTCCATTCAGAAATACTCGGAATACCTCGCGCAATTTTTCAACGTTATCATCCGGGTCTACTTCAATACAAAATCCTCGTAGACATCAAATTTTTTAGCCATGTATTGAAACATGATCAGCTAGAGGGGGCGTTTCAATGGAGAAATCTTGGAAATTTTTCATACTTTTGAATGAACATCATTTGAACCCTGAGGTATTTATAAATATCGAGTAATTAAGCAAAATGTGAATCCAGGATATCTTGGGATAGAGTATAGCTATCAAGGAGTTCATTCTGACGACGCAATGAAAACAGAGCACTTTGGTTGTGTTTCTTTACAAGAACTTACCGAAATAATGTCTCCCAAGACTTTTATTTCACCAGCAGTAAGCATCCCTATTCAATATTTTCAACTTCGAATCATTAGGCTAGTGTTCGTTTTATGAAACATCAACAACTGTTCCTCGTTCGAGTCATTCAAACTAACGAGCATTCGCAACTTTGTGTATGTCAACAAACTTGATTATTTAAGTCTCCTGATCAGTATTTCAATTTTATTAAGTGATAAAGCTCTACAAAAAATTATTTAGAGATAAAAAATTATTTCAAGGTTTATTTCAGTGAAACTTTACATTAAAACAGTTATATTTATCTCTGAAATGACATACTAAATTGTATTGCGCAAGGTCACAGTAACCGCATAACACAACGTTGCATCATCGTTTAATCTTTGAAAAAAATCGATTCGGGTCATATTAGGGGCTGTCTCAAAAGCTTCATAATATAAATCAAATTGTATGAGATAAATAGAACATCTACAATTGTGTGATTTTATATTTGCTTTATCCAACTCGTTGAAATGGTTATATTCGCTCGGCAAGCCTCGCGAATATATACACCATTTTAACTCGCTGGATAAAGCAAATATAAAATCACACAATATAGATATCCTCTATATATTAAATTGAGTGTGCAAAGCTTTTTTTTAACAAAAAATCATAAGATATTAACCTTACATGTATTTAAATGTACATACCAAAATCTGACATTTTCCTTAAGATCAAAGCCTTCTTGCAGATCCCATATTTGGAACTTTTCTACTCTAATGTAGTACTCACAAAATTCCTTTCAATGAAAAACAATCAACATATATTCTAATTTCAACTTATTTAACATTTTTAAATATAAATTATCATGGTAATACAAGTAAAATGATACCCCTAATGTTGAGATATAAAGTGATCTTGAACTTGTTCAAAGTCAATAAAATTGGATGTTTTGACCCAATCTGCAACCACTTGTGAGTAGTGGTAGCAGAGCAAAACTAGACAACATTGAGATGGTGACCATCTCAAAGGGCCCCGCTTAAATAATGGACAATAGGATGAAAAGAATTTCAGAGAATTTTGCTATGACCTTGACCTATAACTTAGAAATTTTCAAGCTGGCATAGAACTTCAAATTCAATCTCATTTCCTCTTACATACAGGCATTTTTGTTCAATCTGAGCAAGATTAAGCAAATGGGAAATAATCTACGGTCTAAAACTGGTTATAAAGAGATCAATGATGACCTTCACATTGACTTGGTTTAAGGTCACTGCACACCATTAACCAACAAGAGACCAATAGGCCTTAACGGTCACCTGAGTACCATAGCCCATACACAAAATTGTGGAGGAGTCTCATAAATGCATTTAATTGAGTTTCCTCCCTGCCTGAATTCTTTTGGAATGGACTTTTAATCCTATAGTTTAGCACAAGACTTATCGCTTATATCAGAGTGTATGACCTCCTGCTGAAAAGGAGCACAGCTTCCATGCATAGTATTTTTTTCCCCAGGTATGATAACTTTCATAGTAGGTTTTTTACCTATGTTTTCATAGATAAACTAAAACAAGGTGGCTAGTATACTACTAATTACTTTACTATTAACAAGTCTACTTGTTTATTTAAAGAAATTTAAAAACTGTTTTTATTTCAAATGATAAAAGGACTTGCATAACTATTTTGATTTACATTATATTTAATGATTAATTACTAAATATGAACAAGCAAAGGAGGATAACTCCATTTTGAAGACGCAAGGAAAGATAACTCCATTAACTGTTATAATTCTCTTCCCTGAACTCCTTTCAAATGCTTTCACAACATCATATCGATAACTTTGATGGACAGCTACATTATTTATTTTTCTTTTCTAAACATGTGAATTTCTTTCATTGAAATTCCTGAGCAGAATAAAATAAGACAAATACATCCCCCCCCCCCCCCCCCCCCCCCCCCCCCCCCCCCCCCCCCCCCCCGTCATAACCCTTGCCATACATGCAGATGATAAGGAATATTATTAAAGATGACAGGATAATTTTTTTTCTAAATATGCAGTTAGTTTTTTTATTATGTGTTCTGTGTCTGTAGAGAAGAAGATTTTTAAACATTATGTGCATTAACACTATATGGCCATACCCCCCCCCCCCCCCAACCACCCCTACGACCTGAACCCCTGACCCAGGGGCCATGAATTTCACAATTTCACATGTGTGGGCATAAAGCCCTGTCCCAGGGGTCATGAATTTCACAATTTAGGTAGAGGAGTCCGTGGACATCATAACCATGCACTCAGTTTTATTCAAATTTATATGGGAATAGAAGAATTTTCAAAGATTTAATACATTTTCACTATATGGCCAAAGTGGCCCCACCCTAAAGCCTGAACCCCTGACCCAGGAGCCATGAATTTCACAATTTTGGTAGAGGGCTTCATGGACATCATAACCATGCATTCAGTTTTTTCCCCATATGTTTGGGAATAGAGAAGAAGATTTTTGAAAATTTGGCTTTTTTTTCATATTTTGCCCCGCCTGTGGCCCCCCGGGGGAGGTAGAGCCAAGAATTTCACAATTTAGATTCCTCTTACCATAGAGATGCTTCACACCAAAAATGGTAATAATTGGCCCTGTAGTTTTTAAGAAGAAGTTAAAAATGAAAAATTGTTAACGCACGACAACGACGAAGACCAATTGTAAGTAAAGTATTAGCCAAAAAGGGCTAAGTGGAGAGTATATATATGCTCTTTAAAAGAATTTTTGTGTGATCCGATATGACCTTGGGCCGATGGGAGAGAAGATATGCTCCGGACAAGCAATCTCGGATGGACAGACGGACGGACAAACGGACGGACAGATCACTATAGGGCGCCCGCAAAGCAGGCCCTAACTATAAAATGCCATGGCTGGTTATTTCATGAGAATATGGTGCTTTTTTACATTTTATGCTGTGGTTATTTATTGTGAAGATGGTACTTTATTATGTAAAGATGGTGATTTATTATGTGAAGGTGCTTTTTAATGTGAAGGTGATTTAATTATTATGTGAAGGTGTTTTTTTATGTAAAGGTGCTTTTTTATGTAAAGGTGGTCACTCAGAACTCCTCATGTTTTTGAAAAAACACCAATTTTTTGGGCCCTGCTCTGCGGATGCCCTATAGTGATCAGTCTGTCCATCTGTCCATCTGTCCGTCCGAGATTGCTTGTTCGGAGTATATCTTCTCTCCCCTTGGCCCAATCTGGCTCATACTTCACACACAGAGTGCCTTTGGGTAAAGGATGTGCAGTGACCTTGAAACATGTTTCTAGGTCTAAGGTTAAGGTCATAGCAGAATTATATATAAACTCCTTGTCCAGAGCATATCTTCTCTCCCCTTGGTCAAATCTGGCTCATACTTCAAAACAGTCAAGGGTCAAGGTCATATCGGACCATGCAAAAATCTTTTTTCATTTCTATTTGGCTTATACTTCACATAAACAGAGCTTTTAAGTAAAGGGTGCGTTGTGACCTTGAACCAATTTTCAACTTTAAATGTGAAGGTCATAGGAGAATTATATGAAAAATCCTTGTCTGGAGCATATCTTTTCACTCTTTGCTCCAATTCAGCTCATACTTCACCCACATGGTGTCTTTGATTAAAGTGAATGCAGCAACTTTAAATGATGTTTGAAGGTCAAGTGTCAAGGTCATATCAGATCACACAAAAATCTTTTTAAGAGCATATATATTCTATCCACTTAGTCCTATTTGGTTAATACTTTAATTAAACAAAGCTTTTTGGTCAATGGTGTGCAGTGACCTTAAATCAAGTCAAATGTGAAGGTCATCACGGATCTCATTACAACAAATTTTAGACCGTAGATTATATCTCATTTGCTTAATCTTGCTCAGATTGAACAAAAAAGCCTGTATGTAAGGGGTAATGAGATTGAATTAGAAGTTCTATGCCAGCTTGAAAATTTATAAGATATAGGTCAAGGTCAAAGCAAAATTCTCTGAAATTCTTTTCATCCTATTGACCATCTCAATGTTGTCTAGTTTGTTTTACTTTCAAACTTTTGAGATAATAGTTCTTAAACTCAGTCTTCAAAAATAGGAGGAGTTCTGAGTGACTACCTTTACATAAAAAAACACCTTCACATAAAAAACCACCTTCACATAATAATAATACATGTAATAGTTTTTCACTATGGTCAAAAACATATGACATTTATGATTCTCAAGTCATAAGCAATTTTTGGTTACATGAACGATGATTCTCCTTTCAGGATAATCTATTGCATTTTAACAGTCGGTCCAACAGGATTATTGAATTCTATCAATAAATGAGCATGCAAAATGAAAATATATTCATATCCAGCTTGACTTATCTGTCACACATTTTAACACTCAATGTGGCAGTAGACAACTAGTTTTTAGCTCTCATGAATATACCGGTATGCTAATATGGTTAGATAGTGAGTGTAAAACTTTGAACATTTAGAAAAATTAGTTTGAAGATGGTATTTAAAAAGTACAATGAGAAATAGAATGGTACATATTAAATGTACTTACCAAATGATCATGGAATTTAAATTCCACTGAGTATTGATTCACAATGATCAAAGCTTTGCTCCAATCCAAATCAGAATCATATTCACTGCAAGGAATAAAATTTCAGTACATAAAGTGATCTATTATAGCACTATATAGAAATACTTATATGTAGACCACATCACTTGTCTGAAAAAAAAACCCGACTGTAACCTAACACAGAAATCATTCAATAAAGTTTGAGCCTTGGGGGATGGAGGGTTGACAATTCCCATAAGCTTATGTCACCATACATCAGGGTTTTCTATACAATACTAAGTATGTAAAACCCTGCCGATATCTTTAACTTTCTTTACCCCTATTAAATTGCATTAATTGATTTGAGAGATATTTACGCACAACACAGAAGACCCAATCACCAAATCTGGTGCGAAAGAGTACAATCTTCCTTCAGTATTTCTTGAAGAACTGACTCTCCACTCTACTATTATACTTACGCTGATAAACATCAATATACATCATTTCATTGATGTAATATTTTTTATATACTTATGCTGATAAACATTTCATTGATGTAAATATTTTTTAACAGTTAAATGAATTTAATTTACAAATTTATTATTATACCAAAGGTTATATTAATTGAATAACAGAATGAGAAATTAAATTGTGAAATCAGAAAATATATCACTGTACACTATTTTTGTCAGCATAATTCGGCTTTTCCAATGGCTCTTCTGTTAATTGTGCATTACTCATAGAAAAAGACAGATATTTTGAAAAATAAATCATAATTGCAGAAAGGGAATAAAGGTGAAAAAATGTAAATATAAGCATTGAATCATTATTTTTTGAAAGATGTGGTCTCATAACTGCAACGGTGTGTGAAAACAAATTTTCATAACGAGCTAGCACTTTATTTAATTTGTATGCACAAACCATTGCAGTTATGAGACCACATATCTTTAAAAAAATAATGATTCAATGCTTAAATGTTTACAGTTTATCTCCATTCGGTAGTACTTGAAACGCCTCGCACAATTTTTCAATGTTATCATCCGGATATTTCATGTCTTCATAGAATACAAAATCTTTGACTTTTTATTTCTAGCTGACAATCTAGAGGCAGAGTTTCAAACAAAATCTTTAAATTTTTTCTTATGACTGAATGGACATTATCTGAATGCTGAGGTCAAACTTCAAATAATAAAGCAAAATGGGAAATGAGGATATCTTCGGATAGAGTACTAGTATAGTCAAGTGATGTTTACTTGAAAACACTATATTAGTGGGTGTGGTAAGTGCGTTTTATACACAAAGGTCCACAATTCTTTATGGAATCAAGACATAAAAGTGCATGGACAAAAACATGATTAAGGTACAGCCTGACCACCTTCCAATTTCTTTCAGAGATTCTGGTGTAAATACAGCTTTGATGTAAACTTCGAAATCGCTGATCTCTCTAACCAAACTCCCATCTGCCAATGGCCCAGATATGTGCTGAAACAAAACGACGAAAAAATTATTCTAAATAAAAAAAAAAACATAAAACACCCTGCTGTAAAAACTTAATAATTTAAATGCTAAGAACAGCTGAACAAGTTCATGCTTATACTTCCTAACCTTCACTATTTTCGCTGGATATGCAGGTCGTTTTCGGGGGTCATCTAATATCTGCTTATCTATCCACTTCGGTTGTCTTCGGGATCGAGAAAACCTTCTAAATGGCATAATTATTCATTGATATCATATCAAAACATATTTGCATTTGCCGCGGTTTTGCTTAGAGGAAATTCGAATAACTTTTATATTCATTCGGTGCACCTTGGTCAACTTGATTGATAGACATGACAAAATCCAAGGTGTACCGAAAAAAATCCCCCTTGAAGGAATTAGATAGTTCGTGTCTGAAAATTGTCGGTAACCGTAATACCTGTGGAGACATTCACGCGTATATGAAAGTTGTATCAACGAATTCAAACATATATTTTTTTACGCACATGGTCTAAAATCCTCAAAAACTCAGATGATATTGCAAAACCAATGATTATAACATACTGTAAGTCTTCATTTTCTAACAATAAAATTGACTTATAGGGGAGATGGATTTCCCGGAAAAATTATTTTTGAAAATCAATTTTTTTTGTTATATTCTATAGTACCTATTTCTAAATTTTTCGAATTTGTATTTTGAACATATATATCATATTGCTCTTGCGATTTTATTATGAATCTTCAAAGATGGCTAAAACAGCATTTTCTCAGTAAAATGGTATATTTCTGCATGGTTTTTGGCATAGATATCCTTCAGGACCGGCCTGCCCCCTAAAAAATCTTTGATATTTTGATAAGTTTTGTTGAAAGGAATAAATTAAGATAAATTTTTCTTAGGGGCACCCTGGCCCTGGGGTCGAATTTTGTAAAACAATGACAAAAATTTCGGAAATTGATTTTTATCATAGTGGTCTATATATACACCTATAAGTTTAGGTCCTGGATAACTCAGTAAGTTAAAGCGCTGACTAATACAACAATGATGTTTTTTTTTTAGCCCTGGTTCGATTCCATCTGTAGGCATACTTTTTCTTTTTTAAAATTAACGGCATTTATAAACACCGTTTTATTTTTTAATGCAGAATTGTGCATTTTGTATATTAAACTTCGGTCTCCTTCCTTAAATGCACATTTGCTCTTTAAGTTAAAGATGGAAAAAGTAGATACATGTACTTAACTACATGTAAAAGCAATCAACCGGAACTATACCTTAGTCATCTTCACAACGTCAAGGCTTGAAATCGCGTCACGCGAGACTTTCGATAGTTGTTCATATGTCCTTGGTTGTAAATAAACGCATATAAAGAACATGTATCGTATTATAGAAAGTAAACTGAAAATAAACTTTAAAGGTAATAAAATAAAAAATAAAAAGGTCCATAACTCAATATTGCTCAGACAACGATTGTGAAACTTTTTTTTTTTTCAATCACTATACATTATGAGAACTAGAACCTAAGAGTTTACTGTGTATGGCCAAAAATAAAAAAAAATGGAACGGAAATCGATAAGCTTTATGTAAAGACAGAAACCAATACCGGCCCTATAGGTCAAGTCTTTAGTTATTTAAGCATTGAATCATTATTTTTTTAAAGATACAATCTCACAACTGCAGCGGTGTGTGCATACAAATTGAGTAACGCGCGTTAGCGCATTATGAAAATTTGTATGCACACATCGCTGCAGTTATGAGACTGATTTATATATACCTTAAAATTCCTATTTTATCCTAAGTTCATTTTAATGGAATAGCCACTGTAACAGCCACTGGCATGAAGTTTGATTTTCGCTTGTGACGTTGCAGTTTACAGCTTTCAACGTTTGTGACGTCATAATAAAACTCGTCATTTTAACCTTTGAGTACCCTGTGTGTGTGTTACAGTGTTATAAAAATTTACATTCTACTGTGTTTTTCCATTATATTCGGTGATCTTTAAATGCCTCTAGATGCAACAACCCAATCACTGCGTATGAATTTACCTGTAATTTACATAAGTAGATTTCAAACATTGATTTCTATGTTATCGGTTTAAAAATATAATTCATACATGTTGTTTAACACCATGTTTTACAATTATTCAACAGTAAAGTTGATACTATTGTTAAAAGCAAAATTTCAAGAGTTATTTTTCATGGATTATATTTTCAAGGCTCATCTCAACAGTCTATGTGAAAACCAGTGTAAACCGGTTTTAGAAACAGCTGTTCTTGATGTTATTCATTTACTCCCTCCGTGATCTGCAATTTATACCGATTTAATTAATAAAGTATTTAGTATCAGCAAAGCGGTTAAAAAACAATTTATTTCATCAATAAGTAAATAATCAGCAAATCTGAGAAGATCCCAATTTGGGAGATATCATACGCTTAGAACATGCCGTTATTTATCTGTGTAGTAAACTATTCTGATATTCTTTGAATCCACCGATTCCTTTAATATTTTACGCGAGAAATCTATCGAAATTTTGTTCCGTTTTTGTTTTGGTTGAGATTCCGATACTGAGGGTTCATTTAAAGTGCAAGCCTGGGTCCCGAACTCCGATTCTTTGTCCACATTCACAGGTGCTTGGGGACGCCCCAACCCCCCAACCCCCCCAACCCCCAATATTTACCCTCTACATTCCCGAGTTATTTTTTCATCATTCATTTTCTTAATTATATGTTGATGTATGCTACACTAAAAAGATCATTATTAACGCGAAATAAGCTATGTATAAAAAAATATATATACCACTGGTTTACAATCTAATTAAAATTAGATCTTTGATCCGCTCCTAATAGATCGCTACACAAGCGATCTATTAGGAGCGGATCAAAGATCTAATTTTAATTAGATATCACTGGTATACATAGCTTATTTTGCGTTAATTGTGATCTGTTTGTCAACCCCGACAAACAAAATTATCCCTTGTATTCCCACTCCTTCCCCTGGAGAAATTAACTGGATTCGCTCATTGGCTTCAATCGAAATGAAGTATGCTAATTTAGCAAAATTTATACTTGGTCTATATCAACTTGGACAAGAGACATAAATAACAACTTGTTATTTATGTCTCTGCTTGGACTTATATACATACATAAGTTGCGTTTCTTGGGTCAGTTCATTAGGAGTATGAATAAACATCATAATATCACAGACAGAATATATAATTGAACAACAGTTGTGTAGATCAATACTGATATACTGATAGGACGTGTGTCTGTTTTTTTTGTTTGTTTGGTGTTTTTTTTTTGGGGGGGGGGGGGTTTGGGGGGGGGGGGTACCTTTGATTGGTGGGGTTGTTTTTTTTTGGTTTTTTTTTTTTTTTTGGGGGGGGGGGTTCAAACATTTAAGACAATATTACAGTGTATTATCTGAAGTGATCGAACTAATCTGTGAACGATCGACATATAAATTAAAACTGCATCTCACCGTACCTTATAAAATAGCATTAAAAAACGAAGGAATGGATTTTCAACGCTTCATAAAGGATATAGCCAAGTTTCAATCGACCTATGTTACAAAATCATCATACGAGGATCTTAACTTTAATATGCTTTTATAAAAATATATATTCTCACGTACATGTAATTGACCTTGCATATATTCTAATTAATATACATGTGTTTTTGTAATTTCCTCGAATCCCAATCGATTAATTGTAGACACATGGAATCGATCTAGCTGTGAAACATGCAGTTTTTCAAAATACTTTTTTAGTTAAAATATGCATTTATTTTAGCCGCTTGTACACATACTATATACATGTACTAGTAATTGTATTTGTTTTAGCTAGTTGAACACATACAATTATTGAACATGTATGTAATATTTAAAGCTTAATATAATCTAGGATTGTGGAAGTGTTTCCCATGCATGTACGAAGTTACAAAAACAGAGCAAGGCTATTAATTTTACAATGTTAAGGTAAACTCAAAACGCAATTCTATAGATTTTCGATTTTTTCATGCCGATTTAACAATACAAATTAAATTATTTCTATTGATTTTGTCTGTGTATCTACACACGGCCGGTCAACCCTTCAATATCGCGAAAGTCGTCAATAAAATTAAATGTCTGATATACATTGAACTAAAACATAAATAGTTAAAAACAAATTTGAAATTTTAACCATGGTTCCACACCACACATTTCTCTACCGAACCAATATGACGAGAAGGACGAGAAGATATATGCACGTTGTTTTATGGCTAACGTGTTCGTCCATTGCAGTTTTTATTCTTGTACAACATCCTTTTGCGGCCGATTACAAGATTCTTTCTCCTCTGATTATCAAGAAAGTTACAACCACGACGATTGCTCCGACAACACCCAAAACGGACATTTTCTTTGACATTTTTACAGCAGCATCGCGAATGGATATCCGGGAAGTGCCCGTGCTAATGACGTTTCTAGCAGACGACAGTTTGGATTTCGCAAACAATTGGTTGTGTAATGTTGGTGATTATGGTTTGTACCAAAATGTGATCATGCTTACCGCGTCCGGAAAAATGAAACAAGAACTAACGAAAAGATGGCCATCGATTCATGTGTTTGCAGTTGAGAAAGAAATGTCAAAATATGAAGACAGAGAGAGGCGCTTGCAATTCAACAAGTTTTGGGCGAGGGCGGTACTCACAGTATTGGAAGCAGAAATAAAAGTGCTTTTATTCAGAGTTGAGTCAGTGTGGCTTCAAGACCCTATTGTTCTTTTTCAATCAATAATTAATAATAGAAAAGAAGTTAATTTGGTGATAGCGGGGTTTTCAAAACGGTCTTCAGATCTAGACGCCGGTTTTGCGTTCTTAAAAGCCACTCCCGAAGTCATAGCACTATGGAATCAATACATTGTCATGATGGACGAAATGCTGAAAAGAGTGGCACAACCTAATGTCGTTGTTCCTGAAACCGAGAATGAAAAGAACTACTTCTCTCAACTGGTACGGCAGAGGTTTGGCCGCGTGAAACACCATTTGCTGACAGTCGATATTGTAGCAGACGACAGGTGGTACGGAGCACCCCTTTTTCGAACTGCGGACACTCGGTACAATCTGCAAAGCAAACTTCATGTGGTTCGAAACTACTGGGCAGAAAGTGAAATTTTACATCGGAAACAGATTATGAAAGATGCGCGTCATTGGTTTATAGAAGAAGCCGCAGATTGGGCTTGTAATGAAGATATTATAGTTCAGGCAGAAAAGAGTGTATGGAGATTGTGATGCCAAGCTAAGGCCATTCATTGCAGTTAAACAAAATGTTCTTTTGAATCTTTAGTGCTATCTATGAATAAATATATTATTTATAGTTACATGTATTTATTGTATAGCGATACTAAGAAGCAAAATATTGTTATAATTATTGAAAAATTTACGGTTGTGTTCCTCTTATTGGTAATTGTTTTAGTTCATGAATATTAATAGTTGTGCACATTATTGTTGAGTCAAACTCAAAGATTATTTCCTTTGTTATGTAATTCCATATTTGTAGTCAACACATTGATTCAAAAGACTTAAAGCTATATTTTGTTATAAACAAGTCTTTATAAAAAAAAAACATCAACAACAAAATATGTTTTGATCACAATTAAGTTGGTTCGACTTTAAACATGTTCTATCTATAAAATAAAATATTAGATTCCCGAATATCTACTTCTGCGCCTTCTTCCCATAACAACGATGACAAAAATTGGCAAAAAGATAACAAAGAAGATTGCGGAGAGCACAATGGCTACAATGGCGCCCGCCGCGAGGCCGGCTATCACGGAACATAGTTCGGACACATTGTCACTATTGTCTCCACAGTTCTGGTAGCCATCACACTGCACTGTGGAGTCCACACAACGACCGTTTGAACACCTGAATTCCCCGGCCAGACATTCACCTGTAACGAAAACGTACTTATGTACTTGACTAGTCATAATAATAGTTGCATTAATATTTGATTTACAGTGAAACATGGTTACATCGAACACACTTAGTTACACTTAAAACGGAATAGATTTCATTACCATAATATTTAAAATGTACTATATAATTGGTTTTGGATATGATAATGAAATAATTTCGTTCATTACGAATCAAAATCGCTCGTCCTTAACTGTGTTTTAATTTAATGTACTTAGATATAATGACAAATCCTTTCCAAAAAATGTTCACGCAAAACGAAATCAGTAAAGTGAGGATACAGCTAAACTATCGAGGAATCAGATCCTAGTGAATTGTTGAAAGACATGTTCTATCATAAACTCACCAGTATGAAAATTTGTCAATGTGATTTCAAAGTTTCCGACTTGATTTGATCCATCTGTGGTGAATTCTATTGGCATAAAATTATCCTGATCTGTCGTGTAATCAGCAGTTTGTAACACAGTACCACATAAACCCTCACTTCCTGTAAAAGTAAAATAAAAAATATCATACTATGATTGCAATTACACTTGCAGAAGTATTTCCAATCACAAAACATAATATTAACAACGGTATCATGTCTAAAAGAAGGAAAAAATCAATTTATATACTAGAAATTCTTTTTTTGTCCCTCAGTCCATCAAAAACATCAAGTCTAGCGGCAGTGCAGTTTCCAGACACTGGCTGCTGAAGATTAATCGACCGGAAATGCGCATAGACCCGCGCAGGCGCCCCAACTCCTGACGATTTGCTATGAGACACTACAATGTTATCGCAGACTGTGTTGGGAACCAATGAGCTGCCACTTCGCTTCAATTTCAAATGGACGGCGTCGTAAACATGGATTTCTTGTCCACAATTTTCATAAAAGTACACTGAAAAAAAATTCCCAGATGCATTTTCATTAGAAGAAGAAGAAGAAGAAGAAGAAGAAGAGAAAGAAGGTTATTATCTTCATGCACTGTCAATGACAGTTGTCTGATAGATATGTGTGAAAACAACTCACTCGTCGGTTTGCATTTCTCGTATGTTTCATCTGTGTTATCTCCGCAGTTGTCAAAGGAGTTGCACTTTGTGGAAGGATCCACACATCGATCATTTCCACATCTCCACCAGTTATTTAGACATGCATCATTGGGATCTTATAGAATATATGAATTCTTACAACAAGGTGATCTATTATCAGTATATAATACATATATAATAATGTGTGTATATATATATACGTTACATTTTTAATACATTGCTTTAAATGACAAATTTGTAACAAGGTCAAGGGTCACCAAGAAAGACATTACCTTCAAGCTGATGGAAATTTGTAATGATGGCATCAAATGTACCAATCTGGGGGGAAGGATTAGTGGTTAAGGTGAAGGTCATAAAACTATCTTTGACTGTGACATAGCTGTACGTGTTATACAAGAAATCTCCACAAAGTCCGTTCTTAGCTGAAATAGAAAACAGAATTAATCATGAAATATTAAAGAAATGTTGACAATACAACATTATATTCTGCAATATTGTCAGTATGTTACATTTCAAAACATTTATTAAATATTACTGAGCATATTCCAACATAAAAACCAAATTTATCATAAAATTTCCTGATATCAAGGAGTTTAGAGGAGGGCATCGAAAATCATTGCATCCTGTTTAATTCGATGCTGTTCAAATTCTAGGCATCAAAATACAGAGAGTATTAATTACAGACTAGAAGTGTTTCCTCGTTCAAAGATTGAGCATATCCAAAGTTGCTTATTGATAGAGGGTGTGGTTCCAAATGTTTAAAAAAAGATTACAAACATACGTGTCAATAAAGTTTTATTTCGTATCCCATCATGGAGTTCTAGTTTCACCCTATCGCAACCAGAAACCGGGGTAGAGAACGGCATATTGATGCTTAGGAGTCGGGCATGAACTCGCGCGCTACCCCCGAGATTCTTGGAGGTGGCAAAAACGTCCACGCTGCAGTTCAGACCCGAGGAAAGCGATGACTTTCTGGAAGCTTGGAGTCGGAAGTAAGTGTCCAGATTCAAGGTTTTCCCACAATTCTCATCCATGTAATCTGAAGACAGACATCATTTCATACAGATGAAATATAAGATATGCATGTCGTTTTTTGGAAACCAAAATGATAGAAGTTAAAAGAAGTTCTTGTATTACACATGTAATTGATATTATCATGTCTTACAATACACGATACTTTGAGTGTTTAATTCATATTTTTTCAATAAAGGGTTAGAGTAGCGAACAATCCTCCTCATATAAATATATATTAATGATACTCGGTTTACGCGTACCTTAATATATTCATTGTCAAAGTCATTGGTATTTGATTTTTACATATGGCACAGGCACCAGCCGTTAATCATTTTCTCATACTAGCAATTTTACATGTTTTAATCTCAATAGTAAAAATTATAACGCCAGGTATCTTCTTTATGATGTACTTTTAAAAAATCTATACATCAAAAAAAAAATAATAATAAAACAATAATTGAAAGCAAACAATATTGATACTTACATGTTTTGTAGGCCAATGATTGTGATATAAGAACAAAACAGAAAACCCACAGCGATTCCATGACTATAATATTTTTTTCGGTAAGTCCGACTAGTCGCATCCGTGGTCATGTGCAAAAAGATCGCATCATGTGACATGCCGCCATATCATACATGTAAAGTGTGCTACGATAACGGAGGAGTGAAGGTATGAGTGTGTATCATTATTTACACAGAGACTGTGTATGACCATATATTATACGACCCTCCCGTTAACCTCAATTACAGTTCAATCGATTAATAAGAATGATATAGTAAATCTATCTTGTTTTATACACGTGGCCCCTTCCAACCACCCCCCCCCCCCCTTTCCGAGTTTATATGAAAGAGCGGGAAGGGACTGATGATATAAAATCAATCAAGACAATAAGAATCATCAATAAGACAACTGTAATTAGTGAAGTTAATTCAGTATGAAAGTTTGAGTCTGATTTTAATAGAAGAAACATGTATGAGCGTTGTAAGATCGAAACCAGTGGCGGATTCAAAGGGGGGGGGGGGGGCGCCCCCGGCGCCCCCCCCCCCCCCCCCCCCTAAAATTGTCAAAATAAAGTTAAATCATACTCCTATACTCCTTTTGGCAAAAAAATGTACAGCTTGCGAGTCTTAATTATGAACTTTTTAAAACTCATGAGATTTCTCTACATAAGACTGAATTTCAATGGTGTAGTATGAAGATACCCGTGGGTTCAATGGTGTAACATATAGAGCGAGCCCATTGTAGTTACGCTCTCCTTGGATTCAAATGTGACTTAAGTCACCCACCTTTAAGTAAATATAAGTAAGAAGCTTGTGTTTTTAGCTTCTATGTTTATTATGATACATGCTGGCATGGTTATCTTTTTTTAAACTTCATAACATCATCCCATTGAACTTGATTTTTTTAAACTGATTAATTTAGGAAAAAATAAAAGGAAAAGATTCTTAGATTTCTGCAAGGCATAGGGTTTTGATGAGATTACTGCAGGTCTTAAATCTACAAACATTGAAAAAGTATAAATAATTTTATTACTTTTTAGTATAATTACAAGAAGAAATATCCCAAAAGTCTAATTCAAAATATGAAGACTTCATTTTTACTCTACAAAATCTGTAGAATATAGGAGCTTCCGGGGGCTTCGCCCCCTGGACCCCCATAAAAATAAAACGAAATGTTTCTTATATTTCAGCAAGGCAGAGGATTTTGATGGGATTACTACTAATCTTAAATCTACAAACCTTTAAAAATTGTAAATAATTTCATTGCTTTTAAGTATAATCACGAGAAGAAATATTACAAAAGTCTAAATAAGAAGACTTCATTTTTACCCTACAAATTCTGCAGAATCCAGGAGCTTCCGGGGACTTCGCCCCCTGGGCCCCCACCAGGGCTTTGCCTCAAAAGTTTGCCTCAATGCGGCCCCAGACCCCCTGTCTAAAACTGGCGCCCCCTCTAACTTCAAATTCTGGATCCGCCCTTGGAAACTTCGGTAGAATTGAGGCGGATGAAATTTAATGTTAAAAAATTGTAAATGTTGCTCATCACCTGGTTGTGCTGGTCAATGTCGGTTAGACGAGGACAATCAAGGATGCCTCGCCTTGTTTTATGGTGTTTGGAGGTGTATAAATGTGTTACAGTCTCAATAGTTTTCACGGTATCTTATATGAATAAGATGTTGGGTATGAGGTAGATCCTCAGGGGTTAGGCTTTTGCATTGTAAATCAACGAAGCATCGTGTTGATCGATGTATACTAGTCAAAATTTCTAACGCCCCAGGCAAGTGTTTGTATTATACTGTTTGTAATTCTAATTATTTTGACCATGACAACGATCAAATATGTAGAATTAAGAATAACAAAGCATTTTATTGAAACCTCGATCAAAATTTATTTAAGGGCTTTATGAAAAAATCAAGAAGGTACAGGTACCCTAAGATATAAAATTCACAACATTTATACCTCATGCATTCCCCATTCTCACTAATAACAGCATCTCATACAGATCCAACAATTGAATAAAAACCTTTTCTGGAAAGTTACTATATTTGTAAATGTTGTCTAGTTCTGCAAAGTTTGGATGCTGAAGAACTTTTTCAATCTTTGATTTATCTCGTTCCGTCCATAAAGACCATTAATATGTTCTAAAATGTACCGTGCAGTTGCGTGTGCTGTGCGGTGTCTATCAGAAACGTGAGTTACCCTAATGTAGCGGTCATTTTGACGGGTCGTTACATAACGTTTCGGCCTTCATGGGGAGTCTTCAACACTTCAGGTTGCAGTGAATTTCCGGTCAAGCTTAGAATGATTTAGTGGTATCTGTAAAAAATCTAACAATCTGTGTTGAAAATTATTAATAAGGAAAAGCTGTTTTATTGTATAGGATTTTAGTTTTAAAGGTAAAATGTAAATAAAGCAAATATTGTGAAAGGAAACAAACCAATTGTGAACCGTGCTCTGCTTGGACCACGCCAACTGATCTTGAAGGTTCTTGGGCAGGCATGCGCCATGCTTTACTTAATTAGTTTTATGTTTTTTAATATCAGTTAAAGATAAGGAATCGATCGAATCGAGTCGTTTTGAAAAACACATCCGAGAAACATATCGAACACGCGATCCACGTCTTTCAACATAAACGGTCATGGTCGAGTGATTAGTTACTCGATTACATTTTTTTAACATGAACAACTGAACATTTTAAACAGCAGTTAAAAGCGGTAACGACTTAAAAACTGATGCTTAAGTTTTCTAAAAATTAAAAAAATAAAAGTGGGGCGTTAGAAATTTTGACCAGTTTATGTTGAATTCAACGAAGCATCGTGTTTATATTTTATGGAGTGCCCATGGCGCATGTGCGGAGGTTCGGTTCAGTTTGGTTGAAGCTCTCCGAAAAAATGTAAATTTTAACCAATTTCATCAAAGTGTGATAAAGGGTGATGGTAAAAAAGACACGAACTTCTTATGAATAAGTAAGTTGAATCAAAAATTCTCTCAGAAATTACCAAAAATTAGAGAAATGAGATAGTTCGCTTGAAAAAGACCATGTCTTTGTCTACGTACTGACCACTACTCATTGCTCAGTCGTCGGTCACTGGAATCGATTTATCAAACACGTAACTGTATATAAACTGTATATTACAATCTATCTCTCGTCAAATTTTACTGTGATTACTGTGATAATTATTGATAACTGTCAGTGTCCAGAAATTACGAAATTCTTGATTGTGATTCGATTTGTGAATTTGTTTATATACAAAGTATGAGTACTGTTACAATGGCCGACAAAAGCAAAGCTGTAAACAATACGGATAACAAACGTCACCTCAGTGATACATCCAGATCTTTTTCGGATGTGGTAAGAACGCCCAAGAAAAAAAGGGAAACATCTAGCTCTTCGTTACCGAGTCCTGAAATCAACCCCGAGGCTGATCAATCTATGACCTCAAAGCTACCAATTAATAGTTCTACACCTGCATACCCTGCAAACCATATACACTGCTCAGATAATGCTTCCTTCCACCCCCTATTGCCCAATGCACAATTGGTATTGGGGGACGAAGATATTAATATGCGTATAGCAAGAGCTGTCAAAGTAACATTGAGAGAGGAGATAGACGAGCTGGTTGCTAGAGAGGTCGCTAAAGCTGTCGAGCCCCTCAAAAGTAAAATCAGCAAGTTAGAAGAGGAAAACAGCAAGTTGTTTCTTCAGATAGACGAATTAGAACAATATGGTCGTCGACCTCTTGTTCGTGTCAGCGGAATCCCTGAGACCAATGGAGAGGACACTACGCGGATGATAATAGACGCGTCCAACAAAGCCGGAGTCCCACTTCTGCCTGACGACGTGATCAATTCGCACAGAGTCGGTCGTCCTCATAACCGATAACTCCGAGACAAATAATCGCGAGGCTTAAAAGTGTAGACGTCAAGTTTCGACTTGTAAAAAACTTCAAAAAATTCAGGGAGAACCCTGACACCAGTAACATTACGATCAATGAGGATCTTACCAAATTCAGAGATCGGCTGATGTTCCTTTGCAGAAAACTGTGTCGCGCAAACCAACTCAAAAAAGTTTGGTCGACAAATGGAAAGATTCTTATCCGTGATCTTCGCGAACGAACACATGCTATCCGTCAAGAATCTGACCTCGTTCGATTTGGGCATGTCATGCAGTCCCTTGACTGACAGTGTGGGATAGGGCGTGTTCTACCCAGTGTATATCAACCTAGTGTTTTTTGCTAACAAAGGAGTAATTCGTGTATTACATAAACAAATAATGTATTCACCCTATGATCACACCTCAACTCTGCATAGCGTTTATTATGTATGTCTCTTTGTTCTGTATAGTCTTTATTTTTTCTTTGTTTCCTCCCCATTTTTTATGGATGATTTATCAACTTTCACCCAAGTTGTTCTACCTGTTCTGTACTAATTTCTTTTGTCATGTTTGTAAAACACCATCAGTTTGTTTTTTCTCAGTATTATTTTGTTTTTTGTATTATTTTTTCTTATTAACCATAGAACAATTAATACGCAATTGTCACCTTTTAGTAATATGCATATTTTTCAATTATCTATCGTTGTCTGACTGGTATTCATTATCACCCCCCAATTTTTCACCCGATTGCGGTAACTTTTGTAAACACTTCATTATGACTAATTTTACGTACGACAATGGGTAACACACTTGAACAGTACCGAGCCGCAATCGGCAGTTATTATTTCTCAAACGGTTGTGTATTTAAACAAGCTGTTTTTCATGTTTCTATATTTGACACTATCTTGCTAATGTTAACATTCAAAGCATTCGCATACTGTTTATCGTATGTCAACAGTTTTTCACTTTATTTGAATTTTTATTACCAATTTTTTACTTACATTCTTCTTCTTTGTGGAGATATTGAGATGAATCCCGGACCTTGTATTACAAATGTCCTTGGTATTATCCATTTAAACACAAGGAGTATTAGAAACAAAATAGGCTTTTTAAACACTTTTATTCAGGGTTTTGTTCATTATTTTTATTTACAGTTTTCCATGTTTCTTTTACTACTTTGCGGTGATATTGAGGTCAACCCGGGACCTATTATGGCCAATGTTCTTGACATTTTACATCTGAACATTCGCAGTATTAGAAACAAGGTAGCGCATCTTAATACAATAGTACATGATATTGATATACTTTGTTTTACGGAAACACATCTCGATTGTAATGTTACTAACGAAAGCTTAATGTTAGATGGATTTAAAACTATTTATCGTAAGGACAGAAATTGTTTTGGGGGAGGGGTAATGATATATTTATCAGATTTATTACGAACAATAAAGCGTCCTGAATTCGAAACAACACGTAATGAAAGTATATGGATAGAAATTGAAAGCCATACCTGTAGTTATTTTCTCTGTTGTGTGTATCGACCCCCAAATTCCGATGGCAATTTTTGGACCAGTCTTTCTTGGAGCATTGAAAAGGTCGGGGAAATCACAGACAATATCATTATAATAGGCGATCTTAATGTCGACTTGTTAAGTATTCCACAAACACATGTAATTCACGATATTATGTCCAACGGAAACCTTGTTAACAATATCAATGAACCCACCCGTGTCACAAACACTTCGAGCACACTCATTGACCTAGTTTTGTCAACACCGACTGTAAAGGTACACGAGTCCGGCGTACTTAATATAGACTCGTCCGTTAGCGACCACAAGGCTATATTTCCCTTTCTATCGACATTGAACTTAATCGTGCTTACGAGCGTAATATTTGGGTATATAAAGATGCAGATTTTGAAAAATTAAACTCTCTAATCTACAACTGCGATTGGGATAGTATAGTTAACAGCGCTCCAAATATTGATGCGGCAGTTGCACAATTTACTTCAACGTTTATGTCATATGTTCGTGAATGTGTACCCGAAAAAACTATAATTATACGCCCCCGCGATAAACCGTGGTACGACTCGCTGCTTCGCAAAACAATGAGGATTGGGGATCGCTTACGCAACAAAGCTTTAAGAACCAATAATGATGCCGACTGGACAAAATTTCGACACGTCCGCAATAAAGTAAACAATATGAAAAATACGCTATAGCTAATTATTACGATAATATAGAATCTGCATTGCATGACTGTAGTAGGAATGGTAAAATATATTGGAAATTGATGAAAGATTTATTTCATGTTAAAGCAACAACTGAAATACCCCCATTGCAATTTTTTGAAAATGGACAATCTAAATTAGCTTTCTCGGATATTGATAAAATAGAAACTTTGAATAAACATTTTTCTTCAATTTCAAATATTGAATCTGCGAATCGTACATTACCGAAATTATACTATATGTGTCATAAAAATATTTCAGACATTCACATAGAGGTTCAAGAATTTTTTGACATAATATCAATCTTGCTTGTTAATAAGGCTATTGGCCCTGATAATATAAGTCATAGAATGTTAAAATATACAAAATTTTCCATTTCAAAACCTTTATGTATGCTTTTTAACAAATCACTTGTACAAAATTCATTTCCAAATGATTGGAAAATAGCTCATGTATTACCGCTCTTTAAGAAAGATGATCCATCTTTTGCAAGTAATTACAGACCGGTGTCCCTGCTAAGCTGTGTCGGCAAAATTATGGAAAGGATAATTTTTAAACATGTTTACAATTTTTTTCACGAAAATAACTTATTCTATAAATACCAGGCAGGTTTTTTGCCTGGCCATTCCACGGTATTCCAACTATTAGAAACATATCACAGCATTGTCAAAAGTATAGAAGATGGGAAAATGTGTTGTATGATTTTTTGTGATTTGTCGAAAGCTTTTGGCAGGGTGTGGCACGAAGCTTTAATTTTTAAACTTCAAACTTATGGTATTCTGGACATCTTTTACAATGGTTTAACAGTTATTTAAGTAATAGAACACAAAGGGTCATGTACAAAAACAAGTTATCATCAAACTTATGTATCAATGCTGGTGTTCCACAAGGGTCAGTATTAGGACCACTATTATTTCTTATTTACATTAATGATGTAGCAACGAATATGTTATCATTCTGCAGACTTTATGCTGATGATAATTCTTTACAGCATTGTGATTTATACACTAAAAACATTGAAAGAACTATATGCGATAAGGTCTAATTTCTGCCCCCGTGTTTTATAAATTTCAGAAAACAACATATCGTAAAGATATTTTGATAAAACATCAAACTGAATATGCTGATTACAGAAATCTAAAAGTTTTGCAACATCGATCACTCCTCGTGCTTCTATGACGTCACGTAAATGGGCAATTTCCCGCATTTTCTCCAAACATGAAAATTTCATTCAGTTTTTCTTCATATTCAAGAGTAGGAGTTATAGAGCGCAATGTTGCTCCAAAACCATTTTTACATATATTATTGTTCATATTATTTTTCATATCATATTAAAAAATGGTGTTGGAGCAAGCATGCGCTCGATGTTTTCTTTTCAAAAAACTGATAGGAAGTCCCCCATTTTTGTCTAAAATACGTATTTTTTATGAAATAAGCTCATTATTAACATATCATATTTCTATTATGACTTCTATTAGACAATTTATCTTTATAGACCTGAACTAGATATATATTAACCTATCTTTTAGCAAATTTCTAAAGGTTTACCCATAACTTTGAATTTTGGGGCATAAAAACACTTTATCCCGCACATAGTTCTTATATTGAACCATGATCTGAAAATTCTCAGCGACTGGTCTGACAATCGGTTATTGAAATTTAATCCGTCTAAAACAAAAGCTGTTTTTTTTCACAAAGAAACGTATAGAAGAATTTCCATGGTTACTTTTTCAAGGGTGTCAAGTTGACTATGTTTCAACCCACAGACATCTTGGTTTACTTTTTTCTAATGATTTAAGTTGGTCTAAATATATTAATAATATAGTAAACAGTGCATATAAAAAATTAGGACTTTTGAAAAAACTAAAGTTTACTCTAGGTAGAACTAATTTATCAAAAATGTATATCACATTTATTAGACCAGTTCTTGAATATGCTTCTGTAGTATGGGACGGTTGTAATATGTTTGACATGGAGAGATTAGAAAAAGTTCAGTTAAGTGCTGCAAGGATTGTTACTGATTTACCCATTTTAGCATCTATAGAATCTCTCTACACAGAAACTGGCTGGGAACCTCTTGTCAGTCGACATAATAAGGCTAAATTAATAACCATGTTGAAAATTCATACAAAACAAGTACCTGAGTACTTGAGCAACATTATTCCTCCTGTAACAAAAAATGTCTCAATATATCACACAAGAAATAGCGAAAATTATATTGTTCCAATTAGCAGATTAGAACTTTATAAAAAATCTTTTGTACCTGACACTATTCGGAAATGGAATTCTCTCAATTTAGAAGTTAGGGAAGCAACGTCTCTCAACATATTCAAGAAAAATATTACTGAAAGTATTCCTCAACCTCCGAAATATTTTTCATTTGGTAAACGCATGCACTATTAATATTTTGCATACCAAATTGAGACACAGCTGTATTTTGAATTATGATCTGTACAGAAGAAACATTATTGAATCACCTAATTGTATTTGTGGTCAAAAGGAGGATGTTTATCACTTTTTCTTTGTATGCAAGAATTATGTAAATGCTAGAATCAATCTATTTGAATTACTTTTTAATAGGCTTGAAGAAACAATTTTAATTAATTCACATTTGCTACTTTGGGGTAGTGACAATTTGTCTTACAAAACAAACTGCTTTATTTTTTCAGCAGTTCAAAACTTTATTAAAGAGTCTGGAAGATTTAATAATTAATTATCTCTTGTTTGTTTTTTCTTCTTCTATTTTTATACTGTATATCAACACTATTTACTATATATTCGCAAATACTTCGTAAGTGCATATTTATGAATATTACTATTATGAAGTCAATAAGTATAGGTAACATGTAACATCACTATGACAATTGTATGTATTATCATTAGGAGAGGAACATGTAAGTTGTAAGAACTTGTTTCCAATCCTTTTGTGCAATGTACACAATAAAATATGTTCAAATCAAATCACATTTTATGCAATTCATCTGAAAAAAAGGAATTTTTTGGAATTATTGTGCTTGGAATACTATACTCCATAGTCACTGTCCGTGTCGGTGAACCAATGTTTCCGGGGGAATTCCTAATATCGAGCTACATGTACATAGTTTATAGAAGTGCATGAGAGAAGATGCTTGCAACATTAGCATGGGGAAAACCTTCTTCACAAGACTGGATATTAGTAGCATTTTTCTCTTCTAGTGTGCCAAAAAAAAGGTTTTAATCATTAATCAATGATCAGGGTTAATTTCAAATATATGAAAATCATAATATTACAAAATTGTCAGTTTATACTAGGTTCGAATAGCTCAGCACCATTATTTTTCAAGCACTATTTCTGCATTTTGAAAGCCATAAGGTACATCTCAAGCACTTTGTGACGATGCAGTCACGAGTATGTGCTTTTTTGTATGCATAAAAAATATTTAACATCAATGGCGCTCATTTTTACCAAATAAGGAAGATGGGAGGGGGTGTTATGGGAGACCTAAGGCGACATGTATATTGATATATATTATTCCGAAATTCACTTTAACTTTGTACATTTTCTTCTTTTGCTATCTTGACTTCTAAAAGCGCAGCCCAATGGGTTAAAAGCTATATACAGCTACTGTTATAAACAGCTGATGTTCATTCTTTCTTTATTTCCTTCTATTTGAGATCCATTTTATACAAGGTACAAAGTCAAAGAAAGTAACATTACATATGTGCTAGTCTGGGAAATATTGATACAAAAAGACATTCACATGTAAGTTTGCATAGAGTTAGTGCACGCGGGCTACAACTTTTAAAATATTATTAATGCTGTTCTTAAATTCAGGCATATATACCTTACATGCATATATGTTTTCAATCAATATAGACCTTTGAATTATCGCGTTTAACGGTTTTGTATCTAGTAGCCTAAGTAAATAACCTGTGATGTAAACTCACTTGAAATGGAGAACATTACTCAACACTTATCGGTATGAAAGGTACATAAATTCCTTATAACTAACAAATAATGCATTTTCGACTAATCCTTTTGTGAATTGAATTCAGACGAGGTCAATGCTCCATATATATGTATAGCAATGACGCATTCCCCGTCAACTTCACGTGCTTATTTCTCTATTATTCACGTGCGATAAGCGTACATTCATTCACGATCGGACAGCTATGGAACCTAATGCTTTCTTTGTTTGTTTCTTGACGGTTTGTCTTTTTGGTGGCATTTTTGGAGAATCGCCTACAGGTGAGATCTACATTGTTTACCTGCGTAATTAATAAAATACGGTAGCTCAAGAGGGAAAATGTCGCTCTAAATTCAAGTATCGATCATGGTTGAATCCCTGTTGACAAATGATTATTTATGCTCACATAAGTATATACATATTTTCTGTTAAATTGTTTTCTTTTTTGTCACCTCACTCCATTCTCATTGTTCAATAACGAAAGTAGGTGCACGGTACCCAGTAACCTTCATGACTTTTTATACATTGTTTGTATTAGCCTATATATGTTAATTTGGTGTGATTTTATTTTATCCGATATTGTCATATATATACGTGTTAGTGTATTTGACAACTTCAGTTCACAAAAAAAAAACCACCCAAAAACGAAACAACATATATAGATATATAAATATCTATGTTGTAAGGAAGTTGATTGTAAGGTCATATACATGTATTTCTCTTTACTGCATTAAACAAGTTTGTGTCTACATGGTAATATAGGGCGTTTGTGATATAATATCCCAATGGGATATAAATTTAAAGTGGCAAAAAAATTGATTTGGTAATTCATTTTATATAAATCCGCATAAATGTATATCAAATGCAGCAACTTTTGTTGAGCAAGTTTTCCTTTAAGCCTGTAGTTTTTAAGAGTGATCCCCGAGAAGTTTTGGATATACTAAGGGACTAGTCTCCGTAACAGTGGGGTTCCATAAAAAGTTGTTTACCAAAAGTTATTACATTTCATCTATTTTGATGCGGATTTACCATATTTTTAGCAAAATATTTTTTTTTCTATTTTTTGCACTTCAAATTTATAACCCATTTGGGATATTATATCCCAAACGGGCTATTATATCCCATTTGAGCGATCGGTCCCAACCTGTTTAAGTGCTACACCCAACAACACATGAGAAATGCATTGTATGTAATATCAATGTTATCTTCCGAGTTGTAATCAAATTAAAGCAATAAGAGCCGCTCGATCTTTCACAATGTTTGCCTTGTGTTTGAACGGGAAGTACTTTTTTCTTTCAAAAATAGATATATATCTGGGTTATTTGAACTATTAAAACTTATGTAGCTGAATTTGAATTGATATGTGTAATTACTAATTTGTGTTATATATAGGAAGCCGACTTCGAGAAACGAAAATGTAGAATTTTGCACATATAGTCATTCAATACAGATTCAGAGCTGTGAATTCTGTTAGTAAAGGAAATGCATCTTTTTGTGTGAACACACACACAGAGAGAGAGAGAGAGAGAGAGAGAGAGAGAGAGAGAGAGAGAGAGAGAGAGAGAGAGAGAGAGAGAGAGAGAGAGGCTTTGTTATTTGTCAGACCTTTTACAGTTAATGGAATCAATGACCAAATATATGATGCCATCTCTATTTTATATACCGAAATATTCTCGTGTGTATGTTAATGACACTCGTACCAATTGGTTTCTTTGTTCAAATGGTGTACGCCAAGGAGACAACCTATCTCCAACATTATTCTCTCTATTCATCAATGATCTAGCATCTGAAAATTCACAATTAAATACCGGACTTCCTGTTGGTGACGAAAAAATTGGTCTTTTGTTATATGCCAACAATATTGCCATTCTTAGTGGAAATGAATTTGAATGTTTATTTCTCTCAAACCATATCAATGGTACATGAGGTACAAAAAACAAAAATATTTACAAATGTACAAATGCAGGGTCAGGTTAGGAAGAGTACAGAAATTAAATAAATCGAGCTAATATTTTTTTTAACAAATATGGACATTTTTTTTAATGAATCAATATCTATGGTATTCATAAGGTTTCCAAATTTATAAGTGTTAACATCTGATGAGTATTTTTCTTCAATTAATTTGTTGCGGAAAAAAGAAATTTGAAATGCAAAAATGTCTTGATATTCTTACGGTTTGGTGTATGCGGTGGCGTTTGAATGCGAGTTGTGCTAAATCAAAAATTATGCATTCTAGAAAACGAAACATTCCCCAAAGTAAATTCAAATTCAGAATAGGAAATGAAAAGTTACTGTACGTAAATCAGTACCGATATCTTAGTGTAATATTTCACGAGAAGATGGACTTCAATACAGCGGCAGAGGTTCTGGGTAAATCTGGAGGGAGAGCATTATAGGGGCAATGATTTCAAAAATTCATAACTATAAAGATGTTGGATTTAATACCTTTGAAAAGCTATTCCATTCTTGTGTAGTACCTATTTTAGATTATTGTTCCGGAGTTTGGAATTTCAAAACATACCACTCCATAGAAATTGTTCAAAACCGTGCTATCCGATATTTCTTGGGTTTACAAAGATACGCACCGGCTATTACATTAAATAGTGAAGTAGGATGGTTAGCACCAACACAGAGGCGCTAGATATGTATGTTAAGAAGATGGAACAGATTAATCCAAATGGACGATGACCGTCTTACCAAAAAGTCTTTCTGTGGAGTTATCGTAGCAACAGCACATGGTGCTCACAAGTGAAAGAATTCCTATATAAATTAGATATGTGTTCTTATTTTGATTTTATCCGTATCTGTGACATTAAGCTCAGGACATATGTGACGTTCAAACAAAATGTTCAATTAGAACCCTACGTAACAATGAATATAACCAAACAGGAACGGTCTTTGATGGCACAATTCAGATGTGGAATCCTTCCTCTCAGAGTCGAAACTGGTCGCTACCGAAATGAAACTCTACAAGAACGTTGTTGTGTTTTGTGTTAAGTGTCATGTTTTAAATTTTGAATTTACTGGGTGGGTGTAAATACATTTGTCATGTTGTCATTTACACCCACCCAATAAATTCAAAATTTACAACATGACATAAGCAATCTACATTTACTATAGAGACAAGCACACAAGATTTTTCACTTTTTAAATAAAACAAATATGAGCTCACGACTGTTCCAATTTCTTTCATGGACGTGAATGGTTAATATAACTGTTTTAATTGACCATATTTACGATAACTTGAAACATTAATGCGCTCATATAGAAGACAAGCTTTCAAAATGGGGGTGTGGCCTAAAACCTATATTAATCAAGACAATGCCTAATTACAATGTAAGGAAGTAAAAAGTGAAATTGAAATTAAAAAACCTCAATGTTTGAAGAAACGGATGAGACAATAATATGTAGAAAACCGTTTATTAGATTCCTTTGTAAATTATAGGAACTGATTTTGGACGTTTAGAGGATTTATCCTTTGGGTTGACGGTCCAAAATCAAAATATTTTCAGCGATAAAATACATCTCACAAACTTGATTGCGAAATTCTCGTGACTTCCCAGACAAATCATGTAGCAATTCAGGGAGCAATGGGGATGGATGAGGGTCCACTTTTCTTGGCAATAGGCTTTTTGTTTTATGTTATAAGCCTTTCATGTGACCATGATATCATCAGGGAAGTTCACTGGTATATATTAAAATATTTTTTCATTCATTTGTATTATTTGACAGTTTTGTATACGAATTCTCTTTTTGATTTTGCAGTTTATATCACGAAACAGTGTGGGAAGTCAGTAAACATCAGTGAACAAAACTTCGTCGAACTCTCACCAGCTACGAGACCCAGGATTACCAATACAACTTGTAGGCTGAATCTCGCTCCATTCAGCCCACACAGCAATGAGTCGGGTCTGGTCCTGATCATTGAGTACATTGGGTTGTCAAGTAAAACATCAGGCGCATGCCTCGATAACAGAATTAATATCTATGATGGCACAGAAAAACTGAGTAAGTATATTAATGATTTTTCTACCACCCTCAGCCCCCCCCCCCCCCCCCCCCCCCCCAGTAATCAACATTAATTACTCCTGCGTAGCTGTTTCATTTTTAAAGCGCTACGCATAGCTCAGCGCTTTATTGTCTTCTTCTTCCGGTGCATCAAATAACCGCCCCCTATGAGCAGAAATATACATAATTTAAACTGGTCAGCGAACCAGTTTCAGGGGTTTACGCACATAGTTGCACGGGCTATTGTGAATCTAATGTACGGGCTATTGTGAATCTAATGCGAGGGGCTTACGTACATCATTGCAGGGGCTGCCAAGCCTATACAGAAGCTGAAATGTAGAAAAATAAAATCATTTCTATTTCTAATTCTTTCTAACTAAGCTTGCACAAAGTAAATTTTCTTTAGAACCAAGCTAGGTTAGCGCTTTTCAGTACTATCAGTACTTTGATTGTGTTTGTATTTAACATAGAATGAAACACCCAGGACTATTCAGAATGATTGCTTCTTCAGACATTTTCTTCTTTTAATAAATGTTGTCTGCTAAGTAAAATGCACCCATAAACTTAGATAGTAGATTTACAAGTATTACTCTCAAATCAAATTCCATCGAGAGTTGAATTGCTTCTTACAATTTTCAATAAACTGTAAAATTTTAATAAAAAGTTATTGTCATTGTGAATCATTTGATTAATGAAGATAAATGGTATGTGCATTATTTTCCACTTATTTTCTGCAATGATATACGTTAATATATTTCTGACAATTTGTAAGCAGTATGAAAAATATAAACATGCATTGTCTATTTTTGATTGATTTGAAATAAGACTGGAAAAGATTTAACAGGTTGTTTCTCCATCGCTTTAGATTAGATTTTATGATTCGTGCAAATTCCGCAAACCAACTGTTATTGATTAAATTAATATAATCAATGAAACTTTCAAGAATTTTAAATTCCTGTAGTAAAAGTCGTAAGATTCTTGCATCGTATTCAATATGTACATGGATACTATCATATGATTACAATATATGAAACTTTTTTTAGACAAACAGGATATATGTGGAAGATATATAGATCAACAAACTTATGTGACCAATAGCACAGCTCACCATGTAATGGGAATAGAACTGATATCACGTGACTACAAGCAAAGAGACATCAGTTTAAAGGCAGTTGTCACGCCTTATCACAAAGGTATAGTACATATGTAAAATATCAGTATGTTATATAAATGGTATATGTTCATGCAATGGTAAATGCATGTGCATTGCTAAACGTTTTAAAAGTTTAGATACCAAAAAAAAGCCACCAAAACTTCTTACACCCAGCCATTGCAAATGTCAACCTGATATAAATAAAATATCATGCATACATTTATTAACACCTAATGGTTTTTAAATATTCATGTTTAGGGTCATATACATGTACTAGCATACAAAATAATAACGTGTGCTTTATATAATTGGACTCGAAATAAATTTTCATCGTTATATTAAAAAAACCCAATATATCATTAGTCATTCTTTATTTCTCATTAAATTATCGCATGCACTTGGTAATGAGCAGGATTACTGTATAAAACATGACCACTCTATCCTCTTTATGCTGTAGGTCCTTGCTACTCCAATGAATTCCAATGCGCTAACGGTCGCTGTATCGCCCTGAATCTCATCTGTAACAAGCACGATAATTGTGGAGACCACAGCGACGAACGTAACAAGCTGTGTGGTTTGCTGTACCTGAGCATCGCCGCCATTGTGGGGATCATTCTGGGGGTGCTGGCGGCCATCATTTGTATCCCCTGTCTGTTCATTGTGTTCTGTTGTAGGGGGAAGAGAAGAAGGGGGGTTGTGTATCAGAGGATCTAGAATATCGGATTTAAATCCAAAAAAACCCCAGTGTGATTATGTTTTGAATGATTATATCCAAGAAAGAGAGTGTGATTTTGTAATCTATGATTATATCTAACAAACACATTGTGATTATGTTATCTATGATTAGAACCATTTTAACAAGAGCTTGGACTTTGTGTAGTTGTGTCAAACAGCATTGTTGGCCACTCAGCCATTGCTCTTTGAAATCAACAAGATTTGTCTGGCTTTTGAGCTAAGACTACGCAATCTGTGTATATTTCACTTGAAACCAGCTTCATTTTTAACTTGTTTTGACGCAAGAAAAAAATAGTTACATCCTACAGAAAGTCCAAGGTCTTGTTAAAATGGTTCTATATCTAACAAACACATTGTGATTGTTATCTATGATTATATCTAACAAACACATTGATTGTTATCTACGATTATATCTAACAAACACATTGGGATTTTGTAATCTATGATTATATCTAACAAACACATTGTGATTTTGTAATCTATAATTATATCTAACAAACATATTGTGATTTTGTAATATATGATTATTTCTAACAAACACATTGTGATTGTTATCTATGATTAGAAAATTGGATTTACATCCAACAGAGTGAGATTGTGTTATCTATTATTGCAAAATTGGATTTCTATCCAACAGAGTGGGATTGTGTTATCTATTATTGCAAAATTGGATTTCTATCCAACAATTCATGGATATACATTATCAATGATTAGAAAAATGAATTAATATCCATGATTTATTTAGAAAATCAGATTTATATTCAACTAATGCATCGTAAAAGTTGCTTCTGTACTATATATAATTTGAGGGGTTTTTTTTATTATCATTTGATTAGCTGCTGAACTGTTTTTCATTTAATGTGTATATAGCTTACCTGTTTGTCTGATCAAATTTTGTGTAATTTATGAACAATTAAAAATGCCCTGTACAACGTGAATCTATCGTACAATTTCGGTAGAGTTGTGACTCTTTGTTTTTGTTTTATTATGTATATTATGTTTGTTAAAATAACATTTTTGCATAATTTTGTATTTCGATGTTGTTTTAAGACCAAAGTTCTAGTTTTTCTGATGTTTTCTGCATTTTGCTTACATATTATACATTTGATAAATATATCTATTTTTAATATATCATTATAGTCTGTTTTATTTACAATTTCAATTGCATTTACATGTTAAAGGCAAAACAAAACAGTTAGATTCAAATATATAAATACCATTTAATTTTGTCGGTAATGAAACGTCTTTTCGCTTGTTATGCAATACATCCCTAGCATAGCTTTTGAAATATTGTCCGAGTACCTTGCATGAAAAGCATGATTGATATTCATCTGATGGTCTCCTTTTCAAAAAATCTTTTTGTATACAACTAATACATGTGATTGTTCGCCCTAAAATGCATTCGCCCTTGACGCCGTTCGACCTAGTTTCTGTTCGCCCTTGATTCCGTTCGCCTTATTTTAATACAGGATTAATGTAAATGTACATTTTCATATTTGTGTAATTAAATGTCTCTTCATAATTTTCAAAATGATCATTTTAAAAATTATGAAGAGATATAATTACACAAAACAACACTATCACAGCACCTTCACAAAATAATAACCAATTGACTGACCTGATAACGATACGATAACTTATTGCCACGGTGAATTAATTATTTAATTATGGTTGACAGCAGTTTGATACAGTTTCATGTTCCATCTACGTATATCTCTTTAGAGATCAAAGGATTTTGTTGTGATCGGGTATGATTATATTAAATTCTTCAAAGATAAAATAGCTCATCTGCCGCTCAGCTTCTATATAGACCAATTAATGTCTCAATTTCTTTGTTTGAAACACCACGCGAATCAATAAAAAAAACATGCAAGACAGTTATCTATAATTTACGGCATTAAAATCCAACAATTGGACCAATTAAGTCTTTTTGAAGAAATGAATTCATAAAATGTACGAACAATTTATAATACTAAAAATATTTTATCATTCAAAAAGTTAAAATTAAATGAAATAAAAATAATTAACTTAAAATGATAGGGTTTATTAACAACACCAAGCGAACAAGGTTTAGGGCGAACGATAATTAGGGCGAACGACAATTAGAGCGAACGGACCTAAGGCGAACGGACTCAAGCGAACGGGTAGATACGGTGAACGAACCCGATACCAATACATGTATATTTGATTTTTGTAAGGATTGCAGAATTTATGAATATTTACGGATATGAAAGTTTTAACTTAAGTGAGCTTTTCCTATTAAAACTTGTATCTTTAAAAATTCCGGCAAATTATCTTATTAATGGTAATGATACAGTTGTAAGTTCTTGATTACTGCGCTAAGCATTGCATTGTCAAGTTTGATTCAGAATTTCCTTGACATTTTCCCGAAATAATTTTCACACCCCTTCAAACAAACAATACCACTTTTGTCTTCTTGAATCCGGAAACTTGAATGTAAAACAAGGATATAATATTTTGAAAAATATATAAAAATTCATTTGGTATTTCCTGCGATATTTTTCTTCCGTTTATGTCGTTCCAATAAAAAAGGATCTGATACTTTACTGTGGACAACAAACAGAAAGACAACGCGGTTGTCTACCTCATAAATAGATTATCATTATGATTAAATTATCATTATGAATGCGAAAGAAATTACGGAGCTCTGTATGAGTACTTGTCAAATGTAACGTTGTAAATTTCCATTCACGTATGATTTCTCTATGTAGTTGCATATATGTGCTTTCTTTATCCACGTGTTCTGCGCAACCTTCCAATTCTAGTCTCGGCAACAAGACTTACATGATTTAATAATTATATATTTGTGCTTAAATCCCCATTAACTCCAAAGTATTTTTTCGTTGATGCATAATTAATTAAGGTACCCAGTTTATATCCCAATACTGAATATGATATTTTCTTTGATTTATTTTATAACTTCATAAAACTATAAAATTACAAAAGATAACCACGATACCAGTTTCTTAATATTTTTGTTTCAATATGTGCAAAAAATCAACCAAAAAATCAGTTAAAAGTTGATGAATCCATCATAAAATGCCGGTAACATCATGCATGGATCTGTCATGTTGTAAATTTTGAATTTACTGGGTGGGTGTAAATACAAAATTTACAACATGACAACTGTCATGTTGTAAATTTTGTATTTACACCCACCCAGTAAATTCAAAATTTACAACATGACAGATCCCCCACGTTTTCACACAGCGGGGATCTCTGCTTGAACCTCTTCAACAGGAACCTGCTGTTGAATATGGAAAACGTTGTTGAGATAGGAGTTGAGCTGTTGGTTGAGCTCCTCGTAACGCTCGATTATCTCCCTATTCTGCAGCCTGCGGTTGTCCAGTAGGTGTCGCTTTTCCCGGATACGGTGACTGAGGTGATCGATTTCGACTCCGATATTTACAAGACGGTGGCAGACGCCGGACAAAAGCTTCTTTTTACCGGCGTATTCTTTTGTCAAATGGCTGACTGTAATATAGAGATGTATACTCTGTACTAATTTGCAAACATATATATGCTCCAAAACATGGCCAAGCTGTTATGTGGACATACTTTTTATTTGTGAATACGTTTACTAAGGGGGACAAGCATTCCACTATTAGGAACGAAAACTACTAATTGTACATTGAAGTCCTACTTTTTTTTTAATGACCTAATTTTCATGCTAGTGACCTCTGAATTTTTATTGAAAAATCCGTCAAAATCATTCCTTACCAAGTGCCTGAAATATTATTATAATATCCAATTTTACAATTCACGTGTTGATATATCTTTAATATTAGACCAAATAGTTGAATACACACTTAAAACCATAAGTGTTACATGCTACGGAACAAAAGTTAACGCCAAATACAAATGTATGTAACTTTTTTATGAGACAGAAAAATAAGCAGTTACACAAATGAGGACAAACCAAAAGAATCATAGTCAAGATGAATGCACTTTCTCTCTCTCTCTCTCTCTCTCTCTCTCTCTCTCTCTCTCTCTCTCTCTCTCTCTCTCTCTCTCTCTCTCTTACCTTTGAGTTTTCCTTTTCTAAACAATATCCGACGTCTTCTCTTTAATATTGAAGTCTTGTTGGCAAAGAGGTCCAGGAGTTCAGAATAAACACGCTCCTTACTCCGAATTTTCTTCTGCCATGGGCCACAAGTTTGGCTTGCTACACTTTTAAAAACATCTTCCATTTCAATTGGAGCAACGTCAATAAGATGTTTATCTCCCCCCTTTGTTGACATCTGTTAGACATCATTTTTGAAAAAAAAAATATATCATTGCGTATTCATGTGCCTTATTTTTTTATAAATCAAACATCAAAGTTAAATCGATCAATGTTTAATATGCATTCTTTTAATTCATTCATTAATAGGTGTAGTGTCACACATCTACATTGTAGGTTTGTCAGTAAAAAAAAATGCATCAAAAGTGCCATGCAGCAGTCCTTTTAAAATCACGTATCCATTTTTTTTTCATTTCACGATTTCAATATGTAAAAAAAAAAATGCATCAAAAGTGCCATGCAGCAGTCCTTTTAAAATCACGTATCCATTTTTTTTTCATTTCACGATTTCAATATGTATAGCCCTTTTAATCATTAATAAAGCACAGTTTTACAGAATACGCCTCTCATTTCTTATTACACGTGTGTAGGCATTTAGAATTCAGATCACAAGATGCTCAGATTTCCTTTATTTGTTATCAAAAGTGATATAGAATACATTCGTTCCTTTGTGTTTATATACCGGTATTCCTTTAACGCTTTACTTTTAATATAATTTCGTATGCTGAAAAAGAAATTGGTTTTATTGCAGATTAATTTGCAAGTTAAATATGTTATTTACAGCCTTTTTTGGTGTTGAGGTCAAACTAATTAAATCACAGATTTTCTAAGGGACATTCAATGGATTGTTATATAGTTATATAATTAAGTCGAAGACAAAGGTATCAATGCTTACACATCATGATTAGCTGATAGGAGTCTTCTAATAATGCAACACCTATAAGTTTCATAGAAATCTTCATCTGAAATAGAATAAATTAGAATATTTTGAATGCATTTCAGCGTAATTTGATTATGATCAACATAAGGATTCTGAAGAACTTAGACAAGGTCGAGCGACGATCTCTTGGTTTACTGCCAGTGAACATATATTGAACTATAGGGGCAGATATATCATTGAATGCAAATTACACAACACATCTTGATCGTGCAGCAGCGACCTTGCTTGAGATACTTTGCTTGAGACCAAGCTATCATAGTCTGTTTTTAGTCCATGTTTCCATGGCATATTTTACCAATTAATGATAAGACTAAGGAGGCTGAGTGGCCTACAAATTAAAGCATGATTTTTAAAAAATCTTTATCTATAATTTTTTTTGGGGTGCATAAAAATATTGATCGTAGTACCCTGTTGAAAACTTTTAAGATGCATGTATGAAATATAAAATCGTTTTACAAATAGAGCAAGGGTTGGATTCTTTATATTCTGTAGATTAGAGCCCCTAAATTTACCAGTCGCACTGTACTTGAGTTTTACTTTGAAACTTTTTTAGCAGTCGGTTGTTAAAAAGCGGTCATTTCTGTTCAGTGTTCACACACTTCTTGCACGGACCTAGGGTCGGGGGGGGGGGGGGGGGGCTTCTTTGGAAATTTAAACTTAATAAAATTACATATGATAAGTTTACATATTCTATATTTACATATGATCCCCCCCCCTCCCCCCCCCCACACGCACACACACACAACACCCCATCTCCTTAATATGTTTTTAGGTTTCTTTATTTTCTTTGTTCTTAAAATGAGAGGTTTAATAAAACCAAGTAATGACAGTGAATTCTAACATGTAAAGACATAATTAAACTGTAAGTTCATGTGCGTTCTTAGAATTAGAGCGATCCCGATGAATTATGTATTACGTACCGTGTTTGATGACGATTAACATTCATTGCACAAATTAATTTGAATTCTCAAGGTTGCTTTTACAATAATAATTTTGTTATATATAACAGTTGAATATAAGTACTCTATATACAATATACGTAAATTTACCAGTCGCACTGTACTTGAGTTTTACTTTGAAACTTTTTTAGCAGTCGGTTGTTAAAAAGCGGTCATTTCTGTTCAGTGTTCACACACTTCTTGCACGGACCTAGGGTCGGGGGGGGGGGGGGGGGGGGGCTTCTTTGGAAATTCAAACTTAATAAAATTACATATGATAAATTTACATATTTTATATTTACATATGATAAATTACATACAGTAAATTTATCGATATCATCTACTCATTTCTTGATCCACCGCGCACTCTTATGTACATTATTAAGATTAACCTTGAAATATCCAAGTAATATTGCTAGTATCTCACATTTGAAATGAGGCAGTTTATAGGTTCCAATAATCATAAGCATTAGCAATGTTGATGCAACATAATATTTTCAATGTTTGGCTTTAAAATTTCTTGCTTTGGCGCATATACATGCACGATTCTTGTTATTTTATCAATGTTCTTCTAAATGACACAACTCTATTAAATAATAAATATATTTTGAATGTTTTGAAGACATTAACAATTATAAGGAAGGTTATTGATCATTTTGTCGATATGCCTATAACTGTAAACCAACTTTTATTCGCGACGACTTTATTTCGCGATTTACTTCTGATAAACTGGTTCGCGACCAAATCTTATTCAGTGTCGTCTTGTTATAACAACCATACGACAACGACTGGTTCGCGGTGAAAAATATTCGCGACGACGACGCGGAAATTTCTCGCACGCGAATAAAAGTTTGTTTACAGTATTTTAATCTTATTGCTACATGTATATCATTAATAAGACTTACTGAACCTGTTAAAACGACCAAGGAAACTTCCTGCAGAATATCCAAAACGCAGAAAAGTACACTCAAAAGAATTTGCAAAAACGTCTCTGTCCACGAGGAAAAGACAATATCTTCAACATATCCCGCAACTATCAAAATGAAATCCATCATTGAAATCTAGAAAAATAAAATATCCTCCAAATACACTAGAATTACCACTCAGTGAACTGAATAACACATGTTCTACGAAAAATAACGGATGGTGGAAATGCGACCATTTTTTAAAAACTTTGTTATAAAGCTCAAATTACTTACAGCAATAACCGTTGTGAATCACATACTTTCATATTTCTTTTCATATATATACGTCACAATAGATGAAATGACGTCATTAGATGGAGAAAATGAAGAATTTAGACTTGTAGAAAATTTCCACGATAAAAACCCACAGGTAAAAACTAAACAAAATGATTTGCTATAATAGTACGGTCATGTTAGAGAAGTCTTCATTATAAAGAATGGACGGAGTAGAGTGAAGCGAAACGTAGCCCAATCTCTACTGCGATTTTTAAAAAATAAATATACTACAGTAGAGCTTCAAAATGGATCAGCATCAAACCAAGTCAAGTAAACAGGGATTAAAAAACGAAAACGATACCGGTTATTGCATTCGATTTAATGGGAGGTAAAGATGAAGTGATGGGTTTTTAGAAAAAAAAAAAGAAACATGAGCTGTATTTTTAGAATTTGATTTTGTTGCAAATACCTGCTATTATGCTAATTTTCCTTGTGACTTAGACCTTTATGATAAACGAGATTAAAATAAATCGTACAATTTTGTCAGAAGAAAGCAATATATATAGCAAACCGTTTTTTTTGTGTACAGGGCGACAATAACGTAGTTTTGCTTCTTTTGGCCTCTAAATAGCCTTTTCACACAAAAATATGTCCAACAGAAATTTATAAACTATAATCATTTTATCATTTTGGTAATAAACTACAGTTTCTCAATTATATTTCCCGGGGGGGGGGGGGGGGGGGGGGGGGGTGGGGGGGGGGTTAAGAACCGCGCATTGAAGCAACAGTTTCTTGTTACATTAATCAAATGCAACCTTCAATGTTCAAATGGTCGTTACCAAGGAAGAATCGGGAGAGTCAGACATTTGACTGGCTGTGTAAACGGTTTGGGTTCCTAATATTTTTTTTTCTTCTTTTGACACATTATTTCATTGCTGTTATTGATTAATACTTTCAAGTTATGATGAATTGTTTATCTTTATTACATTCTGTATCTACCAAAATACTATTCTTTAAAGAGGAAACTAATTTTTACTTTAAATAGAACAATTTATTAAGTAGGAATATACATTCTTTAATTAAAATACGTAATACAGCACCTGAACTTGTACGATTGCTACGCAAGCAATAACCACAGTTCATTAGTAAAGATTTCGAATAAACTTGCCATTACCAGCTCATCTCAACATTGGACTTCAGTTTATACTAAAGGCTATTTAAAACTCGACAGTATATTTCCTGGTAATTATAAAGGTTGAAGAAATTGTCGCTGATTATATAAAAGGTTGGTTGTTTATAGTTCGGTGCACACAACTTGCCTTTAGGACGTTCACAGTAAGAGTTTTAACTATCTACGTTGAGAATGAAATTTTAATAAAATCTTATCAAATTTGATTTCAAATTATTCAAATTCAGTAAGAGTAATGTTTTACAGCTTTGATTTTAAGCTTTTAAAAATCACTCGGATGTACTAGTATGTAACTTATTTTGAGCTACCTAAATCATCAGATTATTATTAATTGCACATTTTATGAATTTACCGGTAATAAATTGTATGTTTATTATTTAATATCGTAACTAATAAATTGATTGAATATTACATGTATACCGTATATATTCATCTAAATCACAGATGAATTCAACCTATAATACATGCCATTTCTTTTATGTTTTATCTCATTTTCACATAAGGACATTAGTTCAGATCACGATCAGATCAAGTGTCCGAACACTACATAACTTCAAAACACAGACTTTCTCTCTCTCTTTCTCTCTCTCTCTTTCTTTCTCTCTCTCTCTCTCTCTCTCTCTCTCTCTCTCTCTCTCTCTCTCTCTCTCTCTCTCTCTCTCTCTCTCTCTCTCTCTCTCTCTCTCTCTCTCTCTTAAAAAAATATATTATCTTAAATATTTTTTCTCTTAAATATTTATCTAACGAAAATGTAAAAAAGAAAAAATCTTGATTGACGAATAACTGATATTAAACGAAATATAATAAAAGTAAAATAATTTGTGGAAATATCAGAAAAGCGCCATATGCATGTTATTTAAATAACCATATTGGCTTTGTCAATTTGACGTATACATTTTTTTTTACAATGAAAAACAGTCATTTTTAAAAATTTTTACGTAATTTCGAAATTAGACAAAAAACTGAATTATACCTAATTAATAACTTAAACACAACTCTCCCTGAAATAGTTCAAACCTGTGCACCTCTCGCTATTAATCATTTGTGTAATTTATATCGTTTTAGACAGGTGAAATGAATTTTAAATATGCTTCCGTATTGTCTTTTTAAACATCTTATTGCATACATATCAAGAGTTCATTGATCATCACGTCCATTTCCATCACGCATCCATATCATTTTTGTTTTTTGCAACTTTCCCAGTTACATGTAGTTCAATTCATTGACAGTTTCTCTCGATCTAGATGTTACTCAAAATATAACACAGCAATACATCTTCAAACTTCACAAATACGAAAAAGTACTTTAAAAATAATTCCTCAAATAATTCAAATAAAAAATGTTCCCTTTCTGAAGATTTTTGTCCTCGTAGTGCATCAAAACATTAATTTCTTGTTACAATGAATTTGATTAAGCATACCTGTATTTCATAAAACAGAGTTTTTAATCACCAGAGAGGGATATTAATGTATTTAAAATAAACAACAACAACAACAGCAAAATTCAAAATGAATGCACCGTTATAGTCATATTCATGTTCGTTGAGACAAAGTAACTGAGCAACAGCAGTACTTAGTCTTGCTATCAACTGCGGTACTAAGTTGTTAAATACATGTATGTATATATTTACCGAGGAATATTTCGGTTAGAATGGGGGTGGGGGGGGGGGGGGGGGGGCGGCAGGCTCGACATCACATATGCTTCCTTTCGACGACCACTCATTTACAGGTATGAGGCCGATCAGTAACAGGTGAAACGATCTAACATCCAGATGATTTCATTTTATAAACTTATCAAAACAGATATCCTTACACGTTCCCATTCTATAAAATAGTGGTGAATTTAAAACCGGGAAATTCTTCAAAAAATGAATAGAGGAAATTAACTACAATTTTTCAAAGCATCACGTCATTTGAATTCTTTAGAATCGTTGCCTTAATATTATGATTTTAGTTAGATTAAAGATTTATCTTCTAATAAGCGCTAATGATTTTTTTCTTCATAAAATCCAACCAAAATCGATTAATTATTAATTAATTAATTAATTAATTAATTATCTGTCTACTGTAACTCTTTTATAAAGATGGCAGCAATGTGTGTCCTGAATGTCTTTCTTGGACTTGCCCTTTTCGCCTTTCGAACACACTCCATCATGTGGGAAGCGGACATGCCAAGTCTATTAAAGCAATGCTATGAAGAACATACGCGCGGTCTTACCGTCTCGGACATTCCAAGCCATGACGTACAGAGCTACTGTTTAGGCAGCTACATATGGCAGATACCTCACATACAACGACAGGTCAACATGACGGAAAGTCAGATCAACTACATCAAATCCGTCTATCGCGAATATCAACACAAAATGTACAGTGCGAGGCGACACAAAAGGCAAGCCCAGAGGGCCCTTCGTAGGGAGCTTCGAGTCCTTAGCGACGCAGAAAGACAGAGGTTCTTCGACGCTTTGAATGCACTTAAAGCAGATGGGGTAGGGCAGCAGTGCTTTGATTGTCTTTTAAAATTTCTTATTATAGTTGACTTCTATATATTGAAAATAAAAAGCTTCCGATAAATGTATACGTTTTTGAGTATATTTCTCTTTTTAATTCCAGTCCTACGATGCTTGGGCAAATGTCCACGCTAACATGATGGTTATCCGGTCAGGACACGGGGGTCCAAATTTTCTCGGTTTCCATAGAGTTTATCTACTTTTGTAAGTATTCTTATGATAATTGTGACAAATACTTCGTAATTGCATCTGCCAATTGTATTGTTTTACGTCAAAAGAAGTATAGAATGGATGAAAATATAATCATGCGCATTCTGTGTACTTGCAGTTTTGAATTTGCACTCCAGCGAATTGACAGCTCTGTTTCTCTCTGCTACTGGGACTCAACCATGGACAATGATATGACAGAACCACAAGAAACCGCTATGTTTACCTCACAATTGGTCGGCAATGGAAACGGCCCAGTCGTCAATGGTCCATTTGCAAACTGGGAGGTAGATGATGGACCTGTGACAAGAAACATAGCTACTGCAAGATCTTCTCTGATGGTCAAGACAGCATTGAATAGATTTTTTGAAGGAAATGAAGCTACAACCCACAGAGATGTTGTTGTTGGATTCGGAGTTAATTTAGCCAACACAATCGAAGGTCAGCACAACAATGTTCATAACTGGGTCGGGGGTTCAATGGCAGATGCTGTAACAACTGCCTATGACCCAGTCTTTATTTTACACCATACCTTTATTGATTATATTTGGGAAAGATTTAGACAGAAAATTAGACAACAAGGTACGGATCCTACTGACTATCCCTGGCCGATGCAGAATGCAGATTTCAATATCAATTTCCTCCACCACACAAACAGACCTATGGATCTTTACGAAAACTTTACAAATAGCGATGGTTACAGTGATATTTTCACCCAGGACTTTTACCAGTACGAAGATATGCCTTCCTGTGCTACCAACTGCGGCAACTCTAGATTTTTAACTTGTCAAGGAGGGGTATGCGTTGGACTTACAGCGAGTGACATTGGAGAGGACTCTTCAGCTCAAGTCATGGGTGGAGCAGCATTTAGAGGATTTGCAGCAGCTGAAATGGAAGAACGACCGGTGGTAGCACCATTCCAAACTTCTTTTGTGGATCCGAGGTCAGGAAACGGCAATGTGAATGGAAATGGTGGGAATATGGCAGCCCCTGCTTCACGATCTCCGGTGGGCTTCTCACCTTTTCAGTCATCCATGACTGATCCCAGAACTGGCAGTGGTAATGGATGGAATGGTATCGGCCAACAGTCGAGAGGTTTGCCTGCTGGGTCTCTCCAAGGCATGCACAGGTTCAATGGCGGCGTTGGTCCAATGCAGTTAAATAGAGCCCCTATTGCGGCAAACCTGAGAAACCCCGCTGGAATAGGCATTAGAAATGTTGGAGGTATGTTCAGGTCAAATGGCCCTAACCCACGTTTCGGAAACTTGGTTACACCAAATAACCCTGTAAGACACATGTGGGACCAAAGTGTTCGTCGTAACGCCTTTCAAAGAAGTAATTTAGCAAGATCTCATTTGCACCCTAATGGTCCCCTAAACGCAGATGACATCCGAAGAATGGTTCATCTTCGAGATCTGCCGATTCAGAATACATTTACGATGGACGGTGTTTCCGATACTCGCCGATGGGTGTATTTACCTGTACGTATTGTATATATGAGACCTCCTGGACATTTTTTTGGGTCAAGAATGGTTTATAACTCCCAGTTTGTCCGTGCTTCAGACATGTACGCACCTCAAATATACCCCGAGTTCAACAACATTTCACCGAAAATAGCACCAGCTACATACCCAAATTGTTTGAAAAATCTCGGCGGTTCCTCAAAAGTGTTTGTGCAATCTAATGGATTTTCATACAGAGGAAAATACTTAGATTATGCAGTTCTTGATGTAAGACAGCCAGTTTCAGAATCAATCGCCTATGTAGCAGTGAAAAATCCCGAGCTAGGAGCAGCTCAGTGTTATTTAACTGCGTTTGATTCGTGTGGTCGAGTCTGCCAGCCTCGTTGTCTGATTCCTGGTTCAAACCCCCCGGCCTATCGACCATGCTCTGGCGTAGTAAATGTTTCAAACCGCTTGCCTCGAATGTACGGGCGGACCTACGGCGAAGCTGTTAAAAGCAGGTGGAGTTTTGCAGATAAGAGCTGTCCCTCAAGTTTCCAAGGAGAAATATTCATGACATTCTATTGCGACTATGAAAACATATGGCCATGGAAAGGTTGCAACGGAGGAACAACTCGAAGAAATTCATACATTGGATGATAACAAAAAAACTTATGAAGAGCAATTCCTTAAAATGTTAGACAATATTTTGTTAATTTGGTTTTCAGAAAAAATAATAAAATTTGCTGAAAAGCATCTTTTTTTAAGAACAAAGAACAGCTCGGGTGGGTCACATACATAAACAAGAAAAAAATCTATATCAATACATGGCGGCGAAAATTTCTATTGCAACTACTGGGTATATCATGGTAGGCCACTGCTAAAACCCAAAAGATATCAAGTGGACGTCCATGCAATCTGCCTGTGTATTAAACTTGTAATTGAATTACCGGTATTTAATGCATATATTAAGTTTACGCATGCACTCTTGTATCGTGTAGTCATATGCATTTCCATTCATATCAGTTGAATTTAGATCAGTTTTTAGATCAGTAGCATTAAAAAAAAGGGAACCGCAGGCCTTCAAGTTTTCTCCTTTGAGTTGTCAGGTGATGACAAGGAAAAACGATTCCGAGTGTATAGAAATGATGCAGTCAGGGGTAAACAGAATAACGCTTTGCTCGATCAGATGAAACATACGAAATATGCAATTTAGAGCAAGTTGAGTTCACTTCAGTTTCTGATTCAGATGCATTTCTTTTAAGTTGGACTTGAATCAAACAAAAAATTAAGGAAACAGTGTTAACGTATAAGCTTACAAAACAGAAAATATTCATAACGATGACAGCGCTCAATCAAATCTATGTATAGACCAAAATGAAATAATATGAAAATTTAAACTCTAAACTCTCTAAACGGGATAAATTATTTCATAAATTTTTAGTTAGGGGGGGGGGGGGGGCTTGCAAAAATAGACAAAATCATAATGAATGAATCATTCATTTTTTGAAATTTCACCACCAAGTATTTTAATCCGGGAACAATTAATCTGAGCATTAACATTCTAAAACTATTTTTAAATTTTACAATGCAACGCGGTTAAATTTTGCAACGTTGTTGAAAAACAAGATTTTTTTAAAATTAAAAACCCTAACTTAATTGCAACTTTTCCCTAAATATATCTTCAAAATAATGCAAATTTATTGGACAACATGTATATAATGGCCTTACTGGAGTTCCAATTCTAAGGCTAATTTCACGGTTGCATATTTTACCCTTTAAAATATAAAAAATTAGGAGATTCTGAAGGCCAACCCCTCCCCCGAACATACTTTGGGTCTCTAACCGACTCTAAACCCCCTGCCTTTGAAAAAACTGGCAAGCGTAGATGTACTTTATATTAAACAAATTATCTTCAACCTCCCCCACCTTTGAAAAATTTCTGGATCCGCGTACATCGAATGAATGGACATAATATATAAACTGTTAATTTAAGGGGGCTAATAAGGGGCTGGATGGCCAAAAAAAAAATAACTAACAGATCTGCCTTAATTTAAGGAGGCTGGATGGCCAACAAATTAACCATCAGATCTGCCCAAAATTTCTAAATATGATTATTTTAGCTATAAACAGTTATTTCTTGAAGAAAAAATCCATATATTGTATCTTTTACAGTTGGGTATTTTCGATATTTTTATATAGAGCTCTTTTTCTAAAGGAGATCAATACAGTCTATAAATGGCCATGACCATCGAGCCCTCTTAATAGTTGACATGATATTTTTGGTCATACACTAACATTTATCAAAGAAATAAATCTAAATAATTTAGCTTTGAAACTATAGTATTTCCCTATATCTTTATACAGAGCTCTTCTTCATAAAAAGACAAATATAGTTTAAAAACTCCACGGCGATCAAACCCTCTTAAATCGGAAAAACAAAGTTATCAACAGGTCTGGAAAATATGTAATAATCAACCTGAACACACAACCGATATGTTGGCCGTGCACACCCACTTTATTGTTTCACAGTTAACTATCATTAAAAAAAAATTGTGGTTAAATGAAAAGAAAAGCAAATCAAACAAAATGTATAGTTTATTTATAAAAAATATGCTATAACAAACGCCTGTTTGAATATTCTTCAGATGAAAGTTCGTTCATGGAATAGATTGTTTTGATATTTTTTGTAATTTATTGCAATAATGTTCCTCAGTGGCATTCGATTACTGCTCAACGTATCCGGGAGGGTATTGGATCTGGACGTTAGATGGACAGTTAGGAGTCTGACAACATTTTCCTGGACCTGGGGGGTTCAGACTACAGGAAGGAGGGAGATTCCATTGCACACACCTGTATAATGTAAAAACGTGTTAATGATGGAAAGTAGACGAATGATAAATTGGATTAATTGACATCATTTGGTCCCAAACACCTTGTTTTACAAACACTGCAATCAATATGAATTTTATTTACATAGATATACTCCAATCTTCATTGGTTTAATATATGGCGATTTCCATGCAATGCATTCTTCTCTATATAAAGTAATTTTTATAGAGCTATAATTTTTGGCATCTTGTTGATAAACTTTATGAAAAAGAAATTTAACCTAATCCAAAAACACACAAAAACACGACAAACTTACAATCCTGTGCATGTGTATTTTCCTGTAGTTGCATCCACACATGTGCAACTGTATGTGCATCCATCCTTCCAGGTTTGTCCTTGTTGGTAAACGTTTTGTTTGTATACACAGCCTAAAACCAAGGTTACACCACATATTAAACATCCAGAAATATCGTTCAAGTCAAGTCATATAGACTATATATATGTATATCTTTCTTTCTAATTAGCGTCTGGAAAAAAAGTAACGCTTGTACAATAAATTGAATGATGACAAGCAGAATGAACCACTAAATATTGGATATGTTTTGGGAAACACTGATTTGGTAATATAGTTATAATGAATTTACCTGTGGATGTTAAAGATATACCGCTACCAGTTCCTGTTCCGGTCATAGTTCCACCAGTTCCTGTTCCAGTCATAGTTCCACCAGTTCCTGTTCCAGTCATAGTTCCACCAGTTCCTGTTCCAGTCATTGTGCCGCCACCAGTTCCGGTTCCGCCTGGATAATAAATGGTTCCTCCAGTACCTCCAGTTCCGGTCATGGTGCCACCAGTCATAGTGCCACCGGAACATTTATGACAGTAAGCCTGACAGTTCTTCGAGACCCAGTCAGTATATGTTGGATCGGAGCAGACAGCTTGTCCGTAGTTGGCACAGTTGTTAATGGCATCAGCACATATTCCTAAAAATTTGCAAAGGATAAAAAACCTTACTCAGGGGTAACTTTTTACTCTTCAATACGGAATTGCTGATGCTATAGGCAAATGAATATTTAATTATTATTCATCCGTAAATCCTCATTTCCTTTAAGAAGTTTTGAAATGCAGGTTAAACATGGGACGTCTCAAAAATATGGATTCATGCTTTTCGAAATGTGTTTTTGAATAAATTCAGTTTAAGAAATACCGTATATTTTAAAACTCCACAACCAATCGGGTTTTCACATACATAGACATATGACAAACTTAGTTTAATATAATTTTATCTTTAGATATAACTAGTCTTATTAGTATACTAATACTGAGTATACGTATTATGAATTCGTTGTAGTCATTAGAAAACATGTTTCTTTTCTTTAAATCAGCTGTTACAAACAACAGAAGCTTACCAGGTGTTCCACTACTAGTGCTGGAACATAAATTGCAGTGTTTGGGACAATTCTCGTGAGCAAAAGCAGTGTAAGCTGGGTTTGTGCAAAAGCTTGTTCCATACTGGGCGCAATTTGTTTTATCCGCACATTGCACTGAATAAAGTATCCATTACAAGCAAAGCAAAAACAACAAACACAGCAAACGTTCGATTTCAAGCTTGACAGCAAAATAAAAAAAGCAAAATGATAAAGCATTGATTGAGAAATACACAAATCACACGTTTCATTCAACATACATGTCAACATACATGTAAAGCAACATCAATATTTTCTCGATCTAAGAATGTCTTACCTGATCCACCAGTCATGGTTCCTGAAAAAAATAATTAAGAGGAAAATATTAATTAATGGTATATGTTGTAGCCAAATGAGAGAATGAAAACATTTAGCATCTATATCTAAATTTAAGAAAAATAAATTACATGTAATTAAAACTAATTAAACTAATTTTACGAATCCATTTCAGTATTATACAAATTATGCATCCGCTTATTTCGCTATTTCTCTTGATCCATTTCTACCTCTTCTAATATCCTATTCAATCATTTGCTGCTGCTTATTATTCATCATCACTTAAAAATCACACTTTATGATTTAAAAAATCTCACCTGTTCCCCCAGTAATGGTTCCTGAAAGAAAAATTTAAAAGAAAAATATTAATAATAATACAATTCGTGGCTAAACTTTAAGCCCTTTCCCTAAAGCAATCGGGCACATCCTGTTGCAAAGCTACTTCCGTGGTTGATGCAAAAAAAACCCATATCGCAACAAGTGAATTATAACATTACAGCTGAAACAATATTTGTGATTTATCATTGCTCTGCTTCAGATCCAAGCAACATAAATGCTTCAAGCGAGCTTCTTCATTCAGCAAAGATTCCTTTTAAAAGCCAAGTAAGGGCACACTTCTCAAACATTAGTACGAGCCAATTGGTAAACTTTCAAACACGTTATTAATCTATGTTTACCTGTCCCTTTGACAAGTTAAGTGTATTTACAATATCGCAATATTTCCTTTTGTATTACCAGTTATCCACAATAGTCAACATCATCCTTGATTTTTTGTGTTTTAATGCTTTTCCTACCATATATAAATACAACCCATCCCCGATAACGTCTTATAATAATTCATTAATCAATTCAACATTGCTTTTATAAAAAAAAAAGTCGAAGTGCTGTTCATATATCTTAGATTTGGCTTCATCAAATGGGTTTAATATGAATTTAAAGCCATTTATTCTAGATCCAATTTAAGCAATATCATGCATGCATCTTTTTAATTGATGCTAAAATCGGATTAGTAGTTCTATTTGATAACATTGTTCATGTGGTCTTTTTTATATTTACCCTCCCCTTTTCCGTTTTCTGTGATCATTTAGGAAAATAACAGTCAACATCAATTTCTATTGCCAACGTTAACATTGATAGTACAACTTTTTTGCATTTGAATTTATTATATTCTATTATCCTTATTCCTATTTAAGGTTTCATATTTACCCCCTTGTGTTCCAGTGCCTGTGAAAGTTCCTAAAGGTAGTACAATAACCAATCAATTCAAATTTTTCATCTCTTTCAAAGTCATTTTGTCTTATATCCAATGAATTCTTTCAGTGTCGATAATTATGTCAGACAGTATATCAAATCAATGTAGTTTTATATTTACCCTCCCCTGTTCCACTTCCTAATAAATAAATCCAATGCAATTAATTTTACAATTTAAACAATCTTCTAATCCTATACCACATCGAATTTTTTGAAATATAGTTCTGTAGGGTTTATTTTACCTGTACCTCCAACACCCCCTCCTGTAAATAATTCATTTCCCATGTTTAAACATCTAGTATATGATATTTATTCTACACAATGTCAAACTAAGGAATGAAATTATCAAAAGTGTTTATGATTGCAGTCTAAAAACTTGATTAAAAATGTTTACAAAACTAAAGAACAAGGTTAAATAACCTTCATTGCTATTTGGGGAGCTTGGATTTAAGCAAAATATAAGTAAAAAATAAAGCCAATTTGAAGTTAAGAAAATAAAATATTAAAAATTACTTCCAAGCAAGAAAAAAGTATAGAATACCTGGTACATAGACAGTTTCCCCTAAAATAATCAATTTTGAAATCAATCTATGCAATACATTAACAGTTGGTTTGTTCTACTTATCATAATATATATTAACGCTCAAAATAGAAAAATATTCGGAAAAAAACCTCATTCTCAAAATTTGATTTTTAAAAATCTACGTACTATTTCCCTGCAATTCTTTATTGCAATTGATGCACATTTAAGTTAATTAACATTGAATAGAAAAAAATCATTTTACATGTGTTTAATAAATATGGGCTCTGTTTATTATTATTTTTTTTTTTAGATATAAACAGTTTCTACTATTTTTGATACAAAAAGGTGCACAATACTCATTTCTTTGAAAAAAAAAAAAAACCATTATTTGATTTTAATATCGCTTTTATAAAATATTTACACCACATACTCCCATGAAAGCAAGTTATTTTTTTTTTTCATAAACGCAAGCTTTTCGGTTTTTTTTTATTAAAATACCTGACAATACCGTACCTCCTGATCCTACAAAAAAAAACCGTTAGAGTTTTGATTGCTAAATTATGACTTTAATGCACGCGGTTGAGAAAGTAATCTAATGTTACGCCCACTTTAATTCATACCTACATGTACAAATTATCATCAAAGAGCATGTTTCCCGTTTTTAAAGAGACTTATTGCAATGGGACTAATTTTTAAAAATATAAATAAAGTTTTATTTTAAAAATGTGTAATAAATATTTCAGGAAAGCAGGTATAAAAATTTTGGAAATCCTAATACCTGAAATTCCCGATCCTCCTGAACCTGTGATTGTTCCGCCTGAAATCATTTTTGGCCGTAAAATGTTTTCATGTACAAAAACAGAAAGATAACAACGTTTTACTTTGTTTTTTACTCTGCTTTTTTATATAGATCGCTGTTCTTTTTTTCAATTAGATATTGAATCAAATTGGCTTATAATCTTAAAAAATGTAGTAACTTTGGTTAATACTATTGTAAGTAATGATAATGGAAAGGCAGTGTTATTAATTAATATCCATTTCTAATTGAAATTCGAATAATATAACACCACAGATCCCCATGAAAGCAATTAATTTTTTTTCGCAGAGGCAAGTCTTTTGTTCCTTGTCAAAATATCTGAAGATCCCGTACCTCCTATCCCTAAAAAATCATCACTGATTTTTGATTGCTGAATTGAATGTGCTTATAAGTTAAATAAATGTATTTACTTATGTAAATACTGTTATAAGTAATGATAACAAAACATTTTTCATCGAAAAATCAGTGTTCTTTGATATCAATACCTCTAATTGAAATTCGAATAATATCACACCACAGATCCCCATGAAAGCAAGTAATTGTTTTTTTCAGAGACAAGCTTTTAGTTTTCTTTTAATTAAAATACCTGGCAATCCCGTACCTCCTGATCCTATTAAAAAAAACCATTGAGTTTTGATTGCTAAATTATGACTATAATACACGCGGTTGAGAAAGTAATCTAATCTTTACGCCCACTATAATTTCATAACTACAAGTACAAATCATCATCAAACAGCATGATTCCCGTTTTGTTTTTTAAGAGACATTGCAATTTGGCTAATTTTTAAATAATATGTATAGAGTTCAATTTTAAAAATGCCTAATAAATATTTCAGGAAAGCAGGTATAACATTTTTGGAAATCCTAATACCTGAAATTCCCGATCCTCCTGAACCTATGATTGTTCCGCCTGAAATCATTTTTGGCCGTAAAATGTTTTCATGTACAAAAACAGAAAGATAAACAACGTTTTACTTTGATTTTGACTCTGCTTTTAAAAAAAAATACAGATCGCAGTTCTTTATATGAACAAGATTCTGAATAAAATTTGCCTATAAGATAATAAATGTATTATCTTTCGTTAATACTATAATGATAACGGAGGTGATACATGTATCAATATCTCTAAATGGAATTCGAATATGACACCACATATCCCCATGAAAGCAATTTTTTTCACAGAGGCAAGCTTTTTGGCTTTTTTTTAAAAACCCGAGGATCCCGTACCTCCTGTTCCTACAAAAATTAGTTTTTTTGCTGAATTGAATGTGCTTATTAGTTATATAAATTTATTTACTTATGTAAATACTGCTATAAGTAATGATAACAAAACATTTTTCATCGAAAAATCAGTGTTCTTTGATATTAATACCTCTAATTGGAATTCGAATAATATCACACCACAGATCCCCATGAAAGCAAGTAATTGTTTTTTCAGAGACAAGCTTTTAGTTTTTTTTTTTAATTAAAATACCTGGCAATCCCGTACCTCCTGATCCTATTAAAAAAAACCATTGAGTTTTGATTGCTAAATTATGACTATAATACACGCGGTTGAGAAAGTAATCTAATCTTTACGCCCACTATAATTTCATAACTACAAGTACAAATCATCATCAAACAGCATGATTCCCGTTTTGTTTTTTAAGAGACATTGCAATTGGACTAATTTTTAAATAATATGTATAAAGTTCAATTTTAAAAATGCCAAAAAAATATTTCAGGAAAGCAGGTATAACATTTTTGGAAATCCTAATACCTGAAATTCCCGATCCTCCTGAACCTATGATTGTTCCGCCTGAAATCATTTTTGGCCGTAAAATGTTTTCATGTACAAAAACAGAAAGATAAACAACGTTTTACTTTGATTTTGACTCTGCTTTTTAAAAAAAATACAGATCGCAGTTCTTTATATGAACAAGATTCTGAATAAAATTTGCCTATAAGATAATAAATGTATTATCTTTTGTTACTACTATAATGATAACGGAGGTGATACATGTATCAATATCTCTAAATGGAATTCGAATATGACACCACATATCCCCATGAAAGCAATTTTTTTCACAGAGGCAAGCTTTTTGGCTTTTTTTTTAAATACCCGAGGATCCCGTACCTCCTGTTCCTACAAAAATTAGTTTTGATTGTTGAATTGCTATTTTTATGCGCGCATTTGAGATATTAATCAAGCGTTTTTATACATTACATATTCATATCTTATAATTATAATCAACGGCATGATACTTATTCTGCCCCTTAATAGACTTATCTTATTGCAATGGGACTAATATCTTATAATACTTACATAGTTTTATTCATTAATGCGTAAAAAAAAATCAGAAAAGCGGGTCTAAATTTTTTAAAAATCTTAATACCTGAAATTCCCGATCCTCCAGTACCTATGTAAGTTCCGTCTGAAATCATTTTTAGCCGTCAATGTTTTCATGTACAGAAACCGAAATATTAACAAGGTTTTACTTTGATTTTGACTTCCATTATTTCATTACTTAAATTACTAGTATTCTAAACACCTAAAGCGTAACAGACGTTTTTTAGCATTCCATCCTTATTGCATTTATTAAGCAGGCAAAGGTGTTTTATTTTATATCATAATGCTTTTTTGAAAACAATTTTTGCAAGAATAAAGCATAAATATCTAGAGAAAAGTATAGATTTTTAGAGATAAACAATATAGTGCAAATTTTTATATGACAAAACTTAAGTAAGTATAGTGTATATTTGTAGTTTTTTTTTCAACCATGTATCAATTTATACAATACACATCACAAAGTCTTTGTTATTTGCTTGGTTTTTCCTTTCATTTATGCTATTATCACTTTAGCTTGACCTTAATAGGCCCATGGTTGATGGTGATGTGCAAGTCTTATTTTACACAATAATTGATTGCAGATGAGCAGATAAGCAAAAGCATTTTCATACCAAGTTTGCCTGCAATTCTACTTTGGCCTTTGCAATACGGTAAAAACAATTGGGAAACGTTTATGATTGGAGACTTGCAATAGTCCTAACGATTGAAAGAGCATTTGATTTTGAATAAAACACATATCTTATTTTTGTCAATGATTATCACCGAAATATTGATAGTAACTGCAGACTATGAATATTTAAACGTGCGAATAAAAATCTTGATATACCAAAACAAAAGCAATCAAAACTGTGTTCCCAACTTAAAACCATGAAACCTGCCTTTCATTAGTATCAAACATAATCTATAATTTTCAAATTCTCAAAACAATCAAAATTCAATTAAATAATCGGTTTTAAATAAGATTCATTGCTGTGGTTTATACACGGCCTATTTTAATATTATACTGAAGCGGTTCACAATTACCTGGTCCAAGTACGGGGGTTCCTGAAATTAACAGTGCATTTTTCAAGGTATGTCACATGCTTTACATTCGCCGAACATTTGGGAACTGTGACACATCTCATACAAATACAATATATCTCGCTTAATTAAATTAATTTCCCAGAATTTTATGGCGTAGTGATATACATGAAATTCATTTGATCGTTGATCTATATTCTCATGGCAACACCAATATGCATCAGGATTTATCAATTTTCTACTTTCTACTTTCGCAATTTCGTCTCGTACATTATATAAAGTTGAAGTACTTACCCATTCCTGTTCCACCTAAAATCAAAAGACCAAACAGTGTGAATATGACAGAAAATGCTTGTAAGTAGAGGGGTATTCTACAAAGTTGTATTTTTGACAACAGAAGTGATGAAAATGAATAGTGTCGACAAACATGGAAAGCCAACATTTCTGTCTCGCTAAATGATACCAGTACCTGGACATAAATTGCAGTGTTTTGGACAGTTTTCCTGAGAAAAAGCAGTGTATGAGGGATCGCTGCAAAAGCTTGTTCCATACTGAGCACAATTAACTTTATCTGTGCAAGACGAAGTAGACCCTGGGCCAAGCAAAGTAATGAACAAAACAGGTTGGTTACATACTGATAAGCAGTGAGTAAACATGTATATTGATGAGCAATATGGCAGTTTGGAAGATGAGAATGTATGCATATTTAGGCGTAAATGCATGTGCACACAAGCAAAAAGACATAGATATTACAAAAACTCTACAAATCAAGTACTTCGCTTCATTGTATAAGGATGATTTGTCTATTTGCAATTGATGATTCTGATAGAAAAAAAAAAACAAATACGTTTTTTTATCGTAAAATTTTAACATACGACCCATACCTGTTGAACACAAATTGCAATATTTTGGACATTGATCCTTTGCAAAAGCAGCATAAGCAGAATTAGTACAAATTGCCGTTCCGAATGAAGCGCAATTTGATTTGTCCGTGCAGGAGCCTGTTAAGAATGCAATGCAAGCAAAGCTAACAAAACGGTAACATTAGGCAATGATTCTCCTATAAACAGAAAGAAAACAATACATCCCTTTCCTTTGTTATAACATTGCGAGTATATGAAGATGAAAGTTTCAATCTTTGAAAATATTTAAAATCTAAATTTGAAAATATTTAAAATCTAAATTATATGGTTATTTTTTTTTTTTGATAAATGATTAAATTTTACAAGTTTTTTTTAAATAGTGAAGGACAATAACCGTTTTGTACTTGATAAACAAATAATAGCACCATAAAGTGTAGAAATATCAAAACAATTAAAAACCTTTTGCAAGTTTAATCTTATATTCCACCCAAGCAGCAATTAATCTTCTAATAGACTCTTGAAGTACCAAACCAAAGAAAACTATTTTCATACTGACAGTTTATTTTTTTTTTCAATTCCTTTTTTTTCAATGTGAAAAAGTACCGTGCATGTATATACAATTACATATAAATAATACTTAAACATTTCACAGTATTTATTGCCGCATTCTCTACTTATTTAAGAATATTACTTTTTTCTTCAACCTTTTCCCAAATCAAAATTGAAATCAAATCAAAATCTGATCACTGCAGCAAAGTATAAAAAAGTTGGTTTTTTTTGGTTGAAGAATTTCAAAAGTTGTTCAGTTTTACTTTATATTCATTCTTATAAGGAATTTGAAATATGTTAACTTGCTGTAAAATTGAATCGAAAATTTGTAAACCCACCGGTCATTGTTCCAGTTCCACCTAAAAAAATGTTAAATGATATATATTTAGATATTAGTAGTTTGTTTCAAAGAGAAAATTGTTAAGTTTACCGTTGAGTTATTCTGATTTTTTTTGATGTAGTATTACATTAAAAAGTTGAAAACCTACCAGTCATGGTTCCAGTTCCACCTATGAAATGTTTTAAAAAAGTATAAAAAATATTTGTTGTTTTTAAATTTCAAAAGAAAAAATTCAATTGTTTTGTTTACAGTTATATAATAGTAAATTCATTTGTAATGATTTTACATAATAAAGTTGAAAACGTACCAGTCATGGTTCCAGTTCCAGTTCCTCCTTTGGAAATGGAAAAAATATATTTATATAAATGTATTAGATATCTAAAAATTATTTTAAAAGAAAAAAATAATTGTTTACAGTTGAATTTTTTGAATTCACATGCTATGATAGTACATTAAAAAATTGAAAACTTACCAGTCATGGTTCCAGTTCCTCCATTGGAGATGAAAAAAATACTAAAAGTTATTTGTTGTTTTTGATTTTAAAAAGAAATTGATTTTCAGTTACAGTTTACTCTGTTATTATAAATTCAAATGCAATGATATCATATTAAAAAGTTGAAAACTCACCAGTCATGGTTCCTGTTTTTGGAAAAAAAACCCAAGAATTATTAAAAGTAAAAGTATTTGTTATCAGTGTTTCCGAAAACAAATTAATGTTTCTTATAATGTTATAATTTGAATATTAGCAAAATTGAACCTTATAAGTACTGAAAAATAAATAATGATTATTGAAACCCTTTTACCTGTGGATCCACCTAGAAAGCGAAACAAAACGGCATGCATGAGTAGTGTGTAATAAACCTCAAATCATATTGTGCATACTATGTGACTGTGTATAAGTTTAATTAAGTATTTAAGATAATATTGTGTTTAAATTTTTTTCAGCAATAAACGATGTACTTTTCAGCATGGATACAAATTTCCCTGGGCCAAATGTACTCACATCTGCTACAATAGTTAGCACAGTTTTTGCTGACCCATTGGTCATACTGAGGATCAGAGCAGACTGTTTTGCCGTAGGCAGCGCAGTTTTGGATGGCATCGTTACAGGTTACCACTGAAATTCAAAATAATAAAGCTAACATTCATTAGAAAAAACATTGGCTTAAAATCGATGACCGTTTTCTTCGAAGCAACACATGCTTATGGAATATTTGTACTGTCATTAAAATCCATATTTTCCCTTACTTGTTCCACCAGTCCCACCGGTACCGCCAGTACCTGAAGAAAATTCAGTAATTTTAATCAATTGGGCCCTTATAAGCTGAGTATTTGGTCTCGATAATTATACGAGCTTTGTCTATTGTAGAATGAATAGGTTTTAATGTCGAATATGATTAGCCACAAAATTACTTTTTATTTTTTTAAGTTTTGTAAACCCTTTCAAAACTGTCAAAATCGTCACATATATAATAGAAATGATTTATATTTAAATTATTTTAACAAAACATCGCAATTTTTCAGCAATAGCTTTTAAAGTAAGAGAGTGAAATATATATTTGTATCGAACAGCAATAATGGAAAAATTCTCTTCACCGAGCTTTAAGTCTGAGCTTTATTAACTCTTTTATTTTGCATTTGAGATATTAGATAATTAACCATTATTTCTATAAATAATGTAATCTAAAATGAAACAATTATCAAAAATAAAATAATGATCAAAAATCAAAATTACAAAAAAAAAAATTCTTTTTAAATAGTCTGTATTGACAGGTTAATTATCATATACCAAAGTGAAGCGAGAATCCACCATCACCGCCAGGAGTGCCTCCGGTATGTGTCGCACCTGAAATAATTCGAACATTTATTGTTTGTCTTGGTGGTTATTATTAATGCTTATGCAACCAAAAGAACTTCTAAGTTCTTTTGTTTTTTGTTGGGGTTTTGTGTGTGGGTGTTCTTTTTTTTGCCCGATTTTTCGAAGTCGTCATATCAACTTATATCCTAATCGCAAATCCAACAAAAGTCTAAAATATTGATCCCGCCAATTGACTTGATGCAATTTCGTACAGTGTACGCAGGGTCAACTTCTGAACCAGCAACTTTTTTCATAGCAAGCAATTTGAAATAAGCAAATGTATGCTTGGTAAACGTGTTACTCATTGATGAAGCTTTGCGCCTGTGCAGAATTTACCTTTATCGATTTCAGCGAAATATATCCAAAGAAATCAATTTTTATTTGTTCTTCAATGTAAATTGAAAATAGTTGTACTTAGTTCCTATCTTTAAAAAATCTTTTTTGGTGAAAAAGTTTTGGTTAGTTTATGGTAAGAAAATTGCTATTTCTGGTCAGAAAATTTTACAATAGAAATATTTTTACAGTCATATGATGCATATAAACTATTTGGTTCAATAAGGTCAAACAGAGGCACCGTTCGAGCATTTCTAACAGTAGCACTCCTTAATTTTCAAAGCCATAGCTCCAAGTTCCATTTACCACAGCGCCAGACAATCATGATTGATATTTGTAAACTTAAGTTCTATTTATTTGTTTGACTAAAATATATATATATATATTGAATTTTGTTGACTTAAAAAATAACATTAAAAGATTTACTGAAATGATGTCAAACTAAGGAAATATATTATATCGTTATGTCTAACTTTCTAACTATTTTGTCATTCTATATTTTGATTCATGCGAAAGGCTTTAAGGGGTATTTTACAATATGTTTAGTTTTCTAAAATGATCTATTTATTATTTAAATACAAGTATAAATATTTTGATTTTTCGGGGTTCGAGTCCCTATCATAAGATCTCATGTGGGTTTTTTTATCGTACGGATGATTTTTTTAGTTAACTGTTACTCTCAGCATAGCTAATTACAGCTTAAATTACCAATACTTACCACCGCCCGTAATCACGCCACCTGACGATCCTGATCATTAATTAACATTGTAACATTGTTAACAATTATATTTCATAGGTATCAAAAAACGTAACGAATATATTTATTATGAATTGATTCAGTCAAGCGATTCAACAAGTGCATTCTTTAAAATTATTAAATTATTTAGAACACTCGACATTTTAGAAATAATTTTACTATAAGATGTTTTTAATAAATAAAAAATATCGTTATCTTTGTTTTTATACAAGTAAAGCCTTCGTGATCAAATTTCGTGTTTGTTTTTTTTAATAGAATGAGTATGATTTGTATGAATACAAAATTGCTTAAAACATGTAAAAACAGATGTTCAATTAGGCTCTAGTGTTTGAAAGGCTTTAAGCTTCGAGTTATGTCATTTGTCAAAGCTAAAGCATGAAGAATTAACACTTACCGCCTCCTGGGACCATACCGCCAGATGACCCTAGTTATTGTTTTTATATATACATGTTGTTAGGATAAATACAAATTTGTTTTTATACTTTTCTCTTTGCTGCTCATTTATTAATATTGACATAAAGAAGTGCTTTGCTACTTTTTAAATGTCGTTATCGTAACTTTTTTGTTTAATTTAAATTCTTAAATACATTGACTTTTATCTTAATCTATTTTTATGTGCATGCATATCTTTGATTGTTGGTTTACTCATTAGTACTTTTTTATCCCCCTTTTCGTGAATTAGAAGATTAATTTGGATAATTTGAAATGTTTTTTTTTTATAATTGAAAAATATCATTCTCTATGTTTCTATACAAGTATTAAGAATCATTAAAGTCTGGCCCTTGTAATCAAATTTTGTGTTAGTTATTCATTAGAATGAGTATGATTTGTATGAATATAAAATTGATTAAAACATGTAAAAACAGATGTTCAATTAGGCCCTGGTGTTTGAAAGGCTATAAGGTTCGATTTATATCATTTATCAAAGCTAAAGCTTGAGGAATTAACACTTACCGCCTCCTGGGACCATACCGCCAGATGACCCTAGTTATGGTTTTATATAAAGAGTTTAATACATGTTGTTAGGTTAAATTCAAATTTGTTTTTTATTTTTCTCTTTCATGACTCATCCATTAGATTTGAAATAAAAAGTACTTTGTTGCTCTTTTAATGCCTTTATCGTAACATTTTTGGTTAATTTGAATTCTTTAATACCTTTAATTTAATGCAAATATTTTTTTAAAGCATGCATATCAATTGATAGTTTTGACAAATATGATTGTCGATTCACTTTTTAGTACCTTTTTTTATCTCCCTTTTCTTGAATTAGAAGATTAATTTGGATAATTTGTCGATGAAATGTTTTTAATATATGAAAAATAATCATTATGTATGTTTTATACAAATTTGTAAGAATCATTGAAGTCTAGCATTTGTAATCCAATTTCGTGTAAGTTATTCATTAGAACTAGAATACAAAATTGCTTAAAACATGTAAAAACAGATGTTCAATTAGGCTCTGGTGTTTGAAAGGCTATAAGCTTCGATTCATATCATTTGTCAAAAGCTAAAGCTTGGAGAATTAACACTTACCGCCTCCTGAGACAACACCGCCAGAGGACCCTAGTTACGGTTTTATATAAAGAGTTTAATACATGTTGTTAGTTTAAATTCAAATTTGTTTTTTATTTTTCTCTTTCATGACTCATCCATTAGATTTGAAATAAAAAGTACTTTGTTGCTCTTTTAATGCCATTATCGTAACATTTTTGGTTAATTTGAATTCTTTAATACCTTTAATTTAATGCAAATATTTTTTTTAAAGCATGCATATCAATTGATAGTTTTGACAAATATGATTGTCGATTCACTTTTTAGTACCTTTTTTATCTCCCTTTTCTTGAATTAGAAGACTAATTTGGATAATTTGTCGATGAAATGTTTTTAATATATGAAAAATAATCATTATGTATGTTTTATACAAATTTGTAAGAATCATTGAAGTCTAGCATTTGTAATCCAATTTCGTGTAAGTTATTCATTAGAACTAGAATACAAAATTGCTTAAAACATGTAAAAACAGATGTTCAATTAGGCTCTGGTGTTTGAAAGGCTATAAGCTTCGGTTCATATCATTTGTCAAAAGCTAAAGCTTGGAAAATTAACACTTACCGCCTCCTGAGACAACACCGCCAGATGACCCTAGTTATGGTTTTATATAAAGAGTTTAATACATGCTGTCAGGATGAATACAAATTTGTTTTTTTACTTTTCTCTTTCCTGACTCGTTTATTAGAATTGAAATAAAAAGTACTTTTTTGCTTTTTTAATGCCATTATCGTAACATTTTTTGTTAATTTAAATTCTTAAATACATTGAATTCAATCTAAATATATTTTTATTTGCATGCATATCACTTATCAGTTGATAGTTTTGACAACTATTATTGTTGATTCACGTTTTATCCCCCTTTTCTTGAATGAGAAAATTCAAATTTAATTTGGAAAGCTATTAATTGAGATTACATAGAAAGTATTAGTAATTGAGATCTATTACCACTGGGGTTTAGTGTACATTGTAAAATTGACAAGTCAGTAATTTCGATGTACATAAAATAATGTAATAATGTTCATCCCATAGGTGTAAATTAAATTTCTTCTTCTTTATGAATCTATGTACATGAAATAATAATAATGTTTATCCCATAGGTGTAAACTAAATTTTGATTAAGCATTGCTTAAAAGTGATTGTCGAAGCAAAAGCTTGAATGAATACTTACCACCGCCACTGATTACACCGCCAGATGATCCTAGTTATTGACGTTAAAAGAGTCTATGCATATTGTTGTAATTTAAAAATGCAATTACAAAATTTAGAAAAACGAATGAACCTTATAAACATTATTGACTTTGCTGAATACAGGTATAAAGAATGAATTTAAGGTAAAGCTTGATTATTTTTTCTGTGAGAAAATATATTCCTGCTGTGTTTGCTTAGCCTATTTATACTTCCCTTAATGCATAGCATTTCGATGTATTCCCCCCCCCCCCACCCCCCGTGCCTTTCGTTTTTTAACAAGGAATTCTTAATAAAGCATCCAAAGCTTACCTCCACATTGGTTACAGTACTGTACACAGTTTTGTTTGACCCACTGGGTATACTGGGGGTCTGTACAGACAGTCTGGCCGTAGTTTGCGCAGTTGTTAATCGTGTCGTGGCAACTTCCTCCTGACGGAACATTAGTAAGTTTAAATATTTATTTTAATTATTATTAAATCCTCGATGATTAAAGAAAGAAACTTTTACAACGGTAATAATCTATCTTGGCATTTAGAGTGATTTTACAAAGTGGGATCTTGATTTCTCTTACCGCTCATAAAAGACCCCGAGTGTCCAGAACCACTACCCATTGACAAAACAGGTGCTAAAAATGAATATAAGATTTTGATATTATTACTTATTAGGTTTGGACTGACTACAGAAATATATCGGGTTGATCAATTTCATAGATGGCGAGTTGAAGCCGAGCCGTCTATGAGATTGATCGACCCGATATATTTCTGTAGTAAGTCAGTAACAAACCTAACACGTGTTTTGTTTTCTCGAGGTCTATCAAGTGACACATTTATTCACAAAAAGCGATGATCTACGCTAGCCCATGTACAAGTTGCCTAACATCTGTCCAATTTTTCTCATTTAAACTCTTTAAAATTATCAATCTCACTTTTCAAATTCTCTATGAAAATCTTCGCTTCGCCCATGTTTACTTCCCGTGTTTTGTTGCTATTCAATTTTAAACGTTTCTTCCTTTCATTGAGATTTGAGCATATTTTGACACTGCCATTTTGTTCTGCTCCAGACACAACAATGTGACGTCAATATTTAAAGGGCAACTACTCTAATTTTAAAGAATTTCAATGGGCAACTACTCCAAATACTTTAAAAACTTACGGCATGCGGTTTCTGTATTAAATATTATGAAATGTCGAAATGAGTAGGAAAAGCGTCGTCCAATGACAGCCATATTGCCGAATATTAATTCTCACCGAACAGACATAGAAATATATCAGGCAGTCACATGCTATGTTTAAACCAATGAAAGTGTGACATTTCATCCGATGGAAAACAAATATATATAATATTAAAGCTATTGATTCTCAAAGCCGACAAAACCCTCTAAATAAGCATATCATTATTTATTGTACATTACAAAGCTTTTAATAACCTTACCAAACGTCGGTCTAAAAATGTTTCTTTCAATATAAACACATTCAACTTTTAAGCACCGCTTGCTACATATTACCAATTGCAAGCACAAGCTACTTTTTTAGATAAACAATACTTACTACCACCCCCTGAAACAATACCGCCAGATGATCCTAAATATTGATAAGTAAAACTTAAAAAGTATTACATCACTGATCGATATCAAGAGGTTACTATTGTAATCTACAGCATACAATATGATGTCGTACAAAGCTTAGTTACGACCTTACAAAATACTTTTGAATGTTAGTTCCTTTCAATATATCGTTAAGTTTAAATGTCGTTAAAGTCTAAAAAGTATCGGTTTGTTTCGTTTACAACGATACAATCAAATGCTTTGATAATTTTTTGTTTGCAAAGCCAAAATAAAGTACATGGACGTTACTAGTTCTCACAGCAAGGGATAATCCAGACCGTTGTAGATTATGAAAGTGTTATGTGAAACAAGGAGAGAAACAAATATTGTCTATTTTTGTCAAAATTTGTATGGAAAAGATATTTCCTCAGTTTAGTGTAAAAAAAAAAAAATTCAAATGAAATATAAAACCACTGTCAGATACAAATAACTTTATAAAAAGTTTTATGTTACTGATAATCCTCACATATTCTTTTTTATGAATACTAAACTGACACACCGGGAATGATTTGAAATAAATTATTTATGATAGGTACAGTGTATGATATGAATAATAGGTATGTGTTACATATTGTTTTCACTACAGGCTTTCATGAATTTGAATTAGTTGTAATTATCACGTGATCTAACATACTACACGTGACTAACCTGATGTTATGACGGAGCCACCACTGGTGCCACCTGAAGGCTGGAAGTTGCATTTAGGTGTAGTGCAACACTGATTGTTAGGATCCTGTTGCATAAAACAACCATCAGGCAGAGTGTCGTAATGAGGACAGCTGTATTAAAGAATAGAAAATAATCTTGATTAATCAAACGTTGCATGAAATACCGTCTACATTACATTCTCGTTCTGAGAAAAAAATCTATCCTTGGGAAAACAACTGTATTGTTGGTCAAATGAACTTTTTTGTAAAGTCGATATTCAAACATGTTTTTACAAAATGTCCGTTGCATTATTTAAGGGCGAGGCTTAAAAGAACTTGACTAGCATTGAGTGATAATTAAAAACAAGTTCATGAAATGTAATTTACGTACACTTCTGTACAACTGTAGCGTCCGGCTGTACCGTCTTTGCAAACACAGTTGTATTTACATGGGACTGTCCATGTCTGTCCCTGCTGATAAACTTTTCCTTCGTACAAACATCCTCCACCTTAACAGAAAATGTATCTTTCATAATCTATAACATCAATTATATAGGTGACAAATACTTCTTGCGGTTAAATGGATATTTTTAATTAATGCAACATATTTTACATTAATCATTTGTATAAAATGACCTTTCATGCAGAATCTGCCCAAGATAAAGGCAGCATTAATCCCGTACAAATGCCTTTTTTTTCTTTTGTAATTAAACATAAAAAAAATGTTTTGAGTTTGTACTTTTGATAAATAATTTGGTCCCAATTTCTTTCATTAATATTGTGTAAGTATGAAGTCATGTTTAGACGACGAAATCTTCCTAAACTCGATTCAGTAGTTGTAAACAATCGCACCAAAGATGTCTAACACGTTTCTTGAACGAGTATGTCTGAACTATGGTATTACATAACTTCGTTATCGAGCTATATTTGGTAGTCTGGGATTGACATGGGCTAGTGTGATTCAAGGTGAGTTTTTGTTTTTGAGGGTCGCGACAGGTTATCTTTCCAAAATGGCCCCGTGTCATGAAGTTTTCATGAACGTATCAGTGTGTACCAAACTAAACCCCCACGCATTTTAGTACTGTTTTAGGTAACTTGAATTTACTTTTGAAAGTTTTGTTTTTATTACAAATTAAAGCCATTTTTGTTTGATACATCAAATACACAGTATACTAAATAAGAACTTCATATCGTTTGCTGTGATTTTCTATAGATTTTTTTCTTCAGTTTTTAAATATTTTTTTCCCCAGTTGAACCAAGTATATCTATACATAACATTTACAATAACCTTTATACTCAATGGTTTATTTTTTTAAATCATATAACTATAAAAGTTCTAGTTATAATATAACTTGTCCGGCAACTGTCTTTATCATGAAAAAAAAACAACCTATTTAATGTATCTTAATTACTTTCATGTTTTAAGTTTCTAACAGTAAAACATTCAACTTTGTTTGGTTTTATTTTGGAGAAAATAAAGTTTCTCTGCTCATTACATATTTTTTCTATCTCAAATCTATCAATTTGACTGATATTCCCAATGGTTAAGTTAATTTATTAATTACTCATAATAGTAAAACATGTCAAAGTACTTTTATTCATTGAGTTTATATTAATATATATTTTAAAAAAAACACACATAAAAACGGAACACAACTGTAGGAGATCGATTCATACTAATGCTAACATGAGCAGAAAATGTTAAAACCCCTCAAATCCGTTTAGAAAACCAATATATGTTTTTCCATACTGATGCTTATTTCAATTGTGCTTAAAGTCTTCTTTGAAATTTCTACATAACAAAAAATCAAAACCATAGTATTTGAAAATACGTTTGATAATTATCTGATTTTTTTCTCAATATTATTTTTATCCTAGCATTTGCTCAAATTTCTTTGGATTTTCTGAAGATTAACTATTTTAATAAGAATTTAATTTCTTACCTGCTTGTCGTTTTACGATGTGCCTAGTTCTCCGCACTCCTTTGATCTTCTCGGAAGCGACGAGAGCAATGCACAAGATAACTAATACGAAAACTTTATTCATTGTGAGGAACACAAACTTTCCCGTTTTGATTCAAGACTGGGGTCTTTTAGTCTGTGTTATCAGACCACGGTTGCACAGTCCTTTATATACTTCTGCAAGGTTACTCTAGATAGCTGAAATTGTGACGCAATGCATTTGTGCTGATTTCCACAGATAGTATCAGGTTAAATTAATTATTTGAGAGGAAAATTTAAAACAAATCCATTCGTCTTATCCGTGTGTTTGCTCTATTAGGCTTAACCCATGATGTTTTCCCCGATAAGATTAATTCAATTTTTATTCATCGTGACCAGTAGTAGAATGTCTCATCCAGAGGCCACTGTCCCTGAATGAAATTGATTTTTCTTGACATTGCTGTTGTATTAAACTATTCAATTAAAAGTATTTGAGATTCGGAAGATTGGTAATGATGATATTTAGGTCTGTGTTATTGCATTTGTATAAAATTATAAAAAAAATTATTCAGTGTTTTTTAAAGGTATATTGTAGTCACTGAATAAATAAATTTCGAAAACCCTTCGAAAAGAACACTGTATCTGAAAAAAAATATATGAGCATCTTCCGTAAAAGATGACACCTTTCCCATTTAAAAAGCTAAAATAGTTCACCCTTTGTGAATTCAACTTGGATATCTTTGTCAAAAAAAGCATCAAATCAATCGAAAACACTGTGGTAAGTCTTTTTAAAATGCTAAAAACGTAATCCTGTGTTTGAATTTTGTTAGTTCATTTTGTTTGCCTTTTTTGGTTTGGTTTTTTTTTTTACGTTTTGCTGCGTTTTGTCAAACATTACATTTATAAACAATAAGTAATTATAGTGGTCTTATATTTTATGAAATTTAAATATTTCAAAACAGATAATCTAGTTTAACCTAGAATATCCTTTTTTTACTCAATCATCCGATAAAATCAACTTGTGTTCATTTTTCAAACATCAAAGAAAGGCATTCAAAATTGAATAACAAATCATCCGTATTCGTGAGTTTTGATTATCGCATGTCGCATCCCAAAGGCTTATAGGGGGAAAAATCCAACTTAAGTTTTGGGACAGGAATTGAAGTGGATTATTTCCTTTTTACAGTACTTTTTCTAAAGAAAGAATTACAAGGCATCGAATGTTGGAAGTAAGGGTATTGTTTTTCTAATGTTGAAATAGCTATTAAGTAAGGGAAAAATCATACACACGTTGTTTTTTTTTATTTAAACATCAAAAACAGCAAATAGGTACAAACCAACACAGTCAAAATTCAAAATGAAAATTGATACAATTAAATTAAAGGTATGGAATTTTGCAAAAAATGCTTTAATCCATAATGAAACTGCGAACACGATTAAGAATAATTTTGTTTCATATAAGGAACATAGCAGGCAGTGGATCTTGTAATCATTAACCATGTAACGTCATAATCAATCAGAACATTTTCTCTGAGAGAAACGAAAATGGTTTTTTGTTAGAAGACTGATATCGCAATTTTTAATTTAATTTTCCCATTGTCATAGATGCATCAACTGCACTTTTAGTTATCTTTCCTTATATTTCTTATATTTCTGCGCAAAAGGAGTAAACTTAAATGCACTTTTTAGAAGATTAGATTAACAATCTTCTGCACTTTTAGAAAGCCTGCTTTCGATTGTTATTCAAATAGAAATCGTCGAAGGAATCCGTTTTTCGTCGAGATTAGTGACACAAATTCCTACTGTTTTTAGCATTCAAAGCAGCCAGTGACCAATTACTCATCGCCCTATCTATATATAATTTTCTTATCAGATGTGCAGCTTTGCAATTAGCATCAAATTGTAAAGTACCTATATGAAATAAGAAGAAGCAAGAGACACCATAGTAAGTGACCTAAATGACTCCACCCGATGTGTCGGAAAGAAGTGACAGATAAGACGGTCCTAATAACTGGATAATAAGGGAAGTGTTTTTGTCAATATTTGAGCGAATTCACCCGGGCACTCAGCGACGTGAGTTTGTGACGTAAATTTTTCCTTTAAGGACAAAAGTTAGGGCTAGTATTCTCACCAATAAAACGTCTTGTACAATTGACACTTTAGTTCAAGCTTCTTTATTAGAATATTATAATTATTGTAGGTTTAAAAAAGACTGGATTTTAAGATTTATTTTTCCCTTAACTTAAAAAATTAATGTACACGGTGATTAAAAGCATAAGATACCAACAATTTTATTTTTGAAAAAAGAAAACAAGCAAACAATTTTTTGTATTTTATTAGTGATCAGCTTACCCAATGTAGGTCCAATATGACCCACAGACTGCTGTTTTGGATAATGATTCCAAATTATAATTGTTGTTATCTTCTGCATTTGAATATTTAAAATATTTAAGATACCTCAATTTTGCGAGAATTTTCATTTCTATCGGTGTCGCAACCATTTTAAAACAAAATGAAGAAAGATGTTCTGTACGAAAAAAGAGTTCCAAAAGGTAAATCTAAAACTTTATTTCTACCTGTTAAAAATGAATTAATGACCATAAATCAAACTTTGCCTGAAATATAAATAAGTTAAGTTGAAATTTAAAAGTTCACTTTATGTTTGTAGAAGTAAACTTAAATATAAACAATATATAACCCATTTCGCACAAGCTATCAAAATGAATTGATGAAGAAAAGTCATCTATCTTATTTATGGCAACCCTTTATAATATAAATTGGCATTTTTAAGAAAAAAGAATGGTTTGCAAATAAGTAATCCGTGGATTTTCTAAAATAGGAAGTTTTTATATTTTTACATTTCTATATCAGTTAACATACTTTTATAAGTATCTTAAGCGTTATTTTTGGCATGCATGTCATTAAACAAGTACATAAGAGTTTAATAATTTAAACATTCAGAGTCGACTCAGAGAAGATCTTATCGCTTTTTACAATGAACGCTAGTGTTATGCTTTTGATAAACGTCGTAACATTACAATTAAGAATCGTTTATGCATATGTGATTATTGCTAACAGATTATAAAGATGATATAATTTATCTTTTCAATTGAAGATGACTATCGAAAAAGTGTGGAGGTCAAAATCTCTATAATTTAAGGAGATTTTCGATTTTCTTTTTGCAACGCAGCCATATATATATATATATATATATATATATATATATATATACATACATACATATATATATATATATATATATATATATATATATATATATATATATATATATATATATATAGACTATGTGACTTTCCATAAATCTGGAAAAGCAGATAGTGTTCATTATTTTAATTTCCCAGGCTATTTTTGGTACAAAAGACCGCTTTCGTTGACACAATTTACAAGACAATGCCGCAGATAAGCTATCGGTGTTGCTGTGATCTGTGGTTCCTGTTCTTTTTATATATTTTGATTTCATAAAATAAGTGTATTAATCAAAATACTACCTTAATAATTGTTTTGCCATAAAATATTGAAATTGTTTTTAATTTCCTCTCTTCAAATCATAAAAAATGTGAACTTGTGGTATAAAATATTGTTTTGATTTTCATTTTTGTCGAATCTCTCTTTCTTGCAAAAGTTTTCTTAATGAAGTATATCAATCTTTTTATAAAATCGCATGAATCCTCTTATATATACATCACACGAAATAAATTTTCTAGAACCGTATCCGGTACAGAAAATTAAATTTCGTACCTTGTAGTTAACATTTTATGATGTCAAAAATCTAAATATAGCAAATGATCATGAACAAGTCACAAATACAAATCCTTTGAAAACTTTGTCTATAGTATGGAACTTATACAATCAGTATCAAGTCCAACTGGTCTCTACATAGTTTAAAACACTAAATAATTATCGAATTCCGATATAATGACATTTTTGTATGCAAACAAAAGTGCCGATTTACAAGTGCATTAAAGTGCATTAAACAACTGATAAATCTCATATTACTTCTCAGAATGTTTACGTCCATATGACAAAGATAGAAAGTTACAAATGTAGACACATACAAAGTACTTATACAGTTCACTGGGTTCAAAATCATGACTTCCGGTCAAGTGCGTGGGGGAGGGTGTGTTTGTCATCACGTGGTTGGTGTTCTTAAGTATTTACAAACTAACAGAAAACATTCCAATGACAATTGTTATCACTTATTTAATATTTGGTTTGACTTTTAATAAGACGTTTACACTAAATATCATATTTTTTAATTATAAAAGGATTTCAAATATTGACTTTTATTGGGTTTTTTTCCTAGACTTGCTTTTTTGAGATTTGGTCCCAAATAGACAGAAAGATTACTCCAAAATTTAATTGCATTGTTTTAATTGATTGTTATCTTTTTAAAAAAATAGATGGTCGGGGCTTTTTATTATTTAAATTATATTCATATCCTTGAGAAGAAAAACTCTGTATAAAGATTTTGAAAAATATAACAAACTTTTAAGGTAAAATATTGGGATTTTTTCTTTATGAAATAAAATTTGTAGCTTTAAATCGTATCTAAAAATTTAAGGAAGATCTGATGCTTTATATGTTGACTGACCCAGCCTCCTTTAGGCCCCAGAGAGAAATTTTTCTGAAGCTAACATTTTTTTTTAAATGTATGGTACATGTATTTATGTACACTAATATATGTTGGCCTTGGCGTTTACATTTTAAACACAATCGACAGTATTGACTATGAGGTATGCAGCTGTTTCAAGATAACGTTCTATATATAGTTGTCACGATAGACATTTGTATTACAATACATATTTGGTCTGAAGGTTGGGACGTCCTATACAGCCGAGGACAGTTGCCATTCCTTGGTGATAGTTCCTGTTATTTGAAAAAAAAATCAGATCTGCGCTTTATATGATGGAATATTTCTGCGCAATGTACTTTATCAAAGAGTTAACGACCCCCCCCCCCCCCCTCCCCATACGCGTATGTTTATATGTTTAAGAAATTGATAATAATTGATAATAAGACGAACTTGGGTATTTAATTACAAGTACAGTCATTTATGAATGTTCAGATTTTAAGAAAACAAATAGATTAGAAATCGGTTATTTAGTCATTTTAAACATAAATAACAGGTGAAGATCAAAGTATATCATGAAAATTTGCAAAGATACTTGAGGTTAAAAAATATTTAGAAAGAAAAGGCAATTTTGAAACTTTATCTTGCTTTTAGTTTTTCTACGTATTAAATATCCATCACCTCGTTAAACTTATAAATATTATTTTGATCTTCAGAGTATCTCTTTACTGAAAGCTTTTTTTCAATCGTTTGCAAAATATGTACATTTCATACAATAATTAAATTCATCACCAACGACCTTACAATCACACATTGTACATTGTCTTTAATTTCATTTTGGGTTGGAGTTGGTACAGTCTGTTTTATACTGTGGCACATTTTTCTGCCACCTCTTTTGTTGTAAATTCTAGGCCTAATTATTTTGAAACTGGTTTGTTTAAATTGAATTTAGATGTAATTTGATACACTAGAGCTACCAGTCTATTATGGTTTTAAAAGTAATGTATAGTTTGAGAGTGATCTCCCCTTTACTGTGTTCATTATCTATTTTTAATTTTCTTTCAACTAAACAAATGACAATTTTATTCATCTGTCTTGGTATTTATGTGACTTTTTGGATTTAGGAATTCCAGGTCTTGTTTAGAAATAACTCAGTTTGTGCAAAAAAATAATCAGTGGACTTTTTTATTACACTGACGAACATAAATGCTATTACATTGGTGATTTTATTGATATAGGCTGGCAAAACTTAAACCCAGTTCATAATCATTTTAACGTTAAAAAAAATGACAATGGATATTTTTCAGTTAGAAATTTTAAAATTTATTGCTACAATATGATATCTTAATTTTCATAACCACACACTTCACTTACAAATCAAAAGTTCATAGAATATTTATTTTGAAAATGCATACATGTATGTTTTATTGTAGTAAAGATCCTCTATAGTGATTACTGCTCAACGTATCCGGGTGGGTATTGAACCTGGACGTTAGCGGGACAGTTAGGAGTCTGACAACATTTTCCTGGACCTGGCGGGTTCAGACTACAGGAAGGAGGGAGTTTCCATTGTAAACATCTGTCAAAAGTCAATAACATTATTGATAAATGTATGATTTATACGTCAATTGGTAAATAGGAAATGACATGAATTTATTAACATCATAATGTTTTTACAATTTCTCTTGCCAATACATAAGTTTAGCTTCTGAATTTTATCTAATAGATATTAAATTTTGTTGAGAACTTTAAATTTACATGTACTGTTGTACTGGAATTTTTTAAGATATTATTTTTGACATAGAAATGTTATTTAAGTAATGTTAAATCATATCTATAAGTCGGTTTTTAATTTTATACATGTATATTACAATTCTTTATGATAACCCCCTTCTAATCTATTTTAAAACATATGCCAAACTTACCAAGAGTAACAACAACAAAAAGATCAGTCCAACTAATTGCGTTTTCCTGTAAAAGACACTTTGTAGCCTAGTTTGAATAATTTGCCTACAATGTAAACTTACAATCCTGTGCAAGTGTATTTCCCAGTGGAGGCGTCCTGACACGTACAGCTGTATGTACAGCCATCCTTCCAAGTCTCTCCTTGTTGGTAAACGTGGTCCTTGTACACACATCCTAAACACAAGGTAATACCATTTAGCCACACGTGTTGTTGGATACGTACATATACCATTTATACCCGTTTATGCCAACATTCCGACCATTGCTATAAACTTTTTCTTGAAAATCATAAAAAAGTGATACATTATATGATGACACACAGCCATTTCTACGAAATATATGCTATATATTTCATTGTTTTTCTATCTTTCATCGTATCTCTCATTTTTTTTAAGTTCACCTGTAGATGATCCAGTAAAGACACCATGGCTTCCACTGCTGGCGCCGGGGCATTTATGACAGTAAGCCTGACAGTTCTTCGAGACCCAGTCAGTATATGTTGGATCGGAGCAGACACCTTGTCCGTAGTTGTCACAGTTGTTAATGGCATCAGCACACCTTCCTAAACAATTGTAAAATTAATGACCAGAATTAAAAAGTTGCTGGTGGATAATTGTACAGTGTCATTGCATTGTGTTTAGAGGTTTTTTTTTTCTCTGGTGCTTTAATTAAAAGAATATCAATGGAATTCGTAAGGTTCAATGTATTATTAATATAAATCACTTTATGATACATTATTTGTGAACAAATACAAGGGACGAGCTCTGTTTACAGCACAAAGAATTCTGAGCCCTGTATCTTGTAACTTGACTTTTGACATTTTAATTTTGGCGTAGCGTTGAAATTGCCAAATTTAATCATTCTAGACATTTAAATATGAATCTTTTATTTAATTTCTAGCTCAAATTCTGCTATATCCCTCTACGTAGAACAACTCACCTGCTACCAAGTTTTTATCAAAGGTTTACTAGTATATATTTTCAAAGAGCACAAAACATTCTATTGATAGGTATAGACGTTTTTCGTGGTTTTAAACGCATCAAAAATCATATTGATTATGGTATAAATATTGATAATGGTATAAAAAATAACACGTTTTTATGAAAATGATGAAAACGTTTTTTTATTAATAAAGAAGAACTGGCATTTTATACTACATGTAGATGTTTAAACATCAACGAATAGTAGCATAGGAATATAAATTTGCATATAGAGTTACTTTTTGACAAACACAACAATCGCATGTATACAACACATAAGCTATTTACCCGTATGTGTCATTCCCTATAGAAAAATACATTCAAATAAACATTGAGTTTCTTACCTGCTTGTCGACGATTCACTACGTACCTAGTCCTTTGCATTTTTTTGATCTTCTCGGAAGCGACCAAAGCAGTGCACAAGAAAACTAATACGAGAATTCTATTCATTGTAAGGAACACAGACTTGGCTTGATTCTAGGCTCCTGTCATTAATATTCTGTGTTATCGTGTCGCTATTGTGCAGTCCTTTATATACACCTGCTAAATTATGACGTGTTGCATTTGTGATGATATTAATTCATAGGTTACTTATTTTTTTTTAATCCAAATTTAAAACAGATTTATTGACCTATACGATATTCGAATGTTTAACCCATGGTGTTTCAAATGAATCAATTTTAATCCATCGTTAATTTACTCTACGTTTATGGTTCAGATCCCATTGTCCAAGATTCCAATTGTACCTAGCAGTTTACTTTTTCATAATATATTGATATCGTTCTCGTTTTCGATATTTTGCCCAATTAAGACTTTCAATTGTAATAATTGTTATTGGATACAGTTTGGATAATGATACAATTAGCTGTTTCTTCACTCTACATATATTTATTCTTTGTGGGTTTAAGGCAACCTGCAACATATTCGATTTAAAAAATATTACTGTGAATCTATAAATATTTAATTACACAAATTTGGAGTCAATTTTTCTCAGAAAGGTCTAAAAACAAAATAGAACCATTTTAACAAGACCTTGGACTTTCGGTAGGACGTAACTATCTTTTTCTTGTGTCAAAACAAGTTAAAAATGACGCTGATTTCAAGTGAAAATGTGAAATATACACAGATTGCGTAGTCTTAGCCCAAAAGCCAGACAAATCTTGTTGATTTCAAAGAGCAATGGCTGAGTGGTCAACAATGAAATAGACAGGCCTACGTCACAATGCTGTTTGACACAACTACCCAAAGTCCAAGCTCCTGTTAAAATGGTTCTAATAATAGGTGAGATGTTATTATTATGATACAGGTAATGTTGGTCTTTTCTCGAGAAAGATGTACATGTATTATCCTTGCAATTTAAAAAAAAATAAAAATCAGGTCTAAGTAGCAAAATCAATTTGGTAGCTATTGTAGAGGATGTACTTTTTGCAGTTTTCCTAATTTCAATGCCAACATTGACAAGCCTGATCAACCCCTGTTGTACATTAGACAATGCTGCTTATATGTTAAATTGGTACATTGTAATTGTGTTCACGTTTTCCAAGTCTTTCTTAAGAAGAGTATCCATGTTTTGTCTTTGTATTTGTATTTGCACATTTGCAAATACCTTTGTTTTGTACCTCATGTACAACTGTACGATTGATGTGGTTTGAGAGAAATAAACACTGTAGCGTCATTAGTTGCATGATCGACCAATCAGATTTACTATTTCAAGTTAGATCCATTTATTCTTCGTACTTTTCGTTTTAACAATTAGTAAATATGTTTACATTTAAAATAAATTTGTTTTGTCGCATTGTGATGATTCTTAATGAATTATTTATTTTCAGCTTGTAATCAATATTAACTAATGATTAAGCAACGAATTACATTTTTTGAATACTTTGTCAAGACATAACCATACTGATAGCAAGCTATATCTCACTCTATTACAGTATATAAAATAACAATAACCACCGTTTTAAATAACGATATATCAAAACTGTGTTCTACAAAAACACGAAGGAGGACAATTACTAGTTTTTAGCTGTTGAGTATGTATACATGTCTATTGCTATGACTATTTTCGTTTAATTTTCAACGTTAACGTACTGATTGTTGACATAATGCGATGCAACTTAAAATGCATATCCTCAAACAAGTTCACAAAAGTCCATATTTTCAAAGAAGTTCACAATAGTGCATTAAACAACTGATCAATCTCCCATACTACTTTTCAGATATACCTATATATTTGTCCGAATGACCAAGATAGAAAGTTACATATATAGACTCATACATGTAGTACATGTACTAAAAGGTTTGACTGGTACTCAAAACCATGCCATTTATCAAGTGCAAGGGGACACAGTTTTTGCAAGTAAAAGAGTTGTGTACAAACGTTTTTACGAAACATTCAAAACATTCAAATCAGTAACATTTCATTGACATCTGTTGTTTACTTTGATTATAACAGTACAATTGCAAAAAAGATGCAATATGGTACTGAATAACCTTTATTATAGTAGCATTCGAATTATACACTACTGCACATCTTTGATTGCTTTCATTTTCATGAAAAAGTATTTCATATTGTTATCAAATCATTATTATGCATGTACACTGGTCATTCTCTCCAAACCTGTTTAAGAAGGTCTTTGCTTTAGATTATGCCAAACACAAACAAAGATAGTTTTCATTACTTGTTTTACTTCTGTTTGGTTTTTGAAATATGTTTGAAAATGTTTTAGTGAATAAACACCAATGCCGTTTAAATTAACATGTTGATGATAATAAATTCCAAAGAAACACAAGACTTCTAATTATAAAATCGTTCATATAATATAAACGAGCGACATCTGGCGGCCCGTAATAAGTCAAACTTATGTGAGTCAACGTTTTTGATGGAAACTTTGTCAAAACAATATTTAATCAGTGATGGAACAAATGTTCATAAATTCAAATTGTGTCAGTGACATATTCCTCTGTTGATTTCTGTTGTCTTTTGAATTTCAAAGTCGTTTGACTCTATTTGTAAAGTACTTTATACGTAAGGGTGATCAAAGATCATTTTGCACGCGATGAAAATGCGCATGCATTGTACTAATTTTGATAAGCATTATCGATATTGGTCAAATAAAAAATTACAGTTTACAATTGATTGTAGAAAATACTTTGCACACAGTACCAAAATGCAATGTGTGCACAAGCAGTGATAAATGCCGTCAGTTAGGTTGTGGTCAAATTTTATAACAATATTTTTGTCATATACGCCTAGATATATATACAAAAATGTATTTGAAAAAGTCAAAAAGTACACAGTGAATGGGATATATTTATATCAATCTTGCGACAAGGACTGATGTTTAAATATCGTAAATAATTTAAAGAACATTTTAAAAAGAGAATTTTTCGCTAAGTTTTATTTTCCATTTTATCACAAAGAAGGATTTCGCCTGCATTAATTTTGGAATAACACGGGTATAACTCACATTTCTAAATTAGCCCAAATGGATAAAAGATTGTCAGGTTTTTCTGCGCTATAAATCCTCTAAGAAGTATGTTTTCGATCCGGTTATTTCCTCGGATTAAAAGTTAGAGCTAGGGGATATGTAAATTACGATTTCTTTGATTGATTGGTGTACTCAGTATGAGAAAATCTAAAAAGAAAAAAAAAAAAGAAAACTGATGGAAAAAAAACTTGGGCAGATCGAGTTAATTAGAAGTTCTCCATTTTTTTATTATCATCAATTTAACACAAACAAATAAAAACATCTTTCTGCATAATATCTGTGTCACTCTATATAAAAGTACCTGTTTTGTCGCTCATCAATCCGGGCCTTAGTTATAGACTAACAATTGATGTCAGATTTTAACTCAAGAAGTTTAAGAGGAATCAGATTTGGGGTTGTCACATAGGAGATGTCTTTTGTCAAACCCTGTAGTGTAGATATAAAGAAAGCTGAGGTCACACCCTGTACAAACTGACGGTACTCTGTCAAAAGGGTGTTGTTTGTTGTCTTGCAGAAATGGGTTATATGACACACTGGAAACATAAAATATTAAGTAATAATTTTAAACAATTATCTTCTCGAGCGATATTATTTGAAACATTGAATATTTAAAATTATATATATGAAAACTGTATACATACTTTCCCATCCCGCTGGATCCAGAATGTCACAGTGTCCAAAATTCTGACAGAACAAAAGAAGAATGTGTAGGTTTTTTTTTTGAAATTGTGTTTTCTTTATAAATAATTTGTCTTTAAATGCGACATGCAATATAAAACAATACCATCATTATACCGCATAAGAGTTTATTATAGCCAAACTACGAAACATTCTACAAATTCTACAGAACTTTCCAAATTCTAGAGAAAATGCAGAATTTTTATATAAGACGGTTCTTGATACATGTACCAATTAAAAACCTTTAGCGTTTTTGTCATTGATATGAATTTGAAAACAATGCTCCGACTTAGATTTTCGATGTTATGAATGTCATCTTTTTCTTCCTCACTATTACAAAACGGGCACAAGAGAGTAATTTAGTACATACCGCTACATTCATGGCGATTCGAGGACAGGACCAAATATCGTACAACTTGTTGTAATCAAAGCCAGGAATAGCGCATTTCAACCCCTCCTCAGAAAGCTGTGTTCCGTACATTAAGGCAGGCATGCCATTTTTAATGGGAGAACCAACGTCAGACGAGAAAGGTTCCAAAAATGCGGTAGACTAAAATTTCAACCAAACATTATCAGACTCGTTTATCTTCATTTCTTGCAAAACATAGACATCTTTCATATATATATATATATATATATATATATATATATATATATATATATATATATATATTATTATATTTATATTTTTTATGATATAAGTAAGAAGTAGCAACACCTTCAGTTTAAAAAATAGCAACTTAATTCTAATATTGACTTGAGAAGATATTGACAGCCACATTTTTTTGTATTTCTTGCATAGTCATAGAGAATGCATGATTGGGTATTGTTAAAAATGAGAAAAATAAATGCAATACGGCGATTACAAAGATTCAGTCAAACGCTGTATTATCAGAACAGATATACATGAATGTTAATATTGGTGCAATGACTTCTTTTCATGTAGGCATCAGAAAAAGAATTAAATCATAAAGAAATACGAATTAAATGGACCCAAATAGACATAGTACCAAGTTACTGATTGTGGGTTGGTGACGCTTGACTAGATGAATGATGACTACAAGGGCATCGCTTAAAAAACAAAAATCCATCCCAAAACAGTAGACTAAATGTTCATGGAAAAATTTGAAGGTCTTTCCACCACTAATTGGTGCTTTTGTTTCGTTTAAATCTGTTCATAAAATCTGTAAATTTTAAAAAAATATAAAAAGAAATAAAATTGGGGTTTTCAACGCCAAAAGTTATACTTTTAAGTTAAGCACCTTGAATAGATTTCTCTTTTCTTTGATCATTTTCACACTGATGTCACATCCAGACGAATGACAAAGCAGCCCTGTTGAGTTGAAGACTGGTGTTGATTCGGTTCTATTTCTGAAATAGTTTTCCAACTGAAATAGAATACTAGTATATTGGAATTCATTTTGCAGGAATTCAATGTTTCTCTATTCTACTATTCTAATGGGTTCTAGTTTTATATATTTACAATCTTACCCAAATCAGTTGTTTGAAAAATTTATCGATATCCTGCTTTCCATATTTTGGCGGTTTGGTAGATTGCAACTTTTCGTCGTAAACGGGAAACTGGTAATCCACTCCAAACACGAAGAAACCGTGTGAAGCAATGGAGGATAGGACTACAGTGTAGAGCTCGGATAGGACATAAGTGTTTAGACCGCCCAGGAAAATCACAACTGGATAGTCACCGTCATCCAATGGGAAAAACGCTGAAATGTAATAATCAGTATGATTTGTTTTTACAAAATCATAACATAAAACAACAAGGTAAATTGACTTTTCTTTTACTCACTGTTGTAAATTTTTAAATTTTTTTTCCACTTTTATTATATGATGGTTACAAATTTATTAATTACTCATTTTTTCATTTTTTGTCTGAAATAATTTCACCCTAACTGAATGCTTTTATTAAAGTATTCGAATGATCTGATTCTTTGGCAAGAGAGACAAATGTATCTGCAGGTTTATTTAACTATTATATTACAAGTGATGATATCATTAAAAGAAAAACGGAATGAATTTAGAAACATATTTCCATGGCAGCATTGTTACAGTACCTATTGTATGTAGCGGACTCCCAACTATGGTTTCCGACAGTGTAATTTGACCGACTTTCAGGACACCTTGTTTGTACGGATTCCCTTTGTCTACGTAAATACTACCCACAACAGCACATGCTTAAAAGACAAAACAAAAATAATATTACTGTACATGTATTAAAACAATAAAATTATTTCAAATGACAGAACAATATACATGTACTTCAAACCATAAGGAATCGTTCTGCGTTTATTGCAACGTATAGGACGAGGCCTTTTGGTTGAAACGAAAATCAAAGCCTTGTTATGCAGGACATCGATTTCGAAGCTTGTTCGAATCCTCGACGTTAAAAATATTTCAGCGACTACATCATATGCATAGTGACATCAGAAGAAAACGTCTCAGGTTTTCGCATGATCACTTTGAAAATAACATATGCCTGTTCATATTATTAATATGCTTCTATCAAATTTAGACACCCTGACGCAGGTACACGTCTTCAAAGATTAACCCCCCACCCACCCCAAAAAATATATATTTATGGTTTTTGACGTTCTTTGTATTTTGTACCATGCAGAACATTTTGAATGGAGCTAGTAATCCCAACTTACCTGTAAGAAAGCTTAATATCGCAACAAATTTCATCTTTTTTCAACTTGTTAAAATGGCATCTATCGTAATAACAATAACTCAAATAGATGTACAAGTAAATAAACAACAACAATACAGACGGTCACGAGGCTTGGTAGATAACGTCTGTCTCTATCATGTACCTGTGTATATTGACTACTTATCGATGATCTATTTAATTATTGGGGTCAATTTGACAACTTCTGTTTGAATTTAGGGTAAATGTAGCAGTAAACTCCATGATGTGCAAAGACAAAAAGGGTTGGTTCCTGTTATATGAACAAGAATCCAAAAATCGTTGCAATTGTAATGAAACCATAGAAGAAATCATATTATATATCATATGATATCATATAAAAAGGGTTTTATTCAAGTTTCAAAAACAAACGAAAATTCTCACACGATGGTATTACTAAGAGGTTATCTGTATCATGCACACTATTATATAGCTGCAGATCTGTAGCTATACGGAGAAAATTCAAGACTAGTAGACCACAGACCATAACTTTCTCCGTTAAGCTACAGATCTGTAGCTAAATATTGTAGCGAACCGCAAAATGATCTGGATGACATACATAATTTCCAGATCGACAGTATACAATGTAAATGAAGCTACACTCAACACATTAAATTATTCCCTTTTAATCATTTCTTTTACAAATGTTCATAATGTATAAGCTCTGTTGCGAATGATTTGAACCCGGCAAAGGTTTCCTCTCCGGCGGGAATGATGTAGGAGGTGGGGGCCACGAACCCGTGTAAACCAGTGTCTCTTAGCTCCACGGTATAAGAATACTTCACTCCGCATGCGCCCTTGGCATAATCGTCAGCTCCTCCGGCTGCAGCATCTGAAAAATTGACGTCATCATTTAAGTTAAAGCATTAATCCCGGCTCGCATATGAAGGAATATCATAGTGATAATAATTTTCAGAAATACATCTGAATTGTACGTATAAAATGTACACAGGATCAGCAATCCCTTTTAAATGAGTTTTATTTACCAAGGATATTTTTGTAGATATTATTCTGTAAGAGTTATCTTTATTTGAGAGGTATTATACCTTAAGGATGAATAACATTGGATCGAACAGCATTTGATTTACAATTAGTGAATTATCATTCTGGGTATAAGAATTTGGACAATCTTTGATCATTCCTTAAATATTCTATTAATGTGAGAAATGTTACATACACAGGACCCGGGTGTCCTCCCCTACAGTAAATGTCCTTCCGTGTGTGTGACGAATTGCAGTTGCTGCTGATCGGCCCAAATGATCCTTTCATAAAAAAAAACCCACTTCACTTCAAAATACAAGTACTTGTAAAATCCATTTTTCTAGTTGAAAAGACAATTTTCCAATTGTTCAGTAATCATGAGAGACACACATTTCGTAAATACTGTTTGGAACACAGGTATTTGGGGTTAAAATCTCCTTTTTATAGGGTTAGATAGAGTAGTGATGTAATTACTAGTACCCATACTACAATAACTATCTACTCTGCCTATAAAAGAAGTGTTATGGTTTGGAGTAAATTTGAATAAAACTGCTAGTGTGCACCGATCTATTTTGAGGAATTTAAAAATTGGTATTACATATTCTTTCTAACAAACAGTTATTAAATCATCATTAAAAGAGATAAATAATGGTCATCTCACCAAGTCCCTGTAATCTGCTGGTAAGACGGGGGTGTAGCCCCAGGGGTAGATCCAGTATTGCCCGTATGTGTGCACGTTCAAGTAGGCGATCAGGTTGTTGTGGCTGCACAGGAAGTTCTGGAGATTTTTGGTCTCTATTTCTGATGTGGCGTGAGTACCAGCGTGGACCTCTTCACAAGGATTGCGGCTTCCGCCATTGTCTGCAGATTGTTAAATATTGCGCTTTATTATAATATCGTATTTTTCCAAAGCATATGATTGGTCAATTGCTGTCACATGATCGTGCAATGAAGTTAATTTGCTATAAACCTCACTATAGTAAAAAAATCTTTCATGAGAAAATACTGGTTTTGGCATGTGCGACATTGTGACGTCACTATCAACGAAAGCGAAATCAATACCTATACATTTTGAACCAAATATTTTACTGTCATACTCTTAATTAGTGTTTGATTAAATACAATTAAACAATATTATAGCCTTTTTTGATGTCGATCGAAACATGGTTTTATAGACCTGATTGGAGTATATCACTTCGTCCCGGTCGATATATTCTCATCAGGTCTATAAAACCATGTATTGACCTTATCAAAAGGCTATAATTGTATGCTAGTATTATAGTTTAATACAGTTACTATAATAAGGTTTCGGAACTTTATCATTTAGACAAACCCACTTTATCATTGTCTTACATTTACAAAAGAATTAGGTAAAATTAATTGTAAGACTTAAACCAAACTTTAACCTTAAATATTCTCCGTTTTATATAAAATCCCAGAGGCAGATACTCGTATGCATATCTATAGCCTATTTGCGTAATATTTCAGTTATTTTATACCTATTTAATGCGAGTAAGAAGCGCTACTGTGCCAAATTTGCTGTACCTGAGATCTGTAATCGATCTATTTCATGGAAAATGTTCAAAATAAATCTTCAAAGTACATGTTGCAATACTATGCACCAAAAGGACACAGATATGGGACTTTACCAGGGTTCCAGTGATAAGCAAAGTTCCTGTTGAGATCTACACCGTTGCAGCCACTGATTACGGGCCGTCTGTTCTTTCTCCACATTCTGTCCTACAAATATATAAATCAGGGCAGTAACCTTCAAGTGCATGCATGAACATATTCGGTAATTTTTCTTAGATATTATAAGAACATTATTTAATTTTTTGTTTTTTGTTTTAAAGTTAACATCAGTTACTCTTTGATTATTTAGCAATATATCTTTATTTTTTCTTAATTTTATTGGTAAAGATGAAATAAAGAATTTTAGAGTTCTTAGCTGCATGGCGTTTTCATACGTATGAAAACATTGCTCCACATTTTTTTTCTTCAAATAATGGTGGTATCACTATTTGCATAGTCTTACGTGGCTTCTGCTGTATTCGTAACCATCGGGGTTCACTACAGGAGCAAAGTAGAAATCGAACTTTCCAAGGAGAGCTTCAATTGTTCTGTCGTGACTAGGATTGTTGGCCATCTGTAAATAAAACAAACATCAGTAAAATATTTCACCGTTTCTGCAATAGTACTAGTCCTGATAAACTGTACCAAAGTTAAGTTGCCACACGGCAAAAAACTTTTCTTAACACATGAATATTTTTTCCCGTTCATTTGTGTTACAGATGTAGCAAAATCGAAAACTATTTATCCCCTTTACATGGCCAATTAGCATCTAACTTAAGCCTCAGCTACAGTTGTGTTGGTATTTTGGCTGTGGGTACTCTATATGCACGTCTACTCTTACTCGACCATTTTAAGACTAAATGCGACTTGATGATTAGTAAACAAGACTATAGGGAGAAGCTGTATTGACCTGGTCGATGAAGTAAAGTACAGTGGTAACGGCGAGCCATTCTCTGGCGTGGATTCCACCGTCAGCGTAGATAGCCTTCTTGTTGACGCCGAGGTTGTTGCTGATCTACAGTGTAAAGGAATGCATTATTTGAATGAATCATTTTTGGAATATCTATACGTTGGGACTTTATTATTCCGGAAACAAATAAACTTTATGCTTCATCTTCTTGGAGAAATTTTAACGGAACAGAATTTTAGAAATGTAAAACGTTCTAACTAGTCATTTGTTTCTCCAGATGATTAAGATGTTTTGTACAGTTTAAATGGGAACGAAAGAATCGCCATTATTGAGGCTCCACTGTAATACACTTTTACCCTACCATCTAGCCTACCTTAACGTATTTGATAGCTCTGCCCTCGTAAGAGTTTCCCATGGTGTGTACAGTAACGCGAGAATTAGTAGAGGCCAGAGAGTCGAGATAGGCGTTGATCTACAAAAAGACAACAGACAGGGCGAGTTTTCACCAGGTACATGTTTACAAACAGTATTAAAGTGGGAACAAATCAAGGTTCTGGAGTGATGCATACGGAAGCATGGTCGTTGAAAGCACCAATGCTGAAAGTTGCCCGACGATTGCGTCCACTGGTGACTTCGTCAATAAGTCTGTAAAGATAAAACCCAGGTTAGTTGGGGGGGGGGGGGGGGGGGGGGGGGTTAGAAATGATAAATGTTACAGCAAATAGAGATTTTAAAAGTATTATTTCTAAATGAAACACTAATTATTTAAAAGAGACATATATATGTACTTTTTCTACACATTAGTGATATATGAAAAGTAAAATTAAATTTGAACAAAATATGAAATGCTTAATCGAGTTTTATCGTCACAATTTGAAAAAGAAGAAAAAGGTAACTTGATGACCTACTTTTGAACGTCAGTGATCCAGTGATTGGCCTTGAGACCTAGAGCCTCGATGTCATGGACAAAGTCTGTGATTTGTTCAGGGTCCACTCTGACGTCAAAAGTCTCATTGAGATAGCGAGGAGACTTCCAAATGTCGAGCTAATTACAAATGGTAAATTACTGAAAATTCCGTGTTTAGTGTTGACCTTTTTTAATAAGATATCACAAAACATTTTGCCAAAGTGATGAACTATTTACACAAGTACATGTATTGTAAATATCCCAGGATAAATCTAAATGTTTATTCAAGAGTCGTATGGAAGGAGAGGGGAAATGAATGGTGTGCTAATTAAATAACCCTATCATTCAGTTATTGTGTTACGAAACCTTTAAGAAAGTCCATAAGTAGTTGGCAGTGTTTTATTTCGACCTAGATATAATTTATGTGCGTTTCAATTACTTCGAAAAAATTACCCATGTTGTATCTTCCTCAAATTAATAACACACACACACACACACACTCACTCTCTCTCTCTCTCTCTCTCTCTCTCTCTCTCTCTCTCTCTCTCTCTCTGAGATATTTTGAAATGAATATAAATAAAACTGAAATGCCTTACGTGGTATTTTTTGGCCAAAGAGAACAGCTCGTGCACATTTTGGATTGTTTTAGGTAATATCTGAAGTACTTTGTGCCTGTTAACAAGATAATGTAAACACGGTCTCACGTACATGTATGCACATTGTACAAGTAGATTGTACCTACATCTGCGATCTGTTTTATAAAAAATCATCTGTTAATTCATCTATATGTTTCATAGTTATAAAACGGGGATAGTATCTATTAAATTGAATATATGAAGTTGAATTCCCTTGTAAAGTTGACATTTAAAGCGAATGGGTTCTCTTTATATATATATATATATATATATATATATATATATATATATATATATATATATATATCTCATTAAAATCTACATGAGTTCTTGTCAAACGTTTGAAATATAAACCAGTATATAATTGCTGTATGACGAACATCAGACTTTCTTAGCGTTTTACCCATCATATCTAATAGTTGGGTTCGGGATGGACCAAGCGGTCGCACTCAGCATTACCCCCAGGATGAGCTGTGTCAACATCTTTGGTCAGTCTGAAATTATAGGTACACATATGTATATATATAGCATGTAATGGGGATAGGAGATGAGGGTAGGAGATGTGGTATGTTGTCAACATCACGTTGTGGACGTACACATACAATATTTTTTTTTTCCGATTCTCATATTAAAATGTCCTCTTTCCTTAATCAATGTGGGAATGTGCAAATAAATAATTGCATTTGCTTTGTTAATCAAGCATGAACGAATGGTCATTACAATTGTAAAACTAGACCATATGATGGTCAGTAACATTTAACGGGGACTTGTTGAACATACCTGTGACACGATGGAAGTAAATTGTTTGGTTTATCTCACCGAGGCATTACTCTAGGGCACTGATAAGGGAAAGACAGTAACCATCGTAGTAGCTCCTATACTTCACTTGATCTGTTACACATACAAATAAAAAAAAACTCGTGTACATTTAAAAAGTTTACGGTTGTTTCATGTAGATTTATAGGTTCCCCGCATGACCGAACTTTGTCATTTAAAGAAGAGTGTACATATTTATTATTGTGACTTTGATAAAGAAATGAATATAAATTTTGAAAGTGTCTGAAAATCAATTTAGCGAGGCCAAGGTAGTGAACATATGAATTTTATTAACCAAGTGTAGCAAACTTAGCTAATGCTAAATCCAAATCTTACGCCATGCTTACATATCTATCAATCACTATTCAATCATAAATAATCTTCAATATAAAACCTGATGGAAGTCACGAAAAGTCACACCAACACGATTTCCATCAAAATAAAAACATTTTCTCGCAGAGCTCTATTTTTTTCTAAAGACACCTCTTACTATAATATTGGAGTTGTTGGCAAAGTGAGAGGTCTAAAAGTGAATCTCTATTCCTTTTTTTCTCTTGTCACTTGATTGTTTTTTAGAGTTTGCTCCCACTCCCGCCCACCCAGCCCCCTCCACTAAGAAGAACAATTTTTATAGAAGTAATGTAATACATATGTGTACATGTTTAAAAAATAAAGACATCATGAAAGTCATTGGGCCCAAGTGAAAAGAAAAGGGGGCCCACACTGTGTTGATATTGTTATAGCTGTGTAGAATTCAAATGGATATTTACATAATGTATGTCACAGTATATACAAAGTATATACGTCCCTGGTCACATTTGATATTTATCTTAAATGTTTAAATGTGTAAAACACAGAAGAAAAATATACATTTTCTCAGATATTTTAACAAACTGGGATAAATCCGGAAATTTTAATTTTCACCGTTTTCTTTTCACATTTAGAGAAATCCAAAATGTCCACCAAAGGAAAGAGTGGTCTTGACAAAAATAATAAATACGATCGACAGCTAAGGTTAGGGACTATTTTGTAAAAGATTCCAACCAAAAATTAGAGAATTAAATAAAAGATGATATCTTTTCGATTGGTTATTTAAATATTATCGTATTATTTTATATTTTGGTAGATTGTGGGGTGACCATGGACAAACATCGCTGGAACAAGCTCGAGTGTGTTTAATAAATGCTACAGCAACTGGGACTGAAATTTTGAAAAATCTCATTTTGCCAGGTGAAGCTTCTGCTCTTTATTTACGAAGCTTAATGTTTTAAAACGATATTTAATCTTAGCCCTTTTGTAGAATAAAAATCCCCACCCCCAAAAATAAATACTTTTAGGGACGTATAATCGGTATATACTAACGGGATAGGCAACTTCTATATTCGCCATATTTACTTCCCAAACTATCATGCGAGCCTTAACAAGTTTTTAAACATCTGTTCAATCCCAGTAAAATATGTCATTTTTCATTTGATTATATATTTCCTCCTGTTAAAAGGGATAGGTTTTTCATACATTTTTAATCATATGTTGTAAACTAATTTAGATATACAGAAAAATAAACATAGATTTTTACGTAATCTCGGAAATGGGGCAAAAACAGGTCTCAGGGTTTTAAGAACTCTATCGAATTATGATCAGATCAAGGTTAGGCCTAAATAAAAATATTGTGTGTTTAGGGTAACCCAACCTAACCTACAAAAATGCCCTTATCCTAACATTTTTAGACGTCTGTTTTTATCTGATTGTGATTTTCATATTATTTCCATTAAAAACCCATTTTTAAATATTAAAAATAGGATTTTATATCTGTATTTGTGCCCTCATGCAAAAAAAAATATGATAAAATAAAAAAAAATCCCTACCTACCTAACCTAATTTTTTCATCAGTCTTACCCTAAACACACCAATTTTTTTTTAGGTCTTATAAAGTTCAAATAACAATTCTAGAATAATTTTAAGATAGTTTTTTAAAGGTTTTACAAAGATATATCTGGTAACATAGATATATAAAGTTAAAAATGACCTATGAAATCACGTACTGCGTAATTTCGGCGAGAGTTGCCATTGCCATTAATATATATGTCCCTGATACTTTTAAGTAGGGTGTAAAGGTAGGGGGTTTAGAGTCTTGCTCACAAAGGAAATTGCCTCGCACAACTTTAATATATAACACCCTGGTGAGACCTGTACATTCCAAAGTATTCTCATCTTCCTGGAGAGCATACAAGGAGAGCTGCCAAAATTACGGCACTAATGCTTTTTTATTCACATGGCCAGCTCGTCTCATGTGCCAGGTACCCATTTTAACCCCTGGGTGGAGGGAGTGCAAGTAAAGTAAAGTAACTTGCTCAAGGTTACAATGTTACCGCTATAGCGACAGACTGGACTCAAACCTGGGGCTACCATCTCCAAATCAGTGGAGCTATCAAATGCACCAACACCACTTGTACTGTACGTTTCATGACTAAAAACTTTTGGAGATCAGCAGATCGAGAATATCACCGATAGTTCTGCCGCTCGTAACCTAATTGACGTCAATTTTCTTTTTCTCTGGAGTCGGTGATTAGGCTAAGTCTAGGCTGGTCCAAAAAAAATTCTCCCTTTTTATAAATTTTATTGGTTTAGGAACCTTTTAGCCTAGCTATTTAAACCCAGGGTAACGGGATGAAGGTCTGAATGTTTATTAAATATTGGAGACTCCTCTGAGTCCCTTATGCCTATCTTTTTATATAATTTAGGTCTTCACAATAAATACTGTTGCAGCAAACCTTGTATTAAAAATTTGAAATTCTCTGGTACCAGGCTGTGATGCTCTTTCACCCACCTGTAAAAATGTAATCCTATGCTAGAAGCTGAACAAATATCTGTATGTCTCATCATTTAGACAGCCATATCTGGGATATCCCAATATAAGAACAGGGGAAAGGCATTAGATACCCCACTTACAAAAACCATTTACTTCTCTACTGGTTTACAATAAAATCATGATTTAGTTTGACATTAAACGCATGATTTGGTTGGAGTTATCAACATAATTTGCACGGGTGAATTGCTGGAAAAAGCAATGTAGCGTTTTGATCCATATAGATTATTCGAACATCAAAATTTTGATGTTAGATATATTAGATTTTTAAAGTTTTGAGAGAATTTTAAGAGAATCTATATACACATTAAAAAAATGTAAGAAAAAAAAATAAAAATGAGAAGATAGAATGTTAAAATTTGTAAACTGACACTTTGTTGTTTTTTGCTGTTTATTATAGCAAACATATCATGCAACAGGAAATATATGGTGTCATATATTAAAAACAGAAACTCCTTTCATTGTAAAATCTGATAGTTATATTCCAGGTAGCATATTTCAATAGAAATGAGATCTCTCTATTCTCATAAATTTTTTTAGTTACCTGTTTTAAAGTGTTCTTGAGAATCGATGCAGGCAGCCACAAGTGTGATTGTTTCTGACAATCAAGTATCTGAGTGGTTCTTATCTCTCTATCATCCCAATGCATGTGCACTGTGTGGGTATGTTATGTATATATATGTTATACAAAATAAGATATACATGTAGGTGTCTTGCTTAATGCAGGCATTATTCAGGACTGTAACAAAAGAAATGGACAAGACCAGGAAACTGATAGGAAGAGATGTTATGTAGGTGGGATGTAGATTTGTGGTGGAGATTTCCTGTGTAATGTGTAGTACTATAATGAGACGAAGGGACAAAATGAATTGTTCAAACACCTGTTTACTTTCTGGCCGATGAAGTAAAAAATATTAAAAGATCTCTGTTTATGTACTTTGTAATATTTCCTACTCATTGACCATCAGTGACTAAAAAATGTTATCAAAGTGGCAGTATGGTTTTAGTTGAAAGTAACTTAAAACTATGATTGATACACTGTCAAACAGGTAAAATAAACTGCAAAGTTCAGTAACTTTAACTCATTGCAGTATTTTTTTTTCATCTCAATAGATCAATGAAATCAGAAAAATGGTAAGGAAAAATTATATGTTAAAAAATACTTAATGCATTTACAGAAAAACCTGGTTACGGAGAACACAGTAACAACTAACTTACAGTCATGTCAGTTTTAATCCCTTTTATTTCAAATTGTAAACTTCAGTAATGGATATGAGAAATCAAGTGTATGATTAAACAAAATTGTCCTAAAACTTCACTTTAAGTGTTTGGTTTAAACTTCAATTGACAATAAGGGGAAATGATGCATTTAGCTTAGTGTTTTAAGTATGTATATGAAAATGATCTTTTTTCTCTTTCTTTCTTTCAGGAGTTGGTTCATTTACAATTGTGGATGGAAATAAAATCAAAGGAGAAGACGTGGGAAATAAGTGAGTACATACAACTGTAACATTCAAATCTAAATTTAATTTTCGCATGTATTACTGTCAGACATGACTTTTATTTATTTTCAGTGATGTTTCAAATGATTTTATTTTATCTAAGTACTTAAATTTTATTTCAACATTTCTGAAATATTGTTTCATACAATATACATGTAATGAACTATATGATAATGAATAGAATATAATGGTTTATGCATGTGAAAAATAAATTAGAATTAAGTATGTTTAAAGATACTTCAGTAGCATTTGATATTGGTACTGTATCTTTTTCAGTTTCTTTTTATCACAAGAGAATATTGGAGAGGTAAAAAAGATTTTTGCTGTTGTTACCTATCATTCAGTTTGTAAAAATAAAAACCTGCCTATGTAACTAGGACATAAATTTCTTTATATTTATTCAGTTTTATCTATAATCTTTCAGTCTAGAGCTAAAACTGCTACAGAGCTTCTTAATGAACTGAATGATGACGTCAATGGGTGTTATGAAGATGAGGTTTGTATCAAATAAGTTAGTAGTATTGTTTTGGTAACATTAATATTCTGAATTAGTTTTGATGACTCTTTACATTTTACATGCAGAATCCGGAGACTCTGCTTGAAAACAACCCAGAATTCTTCAAGAAGTTTACAATTGTTGTAGCAACTGGTCTATCAGAAAGGTACGCATTCTTAAATAATATATTTCACAAAAAGAATATACATGTATTGATGAGCCAAGTGGAAAAGGAAAACTTATAGGATATTGTTTTTTATACCCCTGCTCCGAAGGAGAAGGGGGTACACTGTTTTACCCTTGTGTGTCCGTCTGTCTGTAAGTAACAAAAATTTCTGTCGCATTTTTCTCGGCAACTATTCATTACAGATGCTTGAAATTTTAACACACTATTTGTTTAGGCATGCCATATCGTGGGATATGCCAATGGGATTTCAACTTCCTGTTAAATGACAACTTTGTTTATTTTTAGCCTAAATTTTCAAACAAATTTTCGTCAAAGTTTTCTCAGCAACTATTTACTGCAGAAGCTTGAAATTTTAACACACTATTTGTTTAGGCATACCATATCATGGGATATATGTTTGTGCCAATGGGATTTCAACTTCCTGTTAAATGACAACTTTGTTTATTTTTAGCCTTAATTTTTTAAACAAATTTTTGTCAAAGATTTCTCAGCAACTATTTATTGCAGATGCTTGAAATTTTAAGACACTATTTGTTTAGGCAAGCCATATGTTTGGATCTATTTTTGTACCAATGGGATGCCAACTTCCTGTTAAATGTCGACTTTGCTTATTTTTCATATTCACATCAGAGCGGGGGTATTAATAGTGAGTATTACTTTGTGAAAAAATCATGTACTTGACATTATGTACGTCAGTGCATAGTAGTTATGCTGAACACCAGTCAGAAATAAGCACCGTTTCACAAGTATAAGAACACTTTGCTCCTGGCTTAGACAAAATGCGTTAAAATTTGATAATTTCATTGTGACCAGGTAACACAGCAATGTAAGATGTACCTATGTCCACACAGGTGAGATCTCTACAGCGAAATACTTTGAACTGCTAAGAAGTCTGCGGCTTATATAGGGGTTGTAGGGAAAGCGGCAATAAAAAATGAATATAGTAGACAAGGCCTTTTACAAGTAGTGTTCAGATTTAAGGTTGAGTAAAATAGAATTTTTAAAGAAAATCTTTGTTTTCTTTAGAGTACTTTTACAGTTAGCTGATGTTTTGTGGCAACAATCTATTCCCCTACTGGTTTGTCGATCTTATGGATTCATCGGGTACATGAGACTGGTGGTTAAAGAACACACAGGTATTGCTGGAGTAATCATAATAAACCCCAAACAACTTGAAGTTCACATTGACAAAGTCAAGTGATTCAGCTAGGCTTCTTTGCATTTGTGTAATGTTCTTTACATGCAGAGATTGATAAAGTCAATTGAACCATACATAGGGTTAACTTAGTATCAGGAATTTTGGCTTACTTCTATGTGAAAAATAGCATTTAAACATGAGCACTTTATATTTTTCAGATTTTCGTAATTTGCATTTTGTAACAAACAGAAATAATCATTTTACAGATAAGTTGGTACATAGTACAGTGTATTGGCAATTAGGTTTTGATCCATTAAAAGACAGGCAGATGAAAAGTTTATACATAATTTGCAAAAGATATCCTGTGATATTAAAAATGATTTTATTTAATAAAAAATAAAAACAATGTGATACAAGGGTATATATTGTGTTTTTTTCTGCATTTTAATGCAATGATTAATTTCTGGACTTGTTATGATTTCTCTTCTCTAATGAATTAGTATATCATGGTTACAGTGGTAGAATCTCACCCTGACAATGCCCATGAAGACCTTAGGTTGGATCGTCCATTTCCTGCCCTTGTTAAGTACTGTGATAGTCTCCATATGGATACAATGAACAAAAAGGTAAGATTAGAGGATAACTGCGTCACAACTGATGGGAAACTTATTTCATATATTTTATCAATCTGAACGAAATGCAAAAAACTGCATCAAAATTGAAGCAAAAATAATGAAGTTATGCCGCTTCCAATTGCTAATTTTACTTATTTTAAATCAAGAGAAATCAAGAGAAAATAGAATCGTGCGATAACGAGGCTTCAGCAAAAATGAGGTCATGAGGTCAATGGAAAGAAATTCCCTTATAAAGATACACTAACTTCAATTTTGCAGACAAAATAATTTCATATCGTCTGTTGTTTTGATTTATTTATTTATTTAAAGTATTGTGGACTTATAACTTTTTATCTGTTTATTTTGTTTGAGTCAGAATTCTTTTTTTGAAGGATTTAAAATTTTGCAACACCCAATTTATGTACATGTATCCTTGAAATTTCTGATTTTTATTAAGTCCACGAAAATTGATGTCCAGGAATATTGATGAAACCACAGTATAAGAATGTAATTCTTAGATGCCGATATTGCTGTATTTTTTTTCTTTCAAAAATGTCAGTATATAAAGAAAGACATGTAAGTGTATATGTACACCTGAACAAAAATATGCCTTTAGTTTTACACTAGTTTCATAAGATAAAATAATGTTTTTTTCTTTTCTTCAGGATCACTCACACACCCCATGGCTAGTTATTATCTATAAATATCTCCAAGAATGGAAAAAACAAGTAAGACATAACAGCATCCAACCACATATGTGATATACAATGTACAATGTATAAAGCTTAATCCAAGGGAGGTTATTGTGTAACTATTTGATGTTATGTACAAAACTTGTTAATTTCAGCATAATGGTATACCACCACAAAATTATAAAGAGAAAAATCAATTAAAACAGATGATAAGGGAAGGTAATATATTGCTAAATTTGTTCACAGAAAATCATACTTTGATATGAATTATGCAACTTTGTAAAGTAAGCTGTATTATTTAGATATTTTAATGATTTAAAGAAAACTCCGTCCAATGCTCTTTAACAAATTCCTCTTAAAACATGAATTTTTTTCCATTTTTTAATCAAGGTATAAGAAAAAATGAAGAGGGTATTACAGAAGATGAAGAAAACTTTGATGAAGCAATTAAAAGTGTTAACATGGCGTTAGTCCCAACCAGAGTAAGACATAATTGCATGTACCATTCTTTATAGCTGATAAATATCTGCAATTATTCTTGTTAAATGTGAAGTCATATTTTTTTTTTTTGTTCAGATTCCAAGTGAAGTAGAAAATCTGTTTAATGATCCATGTGCAATTAATCTTTCACCAGAGGTAAATTACAGTACTTGAAAATTCCTGAATATAAATGTATTCACACCACAAGATTTAGTGTTATAATTGAGTATGCAATAGATAATATTCTTTGTTTCTGTCTGCATGATTAAATACCAGATTTTCATAAATTCCTGAGTATAAAGGATGCTTGTGTCCTGTCATGAACTTAAAAAAACAGTGTCTGGTATTCAAGTTCATTTTAAAGTTACAGTTATGTATCTTGTCAAAATTATGAAATTGAAGATTATCATTGAGTTATATGTTCTGTTTTGTTGATTTTAGAGCAAGCATTTCTGGATTTTACTGAGAGCTGTGAAAGAATTTGTTGAAAATGAGGGAAATGGTAATAAATGATAATTGAAAAAAAAAAAGATATTTATAATTATCAGTGAGACATTGGGGTAGGGGAGGGCACATCGATTATCTATATTGTCAATAAAAGTGGAAATTTCTGATCATATTTTTATGTCTTTGACTCTGTGGATGATCTATTGTTTACTCAAGGTGCTTTACCATTACGAGGAAGTATACCAGACATGACCGCAGATTCAGAAAGATATATTCAGCTACAGAATGCTTACATCGAACAGGCAAACAAAGATGTCGCCGTCATAACAGACAAAGTCAACATGTTAACCTCCAGTTTAGCAAAGGTAACTGATTAATTGAGAACAGAGATATATTTTATGAATCTTTTTTTTTTCTCTACTGGATCAGTAGATCAGAACATGGAACATTTACCGATAGATGTGGTTTCTCTTGCTTTAATCTCTGCAAAGTCAATTATCTACCAACTATTGGCCTGTAGGATGGAGAAGTTTCCTTGAAATACACTGTATATTCATACTGGAAAGAATTCAGTTGGAAAACACAAGTTTCATATACATAAATGTACATGTACTTCATGTAATGTACTTCATATACTTTGGCATGATTATAAAAAACATAAATGTTTTGGAACAGAAGTGATGTTGTGGTATTCAGTGTAACAGAGATATTAACTTTGATGTCTGATGTAGATGTAAGAGCAAACTAGGAAAGATTCCCCCACACCACCCCTTTCTGACCACCGCTGTTTCTTTTTAGGAGGTTAAGCTGAGCGAGATTGGGCCCGAGTTGACCAATGTACGCATTAAACTTTTGACTTGTTTCTTCATGTTTATTAGTTCATTTGCTTTTGTCACTCACAACCAAACATATTCTCTGTGTTCTTGACAACTGCCTGCTTGTCTTGCAGGCAACAGAAACAGAATGAATTATTTGTTTTCTTCAAGTTTAGCAGGAAGAAAAAGATATTTGTTTTTGTGAACAATTCTTTTTGGTTCACATCTTAAGGATAATTTGAAGTAAAGGCCTATCTTGTGCTCTTTCTCAATAAATTCATTTTTTTTTTTACACTAAATGAATGGTTGCAGTTAACATAGACAATATGTTCTGAATGCTCTACCCAGTTCATTTGCACTTACCAGCTGCCAAATGATATCGTGTTAAAATATTATACACTGTATTTATGCTGAAATATTAAAATGTTTGATTTGATAAATGGGCATTTGTTTCCACCAAAAGTTCAAAATTAGGGGAAATTACGTTTATTTAGATAAAACATGATTTAACTTATCAAAGTACCAGTGATGTTCAGATTTACCTACAATTTAATTTTATTTGGTTTACTGATTTTCCTCTCATTGAAATGGTACTTAACAAATTGTCTGTTTGTCATTCCATGCTTTATGCTGGTTATAGGAATTGGCAGTTGACATATTCCAGCTATCTAATTACACCAGCCCCCTATTTTTCTCAATACGTTAGGTTCTGGCATGTATTGCTTTATTAAAGTCATCTTTGATTGACCGGGCAGAAACGAAATTTTGCAACATCCATTTGTTTTACTTTTGCTGCAGAATACCATTACTGATATGAAAGAATACTTCTGATTGGTTCTTGACTTAGAATGAGATTTTTTAGGTCAATCAAAGATGACCACCAAGTGAAGTGATGCATTTCAAACCCTTGTTTTTATTTTGAAAAAGGGGGGGGGGGGGGGGGGGGCGCTCAGGGCAGTTTCATCAGATTTTGATATGTATACCCAGCATTTTTTTTAATTTGAAGTGATTCCCTTGCATGTTATTTGTGCATGATGAGATATGGAGATAAGCATATTGATTCTTGTCTTTATAAATTAAGGTTTAAAAGCTTCCCAAAAGATTACAACAAGTGTACATGTTTATATTCTAAGAAGAAGATGCTTTCATGTTTCAGAGGAAACCAACCAAGAGAAATGTCTAATGGGCTTTTTAAAAAATGGTGTAATGTAACATACATGTATAAGAAGGAAGTAAAAATGATATAAAGAAAACAAAAATGTTGTATCTGTGCTTTAAGACACAGCATGGCATGGATCTCCTTTGGCAGATCATTTGTTTTGTGAATTTATGTTACAAATTCTGTTATTTGCTCTGTAAATTACTTCATAAACAGATATATATGCTGTTTGTGGCTACATGTATGTATGTAAATTGCTAGCATATACATGTACATGTAGAATTGTTTTAAAATTAGAAAGAATTTTTTTTTATTTCTTCATTTTGAAAAAAAAAATTACTGTACATAATCAATAGTTATCTTATGGGTTTAACTAATGATGGATAGGTTTCATCTCATATCCTTACTAGCTAGAACCATCAATATAATCAGAGTTTTGAAAATAGTATAGTGTATATGATTCATATATGTAGTTAGAAAAGATCAATTTTGATTAGAAATGAAAAAAAATTAATATAGCTATATACATCTACATAATGTTGTGTAAATGGATGATATTAATATGACCATCTCTAGCCATTTATTGGTTACTGGTACATGTATGCCTCAAAAAATTATTTTGTTTTTCAAAAACAACTGTTTATGTCAATATTTTTGGGAATACATCCAGGAATATTAGATTGATTGCAAATGTATATTCAAAGGAACCATTTCCCTAGGAGCATTCTTTTATTTTATCCCCTGGCGGCTTAGGGCTTGATATGTATAGGTATTGTTCCCTCTGCTTCATCCCATCTGTTCAGAGAACCTGCCTTTATCCTTTTTTTTTTATATGGCCTTCCTATAAAACAGATTTGTGGTAAATGGTGGTGTTCTGATATTTAAGAATGGTCTTAGAAGAAAGGGGATGTTTAATCTGTTTTGTTGGTAAATTTACAAAGATTTACTGAGCAGGAAAAAGATGAATGATGAAGAAGCTAGAATCAAAATAAACTTGAGGAATAATTAATTAATAATAATTAATTTTCTTAGACAACCATTTTAAAGGGCAAACACAAGCCTATGAATAACTGTTCTACAAGTATTATGATAGATAGCTTGATATACATGACAGTGTATGTTGTGTGCATGCTATAAGTAGTGTATTATTATGTAGGTATGATTAACTTTTATTTTCTCTCATTATTACAGGGTGTATCAATATCAGATCAGGAAATCAAATTATTTTGTAAGTATACATGCATGGATACATCATTCACAATATTTGTTACATAAACAATTATTGATAATCATGCAATAACTATTGCATAAATGAAAAATTAAAATATAAAAATGTAGCAATCATATATTTCTATTATGTTATAAAAAAATCTTCAAATTATTTGTAAAGAATTTGTAGAGGTTGATTTATAATAATAATAATATATTTTTGTTTGATATTGAAGTAATTATCCTGAGCCAAGTTTTTTTTTTTCTCATGACATTTTTGTTTTTGTTTTTTTTTTGCAGGTAAAAATTCCGCCTTTGTTCGAATTTTGAGATGTACAAGTCTAGCAGAGGAATACAATAGCCAGACAGTCAACACTCAAGATATAGGTAGAATAATATTTACTTGGCATTCTGATGTATAGAAAGCAGAATTATTTGTTGATAAGCATTTTTCTTATTATAAATTAATGTGATTAGAGTGACTAAAAGGTTTGTTTATAAATACATGTACATGGTTTTTTTTCATACAAATTGATAAGGTATTATTTTTTGTTACACCAATCAATATGATTGATTTATGCTTTCCTTTTAGTGATAATTAAAACATTGACATAATATTTTTGAATATGATGCAAAGGAAATAAGATGCAATAAAGAAATAAAAAGACTGCAAACATTAGAGATGCATTGTATTAAAATCTAATTCATTTACAATTATTATATGCATCAATTATGTTCACAAAAAATATCAAATATTTCTCTAATCATAAATTATACAACTATTTATGTAGACTTTCTTCCCTAAATGTGACCTCATTACTATGTTAGCTAAGAACTATTTCTGAGGGGATTGCAAGACTTAGTCCTCAGTGATTAATTTAAACCTGTAGTTAAGGAGATATTTTGTCTCTAGACTGACCTCAAAATGTATTTCAAGACTAAAATCATTTAGTAATTAGAAAATCCATTTATAACAATCGTTTTTCACCAGATTCATACATACATGTATACTGCACACAGGGATATATTTGCCCCCATTTTATTTTAGGCCCATTTGTCCTCCTTGTCATTGGGCAGATTTTAAACTAGATGAATTCAAAACTATTCTTAGATTACTGTGTTAATAAAAAAGATTATGTATCATGTATTCCAATTGTCTGGGCGAATTCAAGTCAGGGCAAAACTACTTGCAAGCGCAGGAGAGCGAAAAAAAAAAAGACAGGGCGAAAATAACTCTGTATACAGTACCTGTACATGTACCTGCAGGTTCACACCTGGAGGATGAGGACGGAGATAGCGAGATGATATTCTACGTGTTACTAAGAGGCGTGGACAGATTTTATGAGGAATACAACCGATATCCAGGGGAAGATAATGACCAGGTGGAGCCTGATGTTCAATTGCTCAAGGTCTGTATTAGGGTTACCTCCCTTTGATGTATCACTCTTGTTCTTGTTTGGCCTAGCCAACAATAGAGAAAACAACCTTAAATGTTATCTATAGGTGTGCATGACAATATTAAGAATGTGCTCAACATTGAATGTTTTCTATAGTTGTGCAAGACAACCGCCTCCCCCTTTTATTATCATGAAAATCACCATACAGAGAAATCTATTTTTCTGTTGAGTTTTGATCTTAACTTTATTGAATGCAATGATGTAACTAAATAGGGTCCAAAATATTTTCTGAAAACCCAAGAACAAGCTATTATAACTATGAGCAGATGACTGATTTCATAACTGCTAGCTTGATTATTGTTGTAGGGCATTATTTCCAAATTAATCCATGAATGGGGATTGACATCCAATGTGAAGGAAGACTACATCCATGAAATGTAAGTACTGGAAAAACATTTTAACCTCATCCCCCCCCCTCCCCCGGGTAAAAAAAAATCAAAAAACAGTAAATAAAGGTTAAGGTTGATTACATTATGGTAAGCTGATTTCTTTCCTGTTTTAGATGTCGCTATGGAGCATCAGAAATTCATACAATTGCGTCCATCATAGGAGGGTGTGCAGCTCAGGAATTGATCAAAGTAATCACAGGACAGTTTGTTCCAATAGACAATACCTTCATCTACAATGCTGTCAAGCACACTTCTTTTACCATTAAGTTATAACAATTGGAGCTCTTTAGTTGTTGTATGTTTGTTAAGCTATTCAATGTGTTTCATAACATGTAATGCCTCAATTTACCTCAGAATGAGATGAATGCTGCAATGCAGTTTAAAGGGGCATGGTCACGATTTTTGTCAAATTTTATTTTTCTATTTTTATTGTTTACAATGTTTTAGTAAAGCATTTCTAATGATCAACCAAAATTTAGGTTTCAGTCATAGAGTTATAAGCAAGATACAGAACTTACAATTCTGTGTTATGTAAACTTGGCTCCTGCCATGTTTTTGTTCACATTGGTTCAATATAACGGTAAAAAAAGTTATTTTTTAGCTGATTTTTCTATCTTCTACTTCGTTTTGATCATAATTAACATATCCTAGCGTTTATCACGTTCATTTTAGGTCTAAATTTTGAATTTTCTTTTCAATATTCAAAATGTAAACTAAAACTTGATCTGAGCTTTGTTTACATATCAATGAATTCTCGTTTAAAACTCGACGACTGACAATCAAATTTAGGTTGACTATAACAGCGTTCTGAAGCATTGTAGACTTTAAATAACCGGAAAAGAAGTGTTGAACAATTGGTGAGCATGCCCCTTTAACATTAGTTAATATTAATTTTCTGTGCAAAGCCAAAACTTTTTCTTTTCTTTTACTTTAAGGATAAAATATTCTATTAGTATGTTGGAAATACTTACAATTGAAAACATGTCTAATGAAAAAAAAAAACGAAATAAAAATGATTGTCACATATTGTGGCACAATAAAGCTTGAATGTTTTGATTTAATAATCACTAGTATTTCGACATGAGATTTAAAATGTCTGTGTACAGAAGTTGATGGGCGTCTTTTCCAATGATAAAGTCCACATGATTCCAGTTGGGTAACTCCTTCTGATGAACAATGTTCGGTAAATTGTCTAGTAGATATTGCACATCGGATCTGTCGGCCAAGAAATCATTATCCCCGTAGAACATGGCCACTGGGACCGTCATGTTTGGTGGATGATATTCGGGGGGTGTCGTCTACAAAAGCATATTTAAATATCACTTCTAATTTTGATTTATGATCAAAATTGGGATGATAGACACTTTGAAAATCTTATGATGAATCCATTCTAATTTGGTAATGTGTTGAAATATATGTACTGCTTTTAAAAAACGTCTTTTAAAAAAACTTGGGTTTTATTGTCAGTACTGTGGAATAATTTAGATTGTAAAAATTCAATGATTTATAGTCTGTGTTTCTGTGAATATTATCACCTGGTTATAATGTAGCATGTTCCCATCAGGTCCATAGTCGTATTTCTGAAATTTATCGGCTTTGATACCCTACGATGATAGAATAGAAATCACACTGATTTTATGTGTGCAACTTTCACGATCTCATAGCAAATGTTTTGTTATTCTGCCATTTGAGAAAAAGCAACCTGATATTACGTTCAAGAATAATTAACTCACTTGTAGGAAATGGATGATGTCTTTTGCAGATGCCCCTTGATTTGAATGAGCCGTAAACACGGGGATTCTTGTCTATTAAAATATGAATTTGCATACACCTACCACACAATTACGATTTATAAATTACATTTACTTTCTAAAGTCTCATGTTGTCGTTGGTTTATGACAAGCCGTCATTATTTTTTGTTTAAATGTATTAAAATGATTTTCTTTACCATAGTTATATGAAAATAAATTGGTATCGTTAATTTCGTCTGCAAACAACTTTCACAATGATTAAACATCTATAACTTCAAAGAGAGACTTGCCCAGTTGAGATTTGTTCGGTCCCAGCCCATGATAATGGAAGACAGCCCGTTACATATGTACTGTGCAGGCAGAAAGGTACAGAATGTGTCAGCATACCACTTTGTCAGGGTGGAGTTTTGATCAAAGGCTTTCTTTCCGAGCACCAGTTCTGCCTCCTGTTTAAAAAATAATTCAATGCATTCGATTCATTTAATGTCTTAATAGAAAAAAAGCAAGGAGCGAAGGGTGTTCGTAGCAAGCGGGGAAGTAATATATATAAGGGGGATCATTTTTCTTTCACCTGAATGCTATGGCCTAAATCCTTATTTAATTTCTCATTTCAATGTATAAAGACCTACTTTCTGTGTAACATATGGGTTGATGAATCCAAGAAGCCCCCTAACATGCGTGACTTTGGCGATTGGAGCCATTGATATAAACAGTTTGATCTTGTTGGCTAGTTCTTTGTCCACGCTGAACTGGGCGTTGGCAATCATCGTACCCTGGGAGTGACCGATATAGTACACTGTTGTCGCATTGGTTGCATTGAGAACGTAATGGATAACGGCGGGAAGGTCGTATTCTGCCATTTCCTGCCAACTGGAACAAAATTCCGTCACCATAATCATATTGCGTCATCTGGCCACGTAACCTTCTACAGTCTTGGACTATAAAATTCTCGTTCAATAACGGGATTTTGGTGTATATACATGTTCGATACAAAGGTTAAAGATACGATAAAATAGGAGCCGTGCATGATATGTGAATTCCAAATTTTCATCAAAGCAAAGAATGTCTAACTGCGCAGATACCTCCAATCCCAGAACTCGTCTTGTGAGGGGTTATACTTTTTGTGTGTCATGGAGTAGACGTTGCCCCTGCTGTTGGACAGCCATACGTCATATCCGGCGTCTGCCAGCACGAAGCCCAGACTTCCGGGAATCAGGTTAATCAGGAAGTCGTCGGACGCCCCGGTCAATCCGTGCTGGACTACCACCACACCCTTTGTTACTAAAAGAACGACCATCGAAACATGTTCAGCGCCATCAATGATCGATTTTGTTTCTAAAAAGAAATCTGCACAAAACCCGCAAGGCAACAGACTCGGATTAATCAGATCAGTATACACTGTATGCCATAATTATAACTGGGTTGGGTTTGTTTTTTCATTTTAGAAAAAAAAAATTGCAAAAATGGATTTTCGTTTACTATGAACGGAAAGAGGTGCTAGAAATCGAATGTACCATTACCGAACTTTGTACTAAACCTTCGCAAATTACATAAACATGAGCATTTAGTAGACAAAATGGGGATTGAGCACCAGCATTTTACGAATACTAGGATTTGCGGCCTCAAAGATTTACGCTAGTTTCAGAAGGAAAGAAAAGTTTGGAAGGGAAAAAGTTGCTGGGTTTATGTTGTGTTTTTTTGTTTTTGTTTTTTGGGGTGCTTTTTTTACTTTATGGTTTTTTGGTTTTTTAATGCGGGGAGGGGAGTTGAAATTAAGAAGTTCTGTGAATATACCTTTTGTTGCAAACCGACCGTGCGGGATTCGCTGCATGTTCAGTATGAATCCATCTTTAGTATCTACGTAGTGATTTTCCGCGGGGAATCTGTTATATACTATAAGGCTGGTCTGTTTTAAACAGAAAAGCACAGTGAAGTAATGAAGTAATTAGCAAAGAACTATTTTATTTATTGTAACACTATAAAACTTCCAAGATTATACCCCCCTCCTTTTTTCATCAACGCACAGATTTAAGTTGTAATTGAAATGCATACGTTTTCTACGAACAAATAGGACACTTGAACTTGCAAGTAAAGAGGTATCAATACGATTAATCGAAGAAAGAATCATGTGATATATATTAATATAAGATTGGGTATCAATTGAAACTAAGCGCTTAAACACCGGACTCTAATGGAAATTCTAATTTGCACTCAAATGCAATCAATGATGCTATGCTCCTGGCAATAATAAATGTCTAACGCAATGTTTTAAATTAATGAAATATACTATGATGCCGTACGTTGCATGCCACCTATCGGTATCAGCGGTAGGCAAGTCTTTACGTTTCATGAAAAGTAGTTAATAGTTGATTTGAACATATATTATTGTTTGCATAGTGATAACAAAATAATGAAATATCGGGCACAAAACTTAGTTCTGAAAACTTAAACCACCTGGTGATCCTATGTTATTATTGATAACACAAAGTATTCATTGTTCAATATTTAGAACAATAACATCAAATATTATAGTGCATAGGGATAGCTAAACACTTTAAAACAATGGCACTTACTGCGTTCATATAAACTTCGGGGTCGTCACAACAAGCTTTGGCTACGGAGTAAAATACAAGGACGGTAGAGAAAAATGAGGACCGAAACATTGTCACAATGTGTACACATGTACCTTATAGCGTTTCTCTAATTCGAATAATACGCAGTTGTATTCTTATCACACGTTGTTGTCGCCCTGTTTATCTTTGACGTTCTACCTAATGCTATTTTCAGCACCTGTATTCTTTAAGTGATTTGTGAGTTTTATTGATATCAATTATAGTCTTCAGATTAATATTTATGTCATGTTGTAAATTTTGAATTTACCGGGTGGAGTAAATACAAACTTTACATAATTTTGTATTTACTGCCACCCAGTAAATTCAAAATTTACAACATGACATATACTAAAAATTCACAAGTACATCTCAGCAGCATTGCTTTTAAAACATGTTTCGACCTGAACAATACCATGTCAGAGAGAGAGAGAGAGAGAGAGAGAGAGAGAGAGAGAGAGAGAGATTAAAATTACATCGTGGTTTATTTAATCAAGTCTCCATATTAAATGAAATTATTCAATCAAATTGCTTTTAATCATATCTTCAGTTTGATTTTCGCAGTCTTTGCACTTACTACTGCCAATCAAATCTAGACAAGTTGGTTTGTCTAGAAGTCTATAAGAATGAGTTGGGAAATCAGATTATGAATTTTAATGTGCTCCGTTTTAATTGAAAAGTTTCAAATTTACTGAGCATGTAATTATTTGACAGCAAGCATTTTGATTTCAACTACCATTGGTTGAGAGTTGAGTTAATTAATTTCAGAATTCAGATATTCATCTGGATTATCCTCCGATGAAAAGATCAACTTTTCAATTAAAATTCAAATGCCATATAAGCGACTGGACTTTTGTTCATTGAATCGATCGAACTAAATCAGGTAACTGAAAACAGATCACAATTTCTTGCAGGTAACGGGATTACGTGGAAAGTTATACGAACATATCTACTGTAGTAAACTAAGCCTTATATGATGAAAAATATTCTTGTTTTAAAAATTGTTCCCCTAGCTCTGACCTTAGTTCGTCGCTTGGTTAGTTATCTTTCTTCAAAATCGTCTAAGTACTACAAAGATATAGAATCTTTAAGGAACCGACTAATTTTACAGGCGTATTTAATTTCACTTCAGTGTATAGGAATGAAATGAACACAACGTTATAACATATACTGATCAGTAATCCATATTGATCTGTTTATTTTTAACTATGGAGGAGATTTGATCTGAAATCAAATACATCGATTTAAAACACAACTGTCAAAGTTCTTGATGCTTATCATTGTTCTTCATGCTTTTTTGTTATTTCAGAGGTTTTTTTTTTTTTGTTTATCACGCTCTTTTCGCAAACAAAACAAATAATAATGATAATGACGATAAAACACAGATATATTCTATGGTAACGACTGTTTACTATAAAGTACTTTGAAAATAATACGATATTATGCAAAGAAAAGATGTTTATCAATTAAAAAGAAATGTTAGAAATAAGGATAATAGTTCAAAATTTCCTGCATATATTTAAAGGGACTTGGACACAATTTCAGCTCAAAATTTTCAAAATTTATTTTCCCATTTTTAATGTCTAGAATGGTTTATATGGATATTGTTAATGCTTCCTCAAAATTTGAAAGTCAAATATCGAGTTACAAGCAAGATACGGAGTTAGAAATTCTTTGTTTGTAAACAAAGATCTAGTCTTGTTATTGTTTAAATATGTGTTGTATTGGTATAAGTTTAAATGAAAATGTGCTTTCTTTTGTTGATAATATTATTTATGAACACATTGAATCAGTTTATCTTGTTTGCCACGGGTCATTTTGTCAAATAAATGGTAATTTCTTTACTTTACATTATTTGTAAACAAATATAAGACTCGAGCTTTGTTTACATAACAAGGAATTATTACGTCTGTATCTCGCTTGATACTTGACATCTAACATTCAAATTTTGGTCAATCATTTAAAATGCACAAGTAAACCATTTTATACATAGAAATAAAAAATAAAAAATGATCTGAAATCGTGTCTAAGTCCCTTTAAACAATAAAATGCTTTCTTTGGTGATTCAGTAAGGTCATATGGGAATTTGAGTCTTACACCATTATGATTATTACGTGCAGTCCGCGATTTTTTTTTAAGTTGCTGGAGGTTTGGAAGGGAATGTAATTAACCCGCGTTTGTATTTTTTCTACAATGTCGCTACCTTCATACGTGCATGAATCACCAAAGAAAGCATTTTATGGTTTAAACAGTTTACAGTTTATCCGGTATTTACATGTAATTATTGTTATATTGTTTATCAGTTGAAAAACATGTACTGTTGTTGTTGTTGTCGTTAAAAACGTTCACTTTTTAGTTTAAAAAAAAGCTGCGAATGGCTATACCAACCTCTACCCAGCATTGAATTTGGTTGTGGATATAGAAGGGAATATATCATTCTTTGTCAATTGCGAAATGAGGCTAGTACTAAGAATGTTTATTCATTTGGAATGACCAAGCCATATCATACTATTATTCATTGTATCCGTAGAAGTGGCTTTAGATGAAAAAATATTCACATTGCTCTGGAAAAAAAACTTAAACAGGATGCGCCAGTTTTCAAATCCTTCTGAGTTTATGAATGAAATATGAATGATAAGAATGAATGAAATGTTTAACTTAGAATTATGCATAAACAAGAGACATGTAAGGTTTTGCTATTTCTTTGATTGTTTGTACCCCTCCTAAGATCAGTGAAATAGGATCATAGGACTATACCCCATAGTGTCAACCAATCAGATCAACCGGTCATTAACAAGAACTTTAAAGGTGTACCCTGGTCTCTTATCATTAGGAAATCGATCTTAGATTAACGGATTTGATTTTGGTCACGAAGCATGCATCAAATTTCTTAACTATCGAATTAAATGATAATGTTCATTTTAAAAAAAATGATAAAACAGAAACTTGCAGAAACAAACTTTAGAAAATAAGATTCATTATATTGATATAAGTGATATAAGATATTAGCTGGAGAGTGTTCTTTTTATCCTATCCTATTCCTAAATTAAAAATAAAATGCAATACCAAGTCGAAATATTTGTACCGGTTATCCATGAAAACATTCAGTTATAACAACACAGTTTCAATCTGATGATATTTGACAAAATTTTCATGCAATATCATCGTTATATAGAAATCATTGTCATACATGTACCAGATAATTATTCAAAACTTTTTTCAATATTCTAGTTGGAATTTCCAATAAAGAAATTTTTATTATTATTATAAATCGGTAATGCTGATTTGTAATACACATGAATGTAAGTGTATATATACATGTAATCAATAGATAATTTGAAGTTTGAGGGCTCATACCGGTAGCAAGTTAAATTTGTAAAAAAAAAACAGAGGAAATTATTTTATGGCTACTTGGTTCTAATTGACGCATACAAAAGATTACCTTTCGACGCCCTCTTATATACCCGCGGGTACCTGCCATCATTGACAGTGTTTTAATAACTTTTCTATGCGACCATATTTGAGCTAAAATATTTTCTTTTATTTCTTTTTATGCATCTGAATGCTTGATAAATATAATTGCAAATGAAATATTATGGTCTTTTAATTGATCTCTATAAGGTATCTGATAATTAAAGTTCAGTAAGTGTAGCCGTGTTTAATGAGACAGTATTTCTCGTTACTACGGGGGTAAGGTTTCTGATGCTCATGAGTTCAATAGAGACTTAAAAAGATGGTATTAAGTTTCCCGGGGGTAGTATCTTAAATAATGATCGTACTTAATCCTAGCCCTTTTTCAGGTCTGTCATAGAGTTGCGACATCACATTAAGGTAAGTTAGTTATTTCAATTTATCTTTTTCATTTATCTTACGACATAGGAAAATATAGAAATCAATTAGAAAGAGGTTCTTTTAAAAGTTTTAATACGAATTAACAATTAATATGTATAAATCTTTTCCGGAGGTTTCAAATAATGCATTTTCAAGTTAATTTAAAAAAAAATAAATATAGGCCTACCTATCAATTAATTTTTTTAAATGAATTAGAAATTTGTGAACACTTTATAATGTATGCATTAAAACATATTTGATACCCCCCTCCTAAAAAACATGCATATTTAAAAAATCCTTTAAAAAGTTTTTTTCTTTAATCAAGATATCATATCTATATATGCACACATATTTATTCATACAATAGTTTAATAAATAATTTTCATGAATAATTTTGAAAAGCAATTTCTATTTAAAATCCTAAATCATTATTTTTTCATATTTCAGATCAATTCTAAATAGCTTTTAATAAAAATAACGTTTTGCTAGTATGTTTAAATGCATTTGTGCATTTTAGGACCATTTTAACAAGACCTTGGACTTTCGGTAGGATGTAATTATCTTTTTCTTGCATCAGAACAAGTTAAGAATGACACTGGTTTCAAGTGAAATATACACAGGTTGCGTAGTCTCATCTCAAAACCAAAGTCCAAGCTCCTGTTTAAATGGTTCTATTTGAAATTTAAAAAAAAATCATTTCTATGTAATCATAAATTTTACAAAATTATATCAAATTGTCCTGCAAGAGAGCGGTACTGGATTTACCGTGAAGGGGGTCTAATTATTACTACGCTTTGCTCCAACACTTCGAGGTGTCAGTGAAGATTTCCAAACGCGCCCTCTGGTGAGAGATTGGGGGTCTAATAATGATATTTAGGGGGTCGAACCAACTTTCTTCATATAAAATAGACCATCGAACCTAACGTCACTGAAGTTAGCTAGGATATGTATGCGCAAATCAATTTTTTTTATGGAGGTTCAGATATGGATATTTTTTTCTGGTAGGGAGGGCTAAATAAATTAACAGTAACTATGATAATATATTCCAGGGGGAGGGGGTATGGACGCCCTCTAAATCAGCCTATAGTACACCCATCCCATATTCTGAATCCGTTCATATATTTACATTCAGTGTATATTTCCCCTTATGTTTGCACTGGAAATCTGCGACGTCCAATTTTCTATGAATACAATTTGATAATTCATGCGCCATGTGCACAAATATAAACGTCTTCACGTGTTTTGAGTAAATTTATATTGGTAAGATTAAATGAAACGTTCAGTCTTACATAACCAATTTGATATGTTCTTTTGAAAAATAATCATTAAATTATATCTACTCCTTCATAAAAAAAATTGTTATCTACAAAGTTTCTGGCACTATATTTTTAGTCGCGGAAGCGAACTAAATAACATGTTAATATGACTGTTCCATGTATGTTTCATATCCCTGACTGAGAGCGTATATGAAGGCTTTACAGCGACAATACACATATATTTCATAAAAATAAACATCAGTATGATATAAATATAAGCATTGAATGCTTATTTTTGGATGTCGTCGGTCCTGTAACACACCAAGCGGTGCAGACAAATTATCTCATACGTGTGGTGTATACTACCCGTGTGATAAACCTTTGCTTTATTAAACGGGTGATGCTTTATCAAATACTTCCGGTCCGAACTATTTTTGACACAGTCCCTCGCTTCAACGCTTCGGTGACCTTTTTTCGAAGACTTTCTAGTATTTTCCATAAGCTATATCTACTACCAAAAATTTATTTAAAATTGATTTTGTCGAAGATTTAAATTACAAATATAAAGGAAAACACATAATAGTGGAGTTTATAAAACTGCAAATCACGTTAGCTATCAAGGAGTTCATTCTGACGACGCAATGAAAACAGAACGCTATACAAGAACTTACCGAAATAATGTCTCCCAAGACTTTTATTTCACCAGCAGGAAGCATCCTTATTCAATATTTTCAACTTCGAATCATTAGACTAGTGTTCGTTTTATAAAATATCAACAACTGTTCCTCGTTCGAGTCAATTCAAACTAACGAACATTCGCAACTTTGTGTATGTCAACAAACTTGATTATTCAAGTCTTCTGATCAGTTTTTCCATTTAATTTAGTGATTAAGCTCTAAGAAAAATTATGTAGAGATAAAAAATTATTTCAAGCTTTATTTCAGTGAAACTTTACATTAAAACAGTTATATTGATCTCCGAAATGACGTACTAAATTGTATTGTGCAAGGTCACAATAACCGCATAACACAACGTTTCTTTGAAAAAAATCAATTCGGATCATATTATGGGCTGTCTCAAAAGTTTCATAATATAAATCAAATTGTGTGAGATAAATAGAACATCTATAATTGTGTGATTTTATATTTGCTTTATCCAACTCGTTGAAATGGTTTTATTCGCTCGGCAAGCCTCGCGAACATATACACCATTTCAACTCGTTGGATAAAGCAAATATAAAATCACACAATATAGATATCCTCTATTTATCATACCGCGCTAACGCGCTGTATTCAATTTGTCTGCACCGCTTGGTGTGTTACAGGACCGACGACATCCAAAAATAAATGAACGACATGTTCGCGTGAGGACAACAATTACATTGGACTCCATAGCTTCACATATACTAAACTGTTCACATACAAAAATAAAATAGACCTGTTACAAGCAAGCCAAACTACACTTGATACAGTGATGATAGTAGTAATCTCCCCTTTATTACTTGATTATAAACTTTGATCGATGATGACGTCACATATGACATCACAAAGCCATACATGTGTATATGAAATTCACACTTCGACCGTTGGAAAGCCTGAAGGTATGGGTTTTTTTCAGAATATTTCTCTCTTAATATGGTCTGGGTTTTATAGAACCATTTTAACACGACCGCGCGCTTTCAATATAATGTAATTATCTGTAGATAGTTTACCCATAAAACAATGCACTGATTAGGCGCTAGGCCCTACATAGGCCTATACTATACAAATGCTGTTGATTTCTTAGCTTATGACTCAATGACAGAAGAAGAATGGACAGAAATACGGTGTTGTGTTTTTGATGGGTTTTTTTTTTTTTTTTGCTGTTTGACATGTCCGTAGTTTAAAATGACTGTGTATACAAAGCCTAACGTTAGGCCTACAGTATAGTCCAGCGATTCTCACTCCAGTCAAAGGAATTCGAATTTTTATCAATAAAGCCAAAAAACTTACTTTCATGTCTGAATCATAGCTCATGTTAAGTTTTTTGGCGTCATTGATAAAAATTCGAACTCCTGTGCTCCAGTCTACATGGCCACACTTTGAAGAACGTTATGTATATTGATGTCCCTTTGCTTGGTGAAACCATCGGGTGCCCTGTGCTATGCTGTAACTTATCAAATAGTTTTTTCTCTAATGGCAGCCCATTCCTGGAGAAATCAAAATACGATGTTAAAACGGTTTTTTAGTGCTAAATTTTTATTAAAAACCAAACAATACATGTGCGGATCTCTAGAGAGAGAAGCCCCCCCCCCCCCCCCCCTTGGAAAATTCAAATTTCTTAAAGAACTAGATATGATAGGGGTCATATTGGGCCCCCTCTGCAAATCCATTAATTTTTCTACCATGAGTAGTATTGACCTTAACACTAAATATGAGAATAGATTTTCCTTGGTAACCCTCCAGTATAGTTGCCTAGCAACACATCAAACATGACAACGACTTCTGTCTAAAATTGGTATAAGAAAACCAATAATTTTCATTTTATACCTATAAGTTCCTAATACTAAAACTTGGTATTCCATCTGGTAATATAAGAAGGCTAATACTATTATTCAAAATTTTACTTAAAGTTTTATTAAGTGTTTCCATAGTAACAATGAAATTCCTTAGCAACAGGCAATATATATGGTATTTCAAGTCCAATTTCTCTCAATTTGTACTAGTGAATAAAGACACAAATAGAACCATTTTAACAGGAGCTAGGACTTTGGGTAGTTGCGTCAAACAGCAATGTGACGTAGGCCTGTATATTTCATTGCTAGCCACTTAGCCATGGCACTTTGAAATCAACAGATTTGTCTGGCTTTTGAGCTAAGACTAGGCAATCTGTGTATATTTCACTTGAAACCAGCGTCATATATTTTTAACTTGTTTTGATGAAAGAAAAAGATAGTTAAATCCTACCGAAAGTCCAAGGTCTCGTTAAAATGGTTTTATCACAACGCAATACACAATGTTACATAAATACAACCTTAAAATTATTTGTCTACATTTACATGTACATGAATCATTATGTCTTTGCTATACTTTCATAGCAACTATGCCAATGCTTATTTTATATTCAGCATTTTTCATATATATTATTTATCTATTATCTAAGTTGCAACACCAAATCAACGGTGTTTATGACTATAAAACATTTACATATACATTTACAATGCACCCGATACATATTGAAAAACACCATTAATTCTATGAGGATAATCTATTTTTCAAATCAAAAAATCTTTAATGTTTTCAAATAATCAGATTGCGCGCATATTAGTTTAAAACTGCAAATGTCTTAAATAGAATTTATGTGTGATAAATATTGAATTCTCTCTCAATTAGGGCTGTCACGGGCCACCGAAATAACCGAAAACCGCAGAACAATTTGTTCGGTTCGGTTTCGGTTCTGTTTTTCCGGATTTCGGTTCGGTTCCGATTTGTGTAATAGAATCCGTATTCTATGAAAAATGGCGTCAAAATTGAAAGGTTCATTAGTGTGGATCTGTTGTTTGTAATAAACATTGACTTGTATACCTAGTGTTGTGTACCGATGATTGTTCACTCATCGTAAATGAAAATATCATATCATATTTACCTGTGTATAAAAGGGAAATACTAGTTCAATGACAAAGATGGCTGCTTACGATTCAAACAACGATTATGTCTTCAATATTTGTTTGTGCAGAGACATAAATAACAGAGATTAGCAACTGACCGAGATCTCGCGAATCTCGCGGTCTCTATTGTAAAGTTTTCCCAGTTTAAATCAGTATATCTTTCTAATAAACAATTATATCGAAATATAAACAGCTAAACCCTGTTACCAAATCATTTAAAATTTTATATTTTCGTGAGTTTATGCCTTATTAACAATATTAAAGAAGGAGTTTTAGGAGGCAGTTGGCTACCCGTCGTCCGAGATTTCGCCGATGTTTTATAGCTGGCCAATATATTTTCTATATATTAATCTTATTTTTCAATTTTTTGTTTCAAAAACGTCTAAAACCTATGCACATTTTTCATAAAAATAATATACTTTTGGTTTAAGATCATTATCTCACTTTACTAATATGTAGTTCTCAAAGTAAGGTTGGTCCCGTAACATTTTTCAACAACAAAACACGCTAATGGCGGAGTTGCCAATCTCTGTTATTTATGTCTCTGGTTTATGGAAATGTTTAGGATAAGAATTTCCTGGATTTATTAATCGTGAGACTGAATGAAAAAAGGTCAAGAGTCGAATCCATGCAAAATAATGTGGGAAAATCTGAGTGGTTACAGAAAACAGAACACACGGTTTGCTATGGAACGCCATCGCTGCCTTATAGCATAAAACTATAGATACATTATGTCAAATTATTAAAACATGATGTCAAAGTCCATTACATGGTGTGAATATATCTTTACACTTGGTCAACTCTTTATTACGTGATGTCAAAAGCACATTAGGTGAAGTAAACATGTCTTAATATGATGTCAACTTTTTACGTTGTGATGTAAAATCATCCTTACATTATGTCAACATTTTATAACGTGATGTAAATTTATCCTTACATTATGCCAATATTGTAGAACTCAAGGTCAATACATAATGACATTATGTCGACACTGTATTGCATGGGGCAAATGTATCCTTACATTATGGCAATAGTGCATTACATAATGCAAATCAATACTCACATTATGCCAATATTTTATTACATGATATCAATATATTTTTACATTTTATCAAGACTTTATTACATGGTGTAAATATATTGTTTTATTATGTCAACCCTTTACAACTTGATGTCATAAGTTTATTACGTTATGTCTAAACTTAATAACGTGATGTGAATAAGCCTCGCTATAGGTCAATTTCTCTATTCCATGATGTAAACACTCCATTACTTTATGACGAAACATCGTTTCGGTATGCGAACACGGATACCCTCGGCCTTAATCTATACATAGAAACGGTAACTGATTTACCCAAATGGATCCAGGGGCTATTGGTACTTTGTGGAACGGAACGGAACCAGTAAAGGGTCACCCAAAGGGGAAATAAAAATTTTAAAAAATGAGCATTTTTTTTATTCATTACATTTCAAAATAAGATTGATCTTTAATTTTAATGTTTAAATTCGTTAACGTTGTTTAAAGAAAAATATACATATATTGCTTACTACTCTAATATTAACACATTACAGTACTTTCACGGCAGAACTTACTAGCTGGTTTAAGGAAGGAGTCTTTTCTGGTTTTTGACTTGTCAAAGGTAAATTTGATTAAATGTTCATTAAATGAAGATGAAAGGAAATTAAAATATCATATTTTTCTATCTTTTTTTTACTATTTTACAACTTGGCATAGAAATAATAATCAAAATTTAGAATCTAACAAGGACTATATTTTTGGTGGAACATTGGCGTAGGAAAATATCACATGTTTTTAGCAATTCAGAGTGCTATAGATTCATTAGTTTATTTAGCATTTTTCAATCAATAACATTAATGATGGATTTTTTCAACTAATTTGAATTAATAATAAGATACTAGGGTTTAGAATATGTTTCTAAAACATGATTTGCCTATCAAATTACATTTTTATAAGCTTTTTAAGTGCTCATTCTATAAATAGATTTGTGTGAAAAAATCACTAAAATCGGATTTTCTCTCGTATAAAATGGTCAATATATAAGATTTTTTGTCAGTTTATATCTTTATGTATAGTCTTCATAATATGTAAAAATCAGAAATATTTTATTATTGGAAGCATAGAAAAATGATCAAAATATCTTCAAAATTTAAGAAAATTAGAGGAAATGCGGGTTAAGCAATATCAATTTTAGTTTAAATATTTATTTCAATTTAGTAGTATAAGTTGATTGACATTCTGATAATCTATCATTTCATTGAAGAATACAAACTTCATATCTTAAACAGATGTCTACAAAACAGCAGATAACTACCTTTATTTTTATCATCCTTCAAGTTGAGAAAAAAGATAGTGACCTTGACCTCACCCTTATCGAAAACAAAGAGGTCCAATTTGATTTAACTGATACAATCATTTGGTGATATGATCTGTTTGACCGTGAAAAAATTTCATGAATTTCTTGTTATAAGAAGTATGTTTAATAACGAGAAGACTCCTTCCTTAAGCTAGCAAAAGAATATTCTATATTAGTTACAGCTTTAAAACAAACCAAACACATTCCCAAGTTCTGATAGACAACATCTACCGGTATGTAGTTTTTGGAAATCAAGTCTTCCAACAATCTGTTGGAATTCCCATGGGTACCAATTGTGCCCCATTGTTAGCAGACCTATTTTTGTATTCTTATGAAGCAGAATTTATTCAAAAACTTGTACGTGAAAAAAATAAATCACTCGCTGTGGCCTTCAACTCAACATTCAGGTATATCGATGACGTATTATCAATTAACAATTGTTATTTCCATACTTACGTCGATTCGATATATCCCAGTGAACTTGAAATAAAAGATACCACAGAGTCTGCATCATCTGTTTCATATTTGGATATTTTACTGGAAATGGACATTGATGGTAACCTAACAACAAAACTTTATGATAAACGCGATGACTTCAATTTTTCTATAGTCAACTTTCCTTACTTATGTAGCAATATACCTTCATCACCTGCATATGGTGTTTTTGTCTCTCAGTTAATTCATGCTCTTCGTATAAACAGTTTCTAAGGCGAGGCAAGCTACTGACAAACAAGTTGATAAAACAGGACTATCAACAGGCTCGTTTGAAGTCATCTTTTCGTAACTTCTATGGTCGATACAACGACCTTGTCAGCAAATACAATCATCCACTGGGTCGCATGCTGACTGACGATTTTCATACTAATAGTTAGACCATAATTTATCACCTAATTGTCTACGGACTTTTCCGTTTTTTCCCCGATTACGACAAAGAGCACACGGCGGGTGTGACCGGTCAGTAGAGGATGCTCACTCCTCAGAGGTACCTGATCCTACCTCTATTTTTTTGGAGGTCCGTGTTGCTCTGCTTTGAATTTGTATTTAGTTTTATGGATTTTTGAGATGGTTGACGGTTTGTTATTGTCATTTTTTCATAAACATCTTTAAAAATACAATGGCAGCATTACTTGTATTGATTTATTTTTTAAATTCTGGTTCCGTTCCTTCCGCAAAATCTCATTATCCGTGTGGATATTGGTATTCAACGGAAAAGAACGGAATGAATTTCATTCTCAGCCTATTTTCACGCCGATTCTATACTTATCGACGAAAATATCTGTATCATGATCAAAATTGTTTACAATACATCAACTCTCATGCAGTCGAATTATTTAATTTAATTAAAAAATTAGATACATGTATGAGGCAAACGCTGGAGACTGTGCCGATTCTACCAATAGTGTTTGCCTTTCTGAATAATAAATTCTAGAATCGGCGAATACAGTTCTAGTTCCCCTCTCTTTTTTGTGTGCGTTTTATTATGACATAGGCCTATTTCTGATTTATACCCTCTGTCCGAAAAATTACCGAAAACAAACTTTTCATAAAAACTAAACCCATCTATATCAAGATGGAGATGGTCTTTAAAGGGGTTAAAGATCTATTGTAATTTATCTGTAGATTTTATTTCATATTAAGTTATCAAGTGCCCTCTTGATTAAAAGGGGGAAAATTCATTCGTAGGAACGTAGCGTACCCCCTCCCCAAACATTATTCCCACCCACTCTGCAAAAAAAAAAATCATTTTCATAGCATAATAATTTTGTAGCAGAACGGCCATACCCAGTGAGGGTCAATGTCTTTAATTTAAGATACCAATAGCAACGTATATTTTAACTAGTAAATACTTTTGAGACTAAATTTTAGAAAATTAAACATGTACCGAGTGTCCGCGTCACGACATTCAGACTTTGGAACGATAAAGACCCCTGACTGCTAAATGACTGAGTGTGTAGTAACGAACTTAATTTGAATACTCTTGAAGTAAAAAAAAGTATATAAATCAAAAATAAATTTTTAAATTTAAAAACAACAATAAAGGGGTTAATGTTAGATTTTATTTCATTTTAAGTATTCAAGAGCCGGTGAGAGAGCGAAGACTTGCATTTTAAGTCTTTTTTTTTTTAAACTTAGGTCTATTTAAACTAAAAATTCACTCTCGGGAAATTAAATTAGTCAGCAACTTAAGTCCTTTACAGCTTTCAGAAAAGCATCCGTATATAGATTTTTATTCTAGTATGATTAAACCACTGCTTTTTATTAGAATCTACCGTTTTGGGGTTTTTTTTCTGGATCCATTTGGGTAAATCGGCGTACCCTTTCTATGTATATCTCGTGTTGTAAATTTTGAATTTGAAACATGACAGAATTAATTGGCCTAATGTAACGATTTATTCACATCACGTAATAAAGTTTAGACAAAATGTCAAGATATTTTCGCATCACGTAATGTACTTTTGACATCAAGTTATAAAGTGTTGACATAATGAAAGGATGTGTTAACACCATGTATTATAGTGTTGATAAAATGTAAGGATATATTGATAGCATGTAATAAAATGTTGACATAATCTAAGGATATATTGATAGCATGTAATAAAATGTTGGCATAATGTAAGGATAGAATCGCGATATGTACTGCAGTGTTGATATAATGTAAGGATAGATTGATAGCATATAATAAAATGTTGACATAATGTAACGATATATTTGCCCCATGTATAACAGTGTCGAAATAATGTCATGATGTATTGACCTTCAGTTGTACAATGTTGGCATGAGGTAAGGATGATTTTACATCACAACGTAAAAAGTTGACATAATGTAAAGACACGTTAACTTCACCTAATGTGCTTTTGACATCACGTAATAAAGATTTGACCAAGTGTAAAGATATATTCACACCACGTAACGGTCTTTGACATCATGTAATGATAATTTGACATAATGTATCTATAGTTTTATGCTATAAGGCAGCGATGGCGTTCCATAGTTTGCATTACCTGCAACTCGAAACATACTTTATTTGAAAGAAGACCCGATCCGAAAACCCCCAAATCGAACCGAAAATTTTACCACCCGACCCGACCCAGAAAATTTTGGAACCGTGAGAGCCCTAATCTCAATAATTTACCAAATAAATCCTTAGCAACAACATTACAATCATCAACGATATCTTTTTAAAAAGTCATACGAGAAACATAATAACCAAAAGTACAGTTAACTATAATTATACATATTTATACACATGCGAAATCATTTGCTCCCAACAGGAAAACTGTAATGATCATCAAAGTATATATTCAAATATATGCATGTATCTATAATTATGTTTTCATAAACACAGGCAATTCTTAAATATTTTTAGATACAACATTTCTTAAAATAACATACATTGTATACAAAAAAAAAATCAAAAAGACTAGCTAGTATTGATTAGAGATTAACAAATCTTTATGAACAGATATAACATCTAGGTATATATCATATATATCCATTTAAGACAACAAACCTAGATTTTAGTTCAAGCACACATTGTCTTATTTTATTTTATTATCAATATGCTCTATTGCATACAATGGTGCTTGTTTCAACTGATAGATGCCAAGTGTAATCTGCCTCAGCCTGTCTTCTGAGAGCACTGGGAAATCATTTAGGATGCGAGATGAGCCATCTATCTCTGAAAAATGGTTCTCTTTTTCAATAATACCTCATTTTTACCATGGCTTCAACAAGGTTTCCCTGTCTACCCTTCTGCAACATAATAATACTTTTTTACTTAATGCAAAACTTTACCCGCGTGCTATGATGATATTCTACCAAAAACGATTAATACAATTTAACAAAACACTTAAATCCCCATCGTGTGTCATTAAAAAATATATGTGGTGGTGTAATGAGGTACATGTACCTTAAACATTTATTCATAGGTTGGAAAAAAGATTTTTGGGGTTTTTTTTCATAAATAATTTTCATTAAGAAAATAAGATTTCTTATTAATATTACTGGAGATAATGTATTAGATATTAATTTCATGCATTTATTCACACCAAATATTTTTTCTCTACAAACATATTTTCCACTTTCTCAGAAATACCAAACCAATCATATAAAATAATAATTTAAAAGCATTTGAAAAACGTAATCATATTTTAGAAATGATACTCTTACGAGTAACGATCCATAAGATCATTTTTCTGTAGCATTTCACCTTAATGCAATTATTCCAAACAAAGTTGCTGACCGCTTCCAGTCCTTTCATTACTTTGATTATGTAATGTCAACAAAGCTGGGGTTTCCCGTGTTCTTAAAATAGATTTCGACGGGTTGGAAGATGAATTTGGGTTTTCATCAGTACAATCGGGATTTAGCATTGAAAAATGTTTTAAAGATTAAAAATAAACAACTAGTACTTACAAAATTTAGAGCTACTACATGTGTAAGTAATATACTCTGTCCCAAGATATCCTGGATTCACATATTGCCTAATTACTCGATATTTATAAAAACCATGTTCTTTCAAAAGTATGAAAAAATTCCAAGATTTCTCAGTTGAAACGCCCCCTTTAGCTTATCAGGTTTCAATACACGGCTAAAAAATGTGATGTCTACGGGGATTTTGTATTGCAACAAGCCCGGTAGTCCGAAATATCTGACGTTTTCCTGGCTTTTTCAACGATTTTGATATTTTACATGCCAGGAAAACGTCAGAACCGGCGCCATTACGAAAACTGGAAATTCGCCGCCTCTAACTGGAGGCGGCATTCTCGGCTCGATTTTAATTATTTACGAGTTGAATCAAATGTTTCACTCCCAACTAATTAATAAAACGATGATTTTGCTGCTTAATAATATCGCTTTTATGGGTCCTTACATCCCATAAACAGGCTGTTGAACACATTCTATCGAACCGCTGAGATTGGTTGATATCGTGCATTTTTGAAATCTCGCGAGAAAATAGGTCAATAACACTATTGTTTATCAGTGTGATTATCAAAATGTGCAGTAAAATTATATTTTAAGCTGTATTATTGAGTTTAAATATATATCTATTTAAAATCGAGCCTAGAATGCCGCGGTGAATTTCCAGTTTTCGTAATGGCGCCGGTTCTGACGTTTTCCTGGCATGTAAAATATCAAAGTCGTTAAAAAAGCCAGGAAAACGTCAGATATTTCGGACTACAAGCCCGGATGATAATGTTGAAAAATTGCGCGAGGTATTCCGAGTGACTTCCGAATGGAGAAAATATGTCAACGTTCCCCATTATAAATCTCCGTAAGAAATCAGTTTTCGTTCTTGTGAATTTTTTCGAGTGAAAAATGATAATGTGTCGATGAAGATATCTTGGAAAATTTTCCCTTTCATCGATTTCAATTCTTTCACAGGTATGTATATTTTTAAATAAAAATCGCCCAAATGTGCTGCATAAATATCTTGGGACAGACTATACATGGCTTTTGTGCACAATTTCACTGTACTTCTACCGACGTGCTCAGGCAACAATCGTCTGTAAAACGAATGTTTTTGGTGTACACTGAATTTTCCCATGATCCAATAATGAAACACAATCTAGTATTAATACTTATGGATATTTTAAATAATATTTCTTCTAAATTAATGAATTTTAACTGTTTATAAGGATATCATAGGTAGTAATTTCAAGCAGACTGTATAGTAACGTCAAAGTTATACTATTGTGTTGTTTACATTAAAATTCATACTTTAAACACTGTTGAAGGAGAAAATCTAAATAGAATCATATTACAAAGTATCATTGTTGATAATTTTGTGAAAATACACATATTTAACTACATAAATAACTTACACTTACCAAACTATTGCAAGTCCAGCTTCACCGTCACAAAGTTTCTGTTTCCGGATAAAGTTACGCCGATCGATTCAGACTGATTATTATAATTTTTCACACGATTTTTTCCGAATTTTGGATATTTGAAATGAGCGACAAGGAATACCACGAAAAAAAATTAAACAAAGAAAGTACATATATATTGCTTATTACAGACGAAATATTGTTGTGGTATTTTTAGTCGCTAATATTTTTTAGAACGTAAGAAAGTTGAAAAATACTGATTTTCTGGACGTTTTCCAGAAATAGGCATGCATTTCGTCCATCTAATTTCAAATTAGCAACACATGTGAAAAAAATCAAACAAGTTTTATAGTTAGTACTTGTTATCAACTTTATAAAGAATATGTAATTTGTTTATGTGCGTGCACTTTATTTTGTAGAAAAATTGGGGGCATTACGTCAATATATGTCCTATCTAGTTCTTTACATATAGTCTGTCCCAATTTATTGCTTCCGTCACTTTTTGATGTTTTTTAATTAAAATAAACATACCTGTCAATGAAGTACAATTCAAATCGATAAAAGGGAACAAGTCCAATATTTCTTCATTGATACATTGTCTGTAATTTATCCCTGGAGAATTTCACATGAACAAAAACAAAAATCCTACGGAGATTCAAAATGGGAAATGTTTACATCTTTTCTCCATTCAGAAGTACTCGGGACACCTCGCACTTGATTTTGTTTACAATGCAAAATCCCCGTAGACTTTCTATTTTGGGTTGTGTATTGAAATCTGACAAGTTAGAGGGGGCGTTTCAAAGGGTAAATCTTAGGATTTTTTCATACTGTTTGATGAACATCGTTTGAATCCAGAGGTATTTATAAATATAGAATAATTTAAGAAAATGTGCGGCAAAAATAACTTGGGACAGAGTATAGTAAAATGAACGTTAATATGCCTTGGACCCCGCCCCCGGAAAATTTTTCTAGATCCGCGCATGCACTTTAGGCCTAACTATATATATAAAAGCTATAGTCATACCATTATTTAACAATATCATTATTTAACCATTTTATTTGAAATTACTGACTTTTGCATTATAGTTTGTCCAAAGATATTTATGCAGCACATTTGGACGATTTTTAATGAAAATACACATACCTGTGAAAGAAATGCAATTGAATTTGATGAAAGGGAAAATATCCAAGAAAACTTCATTCACAAGTTATCATTTTTCCTTCGTAAAAATTCGCAGTAACGAAAACAGTTTCTTACGGAGATTTATAATGGGGAATGTTGACATCTTTTCTCCATTCGTAAGTCACTCGGAATGCCTCGCACAATTTTTCAACGTTATCATCCGGGTACTTTCATCTCTTTTGTAATGCAAAATTCCCGTAAACTTTTAATTTTAAGCCGTGTATTGAAACCTGACAAGCTAGCGGGGGCGTTTCAAAGGGGGAAATCTTGGGATTTTTTTTCATATTGAATGAACATTAAATGAACCCAGAGGTATTTATAAATGTAAAATAATTTAAGAAAATATGCAGCAAAAATAACTTGGGACAGACTATAGTTTAATATTTAAGACAATTATTTTTATTACAAAAGATCAAAACACATGGCGTTAAATACGTTTCTTTTTAGTTTTTAATATGTGTAGATAATTTCCCATTGATGATTCACTCTGTGTATCAAGGGGACTAACTCGCAGAAAAGAAGTCAACATTTTTTTTAACTATACATGGAGGCATTACAGTATAAGTTGTATTTGATTTTTTCTTCTTCTTTTTTTTTTTTTTTTTTTTTTGTTAGTTTCGATGATGCTTTCTCGACAATTTTTACTCATCTGTGTCCTGTCTACAGTGGTACTGCATAAATGTAAGTGTCTGTGTTAATATATTTATTCATTGGAATAAAATTCATAGCTACATATCACATAATCGGTAATTAATATAAAACTTAAAACAGGTTTTAAAAAATAAGATTATCTAACTTTACAAACAGTTGCTGTACAAGCTTCAAGTTCTACTGAAAGTCCAACCGAGACAACTGCATCGTCATCTGATAGCTCAACCGCATCGTCTGACAGTTCCACCGCATCGTCTGACAGCTCAACCGCATCGTCTGACAGCTCAACCGCATCGTCTGACAGTTCGACCGCTTCATCTGACAGCGCATCTTCTAGTTCAACCGATGCTTCTTCAACTGCATCATCTGATGGTACAACGGCTGGAGGTGCAGCTACTACATCTGCTGGAAATTCGACCGAATCATCTCAGCAACTAGGTAGACTATGATACTACACGGAGAAGGCTTACATATGTATATATATAGGCAATGCCTGCTGCCTAGTCCAATTATGTGTTTGTGCATAATAAAATACCAGTATTATAAGTTCTTTAAAAGAAAACATGATAGAGACAGGTTAAGGTTCAATATTCCTCTTTTCAATCGTTTTTTTTTCCAATTGAGATGATATACTGTATTGTTTATTTGCCAAACTTCATATGTATTACAATGTATAAGCAATGGAAAATAACATACATGTATGTACTAGTAATTATACATATTACACTGAACTCTCTTTAAGTACAAGCACACAAGTCACTGTTAACATTATACAATATTCTAAAAAAAAATATTCGTACATAGGAGGAGAGACCCTATAAGTCAATAAATCGAATGGTAATGTAAATAATAATAATGATAATAATAATAATCTATTTTAAAATTAATTTAGTCAGACATTCCCGTTTTTTACCTGCCTCACGCAGATACATTGCGAGATGGCACAATTGTTTCCGATTATGGATAGAAAAAAGTTGAACTAACTTAAACATTGAAGGACAAGTCCAGTAATATTTCTTTAAATACAATACACGAAGACATTTATAAAGAGGATAGATAAGTATAAAATGGAATTCATTCTCGACTTTACCTAAATTACAATATTTGCAGATACGCACCAATCTGGCAGTTCCATTATAACGGCCTTGTTCTACCAAAAGCATATGCGATGACAGTCTATATTTTGTTAAAAGGACAACAAGATTTTCCGGAATATTTTTACGCATATAGAATTGTAAGGAAATATACTAGTATAGAACGATGTCACTATCCAAATAAATCGCATTTTAATTACCAGTCATTAACCCAAGAGAGTGATAATTAGGCGTTTCTCCCTAACATAGTATCTATTTTTATGCCTCCGTCGAAGAAGGTTGGGCATATTGCTTTGCTGCTGTCTGTCGGTCGATCGGTTGTTAAATCAACAGTTTCCGTTCATTTTAGTCGTAGAAGTTACACTTACTGAAATAAAATTTGGTAGATAGATTTATCATAATAATATCTAGATCAAGTTCGATTTTGAGTACGATCGAGAAATTTTTGACAGAGTAATGCCCCTCAGAATTAGAAAAAATCCAATTGTTTGCAGTTACTGTTCATTTTTCCCCAGAGGTCTCCAAAGGATGGGGGCATCAGTGTTTCACAAGCATCTCTTGTTTTTAATGTGAAAGCAAATTCTTGCAGCTAAGGATGAGGTCAATACATTTTTTTAGACCTCAACAAAAGGCTATAATTGTATATTATTATATGTAAATAATTGTATATTATTATATGTAAATAAGTCACAAAATAGTGATAGCGTGTATGTTTTTGGTCTTTTCAGACAGCAGTGGTTGTATATACTACATCAACGGAGGCCTGCTTCTCGCCTCTCTTGTTATGGCCAGATTTTGGATGAGCAACTGATGCAGTTTTCCTTAACTATAGCTGTTATAACTATGCAATGAAACAAATGAAAATGACCACTACAATATAGTGCGATGACTGTTTTAAATTGTTTTTACTGTAAATTCTATTGCCATAGCATCAAATATTTTTTTTCACATTTTCGCCCAAATAACGGCCGTCAGGTGAGCAGAAAATAGAAATAAAGAAAACCTGCGTCAGCTGGTTTGCTCATCTGACAAACTGTAATAAAGTGGCAATGTGGGGAAAAAATGTTAATTGCTTTATTACAATGCATTTCTGAATAAATTTAATTCTTTTTACTTGAAGTCTGTTGCAAATTACAAATTGTGGATGGAGCAAAAAACAGCAAAATAAGGATGTTCTACAACCGCTTTGATTACAGCACATAGCAACGGGAAGGTGACCGATTATCGATTTATCCAAGCTTTGAATGCATTCATATACATGTAATGTTTTTTGGGAATGGTATTCATGTACGGATAAATGGCAGAGCCCAAAGCATTCCTAGAAGCATATATTCTTCATGACAAGTGCTTTTTAATTTAGGAATAAGAAAAAAGTCACAGGGAGACAAGTCGGGTGAATAAGGAGGATAGGGCAAAACATGAAACTTTTCTTTTTCAAAAAATGATCTCCCAATCTGGGATTTATGTGCTGGGGCGTTGTCATGAAGAAGTCGAATGTTGCGAATTCTAGACTTAGGTCTCTTCCTTTCGTAATGTTTCTTAACTTTTTTCAGCACATTATTTTTGTATACATGTCCGGTGATTTATCAGCCTTTTGGAATAGCAACTTGAACTACACTTTTAAAGAAAAATGCGTATTATATACTTTATACAGGGAATTATTCGCCCTCGTTGTAAGCGGACGAATTAGGCTGGGCAAATTCCATTATTGCAAATAATATCTCTTTTAACATAATTGCATCTTGGCGAATTCAAGACGGGACGAAACCGTTTGCAAGTGTAGGAGGGCGAAAATAACATGGGACGGAAACAACCCTGTATAGAGCTAATACTTTCTTGGTACTTTGGCATCGTTTTGCCATAACAGGGCGTTTTGTCTTTTAGTCAACCACATCTTGTTATCCATTTTCCTCTGAAGTTCAAAATAATGTATCCATGTTTCATCACCTGTAGCAATTTCCGATAAACGCCGTCCATTGCCATTTTTGTAGATTTTAAGTAGTTTTCTACACATTTCAACCAGCAATCGTTTTTGTTTTTCTGTTAAAATATGAGGTATCCACCTTGCACTAACCTTTCGGATGAGAACCTAGTAAGTTGCAAAAACATGTGTTCGAACCCTTTGTATATTATATATACAATAAAATATGTTCAAACCAACCTTTGGGTTTGGGGGTGGGGTGGGGGGCAAGGTGTTTTTTCGAAATTTTGAATAATGTCCCCAATGAAATGCCTACTAAATTTTGCTATTTGTTTAATGATTAATCGACCATCATTTGTAATGATATCGATTATTTTTGCAAGTATTGCAACCGTTGAAGCCATACGAGGTGTTCCAGGACATTGTTTATCCTTAAGGTCTGTTTTGGCCATTTTTTTAATTTGCAGACCCACCTATAAACTTGTCTCAATGACATACACCTGTTTCCATACACATCACACAGTTCTTTAAAAATTTCTTTCGAGTCTTTACGTAGTCTGACACTTGCTTTTATGTAGCCTCTAATTTCAGCCTTATTGGATGATGACTTGCCAGTCATATTTTCATACAGTGTCTCGAGTAGAGGTTATATATCAGCTTCTCAAAGGAATATTCGATGATGAAACGAGGTCAGATAAACGGCTATAAATAGAATATGAACCAAATCATGCGTGAAAAGATATTCAAAGGTCAATTAAACCTTGTAATTTAATGAATCTGATTAGTGACATTATTTATTGAACATCCCTCGTACATCAAATCCTTCACTGAATTGCTTTTATCAATTAGTCATTTTCAACTCCATTCTGTGTTTTATCTTCTACACGTCTTGGCCTTTCACCCGTCTTCAACAGCTCTTTTAGAATGTTACGCTAGTAGTTTACTTTTCGATCTGTTGTATTTATTTCTTATCCACTTAATTACTAGCAGTAATTCAGTTTTAGAATATTTCATATATCTGACAAGAGAAAGAAACCGAGAACACGAATATTATATGCATAGGAGACTGTCGTGTCAATATGACGAAATGAATGAGATTCACATTTCTCTTGTAAATTATCCGTTACTGAAAAAGTAGTCAATATCAAAGACCACGCGAGGAAAACTGTCCTTGATCTGTGTGCGTTTTACTACCTAGATTGGTTTGAACTTATTTTATTGTAATATAATTACAATTGGATTGGTCACAAATTCTAAAACTTATGTACCTAGGTTGCTAAATCTTTTGTTCTGAACTGTTGTTAAAAGACATATTTCTAGAACATGGAATAAAACTGGTTAGATAAAAATTTGCATGACAATCGGCAAGAGTTAAGCATCCTTTCCAACGTTTCTAGAAAAAGTGCAATGTCTATAGAAATGTTTTGGTATTAGGTCTTTTTATACGTGCGGAACTAAACCAAAACTTTAAATAAGACATACATGTACAACTTTGCATCTAACTCTGAACCAAAAAGAGTTTATGATAGTTGGTTTCGTTAATCGGATTATCATCAAAATTTCTTTCAACATATTTTGAAATATTTTTATACTGTAAATATAATTTTGGTAATTATAATCTTAAAATCATATATGTGTTCTATTTTCATTTGCTAAGCAACGTCTACTCTAGCTTGAAGTATTCAAAATTGATATTCAAATGAAAAGAAGACATCAGAGTAATTATGGTTTTATTAATCGATATTATCTGAGATTATCAAACAATACACAACAACGCTATTGACAGCAAGATCCTCTTTACACCACTTATCAGCACGTTCTAGTGAAGAAAGACAAAGGGCACATGATTATTTATGTTATTGATCATTCATGTGTGTTGAGCATAAAAGATAACCATATCTCTTTCAACCTTCAGAAGTATCAGCTATCATATTCAACTAATTTTCGGGGCGACCTCTGGACAAGATTGTATATGTGGGAACTCTGGAATACGATCATTTAGATTATGGAAATTGATTTTTGATCGAGTTTCGGGTAGACCTTCGATAGTTTTGCGTTGCAGATTTCGACATTAACATATTTTAAAATGATTAAAAAATTAAAGAGGAAAGTTGGTCTTAATCGATGCTATTTTAAATTAAAATTGCTAAAAGATGCGTACAGTTGAAAAAGTTAAGATTTTTTTTTTCAAATGTAGCGACATAATCAAAAGCATTTCATTTTGTTTTGAAAAACTTTATAATGAGTCAATGTAGATACATTTAAACAATGAAATACTTCCTTTGGTTTAAATCCTGGTGTTTCCTAACGGTGTGTTTGCTGTGACGTGGGTATGGAAATGTACCTTACGCTAAGAGTTTTCATACACGTATATTTACATCCACCAAGTATGATTCCCTCTATTTCTTACGGAAATTGATTGTAATTCATAGCTCTGTAGAAACTGACAGGACTGAAATCTACCACCTCCGTAAATCGATTGGTCGAAACCTTCAGTAACCTAAGAAAAATCACGGACTGCACGAAATAATCATGATGATGACATGTCAGACTCAAATTCCCATAGGAGACGATTTGGCTGACGTACTGATGTACATTAACAGTAATTTAGTAAATTTTACTTACTTTTTCCAATTAATTTATTAATTTGTTTAAAGAAAGATGTAACTATAAACAATAAAATGCTTTATTTGATGATTCATGCGGGTTATGAAGGTAGCGATCATTGCAGAACAAAATTCTGCAATGTCGCCACCTTCATATCCCGCATGTGTCACCAAAGAAAGCATTTTATTGTTTAAGTGTACTACAAACAATAATGATTCAGAGAGAAAGTTAGTCTACCCACAGTTCGACTTTTGCCACACTGCAATATCAAAGTCATTTGCTGAGCACGTGTAATCTGAAAAAAATGTATTATTGTGTTAGGCTCAAGAAAATGATATATTCAGATTTATGATATATTTGTGACCCGCGTTCAAAAGCTCATATTGAAATGGAATCTTTATCTGAAATAAATCTGGTATTAATTTGATAATCTGAAAATTATTGGCCTGTGCCACAAAATAACCTTAAGCGATGCTAATAGGAAAATTTGTTGATACAAAAAGATCTGATATTTCAAAATCGTTTTTTTTTTTTTTTATTTCAACGCAATTTACCAAGTATTGATATTAGCATTCAGCTTAAAAAAATGAAATTTTCTTCCACATCAATCGAATGGTAAATTTTAATCAGGCTATTTGGTACATTGAGATGGGAAATCGAAAGACTATATCAATATTTCTATATAGCCTGATACCAAACAATAAAAGCTTCCCTATAAAATAGAGTAGCAATATTGCTTAAGAGATGCAGCCAATTAACAAACTTAATCAATACACGTGGTTAATCGATTTGAAATTGTTTATTTTACTTTCGGGAATATAGACCAATGAAAAGAACATTGATTAAGCTAAAGTAGGGGAAACTTTGATACACAAAGATTGGCAATTACCTCGTGTACACTAGAATCTACAGTCATATCTTTAACATACTATGGTACAATAGAACAATACTACTCAAATTTAAAATCTTCTCAAATTTGAAGCAACTTTAAAAAAAATGGATTTTTCTCTAAATCAAAATATTTTTTTTCAACGAACTTTTTACTTTTTTTTTTCTCCATATCGACATGAACACTGAAATGAATTAAGATTTATTAACGATTTTGAAAATAATGGCTTTATGATTAATTTTCGAAGCTCAATTAATGCTGTTTTAATTCACATATTTATTGTAAGATTGAATTAAAATCTTACCATTTTCCTATTTAAAACCCTCCAAATTTGAATGAAATAACTATCTTTTTAACGAATGAGGAATCATTCTTTTAGTATTATGAGGTGATCGAATACGGTCGAATGTGATCAAATCCAATAAAGCCGGAAGTGCTTTATGACAGATTTGATCACCTCATAATATTCAAAGAATGATTTCTTATTACTTATATTTATATAATTTTCAGTAATTGTAGGATTAAATATTAAAATAGTCATAGATGAAATGCATTGGAGTATACACATATACATTACAAATCGATTCGTAGTGTTATCACAGACAAAGACACCGGAAAATGCAAATATATATATTTTTAACTACAGATATCAACTGTTGTGAATATTATTATCAAAGGTTTGAAATGACACACTAAAGTCCTTTTGTTACATTTTTTTAAATTTCATTTCATTCAGACATTTATTTACCATTGGTACAGCTATTATTTGACAGATACACAGATATATGTCTCGAAAACAATTAAACAAAAATTAAGTTTTGCAAATCAAAACAGCAGTTATTTTTCCAAACCGTAACGATGAGAGACTTGTAGTGACACATTTTATATCTAATTCTACTCTGATACAGTTTCGATAAAAATTCTTTGATTGTTGCTTTCAAAACAAAAATAATGAAATATTAATATCAAAATCGACTTTAAACTTGCTAGATATCCATACCAACAAAATAGATATTTATGCCAATCTGTCAGGAAAAAAAATCAACTTGACTATAAACTCCAAATACTAGTATATCGTTATTAAAGCGCATTAACGTTACAACCGCCATCTTCTTGTTGTAAAATTCTAGAAAGTCGACAAAATTTCTTGACCAGTCAACAGAATTTTCTGACTAGATGACACAATTGTATAACAAGTCGTTAAATTTGGAACAAACCCCTCAACTGGAGATATATGTGAGTCCAGTGGTTACAGTATTGCTAAACTTGAAGTTTTGTAACAAGCTTGTTTTTTATATTTATTTGACAAGGTGTGACTTTAATGTTTTTCTGGTAGAGGAATACTTGTAATATTTCGTCTATTTATTTCTATGACGAGCTTTACATCCCACGAGGGCTCTTCATTTATAAACCGCTAATGGAGAGGATGTGGCTTTTCATTTGGATAAAATAAGAATGCCTTTAGACAAGGATGCTTTGTGCCAAGTTTAATGAAAATTGGTTTAGTAATGTAAAAGTTAAAATAGAGTGGCGCAGACGACAACGACAGACGCTGAGCAAAATTTGATCAGAAAAACTCACTTGAAACTGTAGCTCAGGTGAGCTAAAGCGGTAAAAACCATATCCAGAAATGAGTTCTTGATTAAGATTACAAAGAACACGAGGATATTTTGAATTAACGGCATTCCTTTCGATAATTGCTTAATTTTACAGTAAACTGTGTTGTATAAATGTCATTTCAGTTCATGTAATTTGCGAACTATTGATGGAAGTTATTGTTTGCAAAAGTCTCTGAAATCGATTTGAACATTTCGCTATTCAGGTATATCCAATAAGTTTATCCCAGCGAAATTCCAAACAACCTGCAGCATTGAAAATATTGATCACATGCTGCCGATCTGTTAGTTCTGTTTAGTTGAAGGAAGAAAGGGGCCTTGTAATGCTGGGATGTAGGATGGTTAATTTCCAAGGGGATCATGGTTTTTATGGATGGAATTTTTACCCTTTTGATGGTTGTACTAGTTTTAGGTATATACTAACATATTTTGAATCTTATTTTATTCTGAAAAATACATAGATATTATATAAAAATACATTTCTTTTCTGTTTTTAATCCGCTCTTTCATAAATTCTTAATTAATGTTGTTAAAGTTTTGTTTTTGAATTTATTGGGTTTTGATTTATTTGTTTTTTGTTAATTTATGGTATCAAAATTTAAAAGTTACATTCAAAAATTGTTTCTCAGCATTTAAAAAAAAAAATTATTTGTTTTCTATTCAGAATTGTAGATATCTGTTTCTCGTAATAGGCTATGCTAAATATAAAAGACGCACATACATGTAATTAAAATATTAAATGCAACATGTTAAATTAGAGGGAATTAATATTTATATTATATTATACATAGTATATATTGTACATAGCTGGTTCACAAAAAGTCTCATTTCTATTCTTAGAAATAAATAAGTAGAAAAGGAACAAGATATAAGCATGTAATGTTATCTTTCGATCTTATTTTCCGTTTAAATTTTTATTTTTAGCAGGTCTATCGGAACTTAAAGTAACTTGGACATAAAACTAATTGTTCCAATATGTGTTGCTCCCGTTATCAATTTATTCTGCAATTTCAAATTATAATATCAAACATAAAATTCCGTTGTTTTTACATTTTTAATGACAGCGATATAAATTTAATCTTTGTTTTCATAAGTGAGCAATATCCCATCTACACAAGAGATACGAAATTAGAGTGTACGCTGTCTAAATTTTGGTCTTACAAGTTTTTTCGTGAATAGATATTTATGGGGAATGGGGAGAGGGTGTCTGTTTGGCGAACAATATGAAGTTAGTAGAAATATTTAGATATTGTGTACATTTCAGTAATTGGTTTGACCTACATTTACTTTCTGAAATAATATCAAAACAAATACAGTAGCAAGCATTGATTTACGATACATTCGCATTCTAATAGGGCCTACAAAAAAAAAATTGTGTGTTTAGGGTAACACTGATGAAAAAAGTAGATAAGGTAGGTAGGGATTTTTTTTATTTTATCATATTTTTTTCTGCATGAATCCTAAGAATGTTTGTTAGTGTCATATTTAAAAACGGGGTTTTAATAGAAATAATATAAAAATCGCAATCGGATAAAAACAGACATCTAAAAATGGTAGGGTCGGGGCATTTTTGTAGGTTAGGTCGGGTTACCCTAAACACACAACTTTTATTTTAGGCCTAGCTTTAATTTGATTTCACTTACTAATAGCTGTCCTTATACATGTAATAACAAGTTCATTTCATTTTTGCTCATAACAATTTAGTAACAATCCTAGTTTGTAAATATATATGTCAGTGAAAAAGCAAAATTTTTTATATGTATATCGTTTTATTTTCGCTCACTCGCGTCAATATTTCAAATATGAAATAAAAATATTTCAAATAGAAAGAAACGGTTTTTGATGTATTCATTTTTGTATGTTTTATAAAAATACTCTATATTTAGTACTCTCTCTATTCTCTTTTTTTCATATTTAATTAGTAAAGATTTCTAATTTCTTATTTTGCAGCTATCCTAGAAGTCAAATGTACAGAATTTGAGTACATAGAGGTCAAAGTTCAAGAGAATGAAGCCGTTACAAACTGTGAAGCTAAAGGAAAGATGCTGGCCATCATTGATACACCGGAAAAATTCGACACTGTCTACAAACTATTGACCAACAATGGCAGGTATGAATTCATTACCATGAACAGGTTCAAACTGTCCCGAGTAATTTGAAACAGACCACACTTCTCCTGGTATACACATCTTTAGCTTTTTATAGGTCAAGGTAAGTAGGCTGGATGGTCAATATTTTACCAATGAGATATGCCTTAAACTTTTAAATATGATTCTCTTTTGCCAAAAACTATTACTTAAAAAAATTCCAAATATTTTAGGTTTGAAATTTGAACATTTTCCTATATCTTTGTACAGGGCTCTTCGTTTAAAGGAGGTAAACATAGCCTTGAAATGGCCACGACTATCCAGCCCTTTTAATGACTTAAATAAAAAAAAAAGACAATATTTGCGATTTCGCATATTGTAATACTTTTTTTTGTAGGGTTATGCCCTCCGCTCCTGTTTATATCGGAATGAAATACAATACAGAGAGAAAACAGCATGAGTGGCTGGACGGGACCCCTGTCACGTGGGTCAACTGGTATATCAACGAACCCTTCAGTGTGGAGACACGCCATTGCGTCAGACTTGATTTGGATTCGGACCTGAAATACCGCACCACTGACTGTTCCTATCAACATACCTACATATGTTCCTCAGAAGGAGGTTTGTATGGTTTGAAGACCATTGATGTAGATCAAATTAAAAAAAAAATTCTTTCAATTTTTTAAAAAGTGTATTAGCGATTGAAGCATTGCAGATACACCTTTTCAGGAAAAAGAATAAGTAAAAAGCAAAGTGATTAATGGATGGTCAACAAATAAACCATCAGATCTATATCATAATTTTAAATAGACGTGATTTTTTTTAGTCATAAACTATTATTATCAGGAAAAACTTCTAAAACTCTAGCTTTAAAATTTGAATATTTTCCTATATCTTTTATCTAAATGAGATAATATAATCTAAAAATGGCCCGACCATCCAGCCCTCTTTAAAAGCACAACATCCTTCTAAACAAAGAAATATTTTGAATTCAAGTCTATTCAGTGGTTGTAAATGCCAAACTAAATACAATTTTTTTTTCTAAGTTTCAGCAATAAATGTGTGATCCGTTCTAATTGCTCTAGCGGCAGTAAATTAAATGGAATGCGTGCGTCACTCATATTTTCGTATTCAATTTCAAATGTCATTCCGAACATTTTACCAAAATGTTCCTGTCACAGCGCGAAGGCATCGATTTATTCATCATATAAACTAATAAAAAATCAATAGCATTCAATGTTAAAAAAAACCGGTTTTAAAATTGAAATTTATTCAGTGCAGAAACCATTCTATAATAACAAAGTCTACTGCGTATCTTCGTTTGATCATAAAAATAAATCTACCTTCCCCGAAGTCGGATTATTATAGCTATTTTTGTTATCAGCTAAGGCTTGCTGAACATTGTATCAGATTTGACAAAATGGCTAACCGACTTAATCAAATTTCCTTGCTGTAATCCTTAGTTTGTAGCCCAATAACACGTGTACAATACAGGAAAGCTTTTCGCGTTTGCTCTTGGCTATATTTACGAAAGCTTGCCATTGCGGGAATTGGAAGAACTTGAAAATATGCTTTCGGCTATATGTTTTATTACTACAACATACATGTATGTATATTGAATGTTATAGGATAACATAACCTATTTTTGTTCCATAGAAAAAAAACCGATGACTAATGGAATTAATGATAAAATAAACGTTTTTAAAGTAGATTTTTGGTGCGACAAAGCAACTCGATACAAAATTAACCGATTTATTCAATGCTTAAAAAAATAGCCAGACTTTTGGTACTTTTAACCAAATCAGGGAATAAGATCGGAAGGTGTTTTTCAAGCTTCGATCCGAGGCCCCGTAATAATCTCAAACAAATGACGCAGACTGTCAATAGCAACTTTGATTAAGTTTTTTTCCCTCGAACTATTGATTTCGTCAATGAGAAAATTTTCTATTTCAACAGACAAAAAGATCTATATGCACGAGAAAAAAGCAAAACATTTGGTAGCATAAAACATTGATGAATTAAAATAAGTATTGATAGATTAGATAATTCTTTAATGGTTTTTTTCCTATTCGTTTTAGTTGTGAAAAATCACAATAATTTATATTGCTTAAGAAAAGTAGTTCAATTATGATTCAGATGCATTGTTAGTTTAGTTTCTCAAGTGAGGTTTTCAGTAAAAATTCATTACACTCATATATGTAATTATATGGAATTAAAATAGACAAAACAGTCTGAAAATGAAGCTTTGCGCTTTGCAATATTTATATTTGATACTAGTAATACCGGTCTCACGTTAAGTTTGAGTTTTGCCACACTGTCTAAATTTTGGATTGATTGACTGCTCGATCAATCGTGTATTGTTACGTTTCATTTTAATATTTTTTTTAATCTTCCATGGGTGATGGGGGGTGGGGTGTTTGCCACATGTTTGTCCAGACACTCATGCACTACCATTTATCACTGTTTATTTGGGGGTGGTGGGGGTATTGATCACTAGCCAGTATTACTCCTACAAGTAGGAGAACATCAAACGTCCAGATTCTAACTGATGGCGCCACGTCTGAATAAGTATTTCGTCATGAACCTGTAACACGCTATAATTCATATAATACCAAGAGTCTAGAGCTCACTGTACCATTGATGCCCCGATGTACGTCTAACTGACTCAGAAGTTGTAACAATGTTCACTTCCTAGGCCAAATTTTCTAGACCAAAGAACAATTGCAACCATTTTTTTATCGATTTTGCAGTTTGTCGCGATTTGATTGCCAATATCTCTCTCTCTCTCTCTCTCTCTCTCTCTCTCTCTCTCTCTCTCTCTCTCTCTCTGTTCATACCATGTATCAGTATGTTTATACAACTGACTTTTCCTGATTTTCGTAACGATTTTTGTATTGAATCAGAAACATTGTGAATGGGAGGGGAAAAAAGAGGATGGTGTAATCATATCTTTACACTGAAACTGAGAAAAAATATCAATAGCTTGTTCTGGTGTCCGAATATATACATTATTTTATCATCCTGATTTTTGAATAAAAGATTTCATTTAAAATTTTCATTCATTACAAAAGTTTACAATCTGCAGGTAACTTGCAGCATAAGTTGTCTTTACGCGGTTCTATTCCAATTTCCCGACACTATACAAATATACATGTAGAATAGATCCAATTAAAACATTTAACTTCTTTGATGTTGAATCAACATAACTTTTTTTTGGTTCTATTTGTTGACTTTTACCTTCATAAAGATTGTTGAAATGATTAAATCGACAATGCACAAACACGTTTTATGCCAAGTCATGGCAATTATTGTAAAGGCTGACAACTCATGGTTTTTATACAAATACTTTACCCATATATTCTTCGTACCTTGGATAAATAAAACTCATTTTACATAAAAGTCCGTTAACAATTTTATATTTTTAACTTTTTTAAAACTACATGGCCAATTGTTACCATTTTTGGTTTCAAGCTTCTCTAGGAAAAGAGGAATTTCTAAACTGTGAAATTTAAGACTTTACCACCTTCGGAGCCTCATGGGCGGGGCCAAATCTGCCCAAGAAAAACCCCCAACACACACGCACGCACACACTCATTCAAAATCTTCTTTTCTACAACCATATAGTTGAGACAAACTAAATGCATGATTATGTATTCATATAGACCTCTACCGAAATTGTAAAATGTGAAATTCAGGACCCCTGGGTCAGGGGTTCAGGCCCTTTGGCGGGGCCGGTATGTCCACATGGTGAAAATATATTAAATTTGACAAAATCTTCGTCTCTTTTCCCATACAAATGAATGTTTATGATGTCCTTGAATCCCTCTACATAAATTGTGAAATTTATGTCCTGTGGGTCAGGAGTTTAGGCCCTTGGGCGGGCCGATATGGCAATAAATATGTATTTAATCTTATTCATGACCCTTGGGTCAGGAGGTCAGGCCCTTTGGCGGGGCCGGTATGGCAACATGGTGAAAATATATTAAATTTGACAAAATCTCCGTCTCTTCCCCCATACATATATACATATATGTATATATATTTGAGAAAACATAAATGCAAGTTTATGATGTCCTTGAATCCCTCTATATAAATTGTGAAATTTATGTCCTGTGGGTCAGGGGCTCAGGCCCTTGGATAGGGCCAATATGGCCACACATGAAAATGTATAAAATTTTATAGTATTTTCTTGTGTACTTTCATAGTCATTTGAGGTCAACTAAATGCATCGTACTTATGTCCATAATATCCTCCTATTAATTTGTGAAATTCACTACCCATTGGGGAACATATAGTGAACATGCAACATTTTTTAGATCATTTCCAGGTAACTTATTGCTGTTGGTAAACTTCAAATAATATAAGCGAAAGTAACACCCAGAGGTGTCTCAGTTAGGGTTTAGACTAAAAAATGAAACTGAGTTCCTGACAGGTCTATATACGCTATGGTTCTCATGTGACCGACAAGGCCTGTGGGCTTCTTATTTACTAATATATTCACATAATTTAGTATTGTATGATAATTGAATTTTCTTACACTTTTAGGGGAAAGTTCAGTGGTTCCAACAGTAAGTAAAAATTTATTACTTTGGTCGCTCTTGCCATTGGCAAGAGAAAAAATGGAATGAATACGCATGCGTTTTTAGTAAACATTACTGGAGCATACAGACCCCTCTATGTTGTGACTTACTTTCTTATGGAAATTAACCAAAATATTCTTCTTTCACAATGTTGATGTCTAATAGGCTACAGCTACAACTACTTATAAGCATATTGGGGCATTTACAATTTTTACCTTATTAAAGTTTGCAGGCATATTTAAATGTATTATATGATAAAAAATTGTACAAACCGGTGATTAAATTTTTATTTCTATGTACTTTTATTAATACACCAAGATGCACTACTCTTTACATTAAATGCGTTTCTTTCGTATAGAACTCAAAAAAATCCTCAAACGATGTGATGATAGTTGGTTTATCGGTCGGGTTCGGTGTCTCAGCGGCCGTGATAGCGCTCTGTTGTCTGATGTGTTACTGCTGCTGCGGCTCACGTGACCAACCAAAGCGCCCTCTTATCCAGTATAAATGCCCGGCCAAGCCCCGGGCCATTGTTGGAAGCCTCTCCAGCAGCCGTATTGGGAAGCCTCCCGTGCATGCTGTTTATTACAGTAAGCAGTCGTCTGGACGCAACAGCAATAACACTTCTCGCACTGGAAGCAGTCGGATAGAAGACTATGATGACGAAGATGCAGCCATCATAGACTCAAACCACAGACGCATGTCTGTGTACAGCGGGGGCACAAGTGACTATCAGAGGAGCAGTGCTTCACCAAGGGACCCCAACGAGATATTACATTACATATAATTAACGTAGATTGTTTTATTTAATGTTGCATTTTCTTTATTGTCAACAACGACTTTATTGCTTGCAAATATGTATTTGTAATTACCTCCTATTTGCTAAAAAGTTTACAGACCAATGTTTAACCTGCATGCATCTTGTTTTAATAGTTATGAAAAAGGGGTAGGGGCTGATTCAGACGACAATGACGTAATACATCCGTTTGTTGGACACAACATTTGCTGTTCGTGTGTTAACTAAGTCGGTCTAATGTTTAAAAATTACTAATACCCTTTGTTATCATGAAAAAATGGTGCATTTTAAAATTGTTGCATTATCATTGTTGTTACTATTATAGTTTTATCATTATTATATGTTTAATCTCAATTGTTCATCCATTTTAATTTGAGACCTGTTAACTGGTTAACTAACGGATATTGATATTTCGACAGTAGTTTCAATGATCTTGATGTTCACGTTTGTGTTTTTTATTGGATTATATTTTAACAAATTAATTGAATAAAATTTTAAATCTGTATAATTACATTTTCCAGTGGCTTTGTCTGTGATAACACTACGAATCGATTTTGTAACGTATAGTCCAATATGTATATTCATCATGCAATAAAGACTATTTCAAATATTTAATTGCTCAAATGCTTAAACTTATATAGATATAAGTAATACGGAATCATTCTTTGAATGAGATGATCAAATACGCCGGGCGTATTCAAATCTATTATAAAGTTCTTCGGGTTTATTGGATTTGATCTCCCCGACCGTTTTTGATCTCCTCGTAATACCCAAAGAATGATTCTTTATCCTTAATTAAAGACTAATAATTAAGTAGTTCCGTTTTAATCTGGAATAGTTTGTCAATAATTGAAATGCCCGAAATCATAAAATGTTAACTCTATATTTTTGATTGCAATAAAAAAAAAAAAACAACCAGAAGTTTCGACTTTGCGAAATAACTGTAACACAATTGTTCATTGGCAATTGAGGCTGAACAATAGTCTAAATCTGAAATATCTTGACCTAAAGTGCAATTTTAACGTCTTGAAATAGGTGATACAATCTCTCCTTGACAGAAAATCGATAAATTAAAAAATCAAATTCACGTGTCTAGAATATTTTCGTGTAATCAAACAATTAAATCAGACATGACATTACCATGGAACCTTCCAATTACCAGCAAAACAGCGTGAATAGGGGTGAAAATGGTAGCCTCAGCATTGTGATGTGTATATCGTTCAACAATTCAATGTACTCGGTTTATTTTTGTTCATAAGACCGGACGTTTGTGATCGCTACATGTATTGATTGGTAGCACAATTCCGGAAATTTCGGGCAGCAACCAATGAAAATCACGGATTTAATTGATAGTAGATTTGAAAAAGATAAAGTAGTTTGAAAAAAAGCTTTTAGCTAGTACGTGTATGTGATCGAAATACTTTGTTAAACATCGATCGCTCGAGATTGTGAGAAAATCTAATACATGTAGGCAATATTTCTCTATTCAAACAAAATTTGCGACCGTTGGAGTTACTTTTGATAGTTGAATGCGATAACATAACTTCCACCAGAGACCTGAAGAATGTGACTCTCGAGCTGATGTGGAGAGCTCGAGGTGGTCTTAGAAATATGAAATAAAAGAAACTACAAGAACAACTAGAAAATAATAAAAGGAATTTTTAAAAAAATTCCAATATAAATTCAAAATTATTTTTCAGTTACATGTTGGGCTGCCTTACTTCGCGTACATGTACATATCGAACACGTGTGCTGATCATACAGTGTGCAAAACGTCTGCATCATATTATATTTACATTTTCCAAAGTGTCTTTTTCTGTGATAATACAACGAATCAAATTTGTTACTTACGTATATTAGTTCAATAATTTCAACAACTGGATATGATCTCGTTACGAGTCACGAGGAAATCTTCCGTCCGATTTTTTTGAATCGATACGATGCAATACCAGGCCTATGAAAATACAAATTAACACCCCCCCCCCCACCACCACCACCACCACCACACATACACTTTAAAATAATGTATAGGATCACCTATATCTTTTACAATGCTAAACATATTGTTGATGAATTGTCCGCATTGTCAAGATTTCCACTACGTAATTCCAAAATTATATTTTCATGTTATAAGCTATTTTTCTATTTGGATATATAGTTTCAATTTAAAATACATGTATATACTATGACTTCATCAAAGAGCATTCAATGGAATCTTGAACGATATTAAAAGAAAAATTCAAAATATTCTAATTCCAAAAATAGTCTGGTATCGCACCTTGGATTTTTTTTGGGCATGAAAAGGTTTAAATGTAAATAAAGAATAAATATTCTGTCAAGGAAAATTATCCAAAACCGAGGAAGTCGCGTGTGTCCTGAAAGCTGTTTTTGCTAAGTTGGATTTTTCCAAACCTGCATTTAATTACAAAAAAACCTACACCTCCTCCAGCATCAAAATAATCCAGATCAAGCCCTGTATCTGAAGCTAACTCTATTGACACATCCATAGTTATATTAACTGTTTAAGTCTGACTAGGTATGAACAGAATTTACTTCGTTTTATAACCAGCTCCAAGACCCTAACACAATTTGAGTTCTTCAAATCTTATACCTGCCTAAGCGTCTAGATAATCAAGATCACTCTCCGTATCTGAAGCTACCTCTGTGATTCATTTATACATGTAGTTAAATCAATCGTGCAAGTGTAAATAATCATTAGTAGCATTATTCATATAAAATATTGTGACATGCTTCAAAAGACTTAACCTACTTCAGAATCCCAAACATATGGCTCATATTCAGTATCCACGCCTGGAGTGCATCAGTATCACAAGATGCTTCATCTATTCAATTTTGATAAAAATCGAACTAATAAGAACTAAGATTTGTCAATCAAAGGGCACCCTGCTCACAAAATTAAACCAGCTCCAAAAAAATTAACCTCATCCAGCATCCGAAACCTATGGCTCAGAGTCAGCATTCACACATGTCAAGTGCATGGGTATGATCATAAGACGCACCAGCCATGCAAGTTTGATGAAGTAGGACCAATAATAACTAAGATATAGGTAGTTATCAAAGGGCACCTGCTCCAAAAACTTTTAACCTGCTCCAAAAACCTTAACCTCATCCAGCATCCGAAACCTATGGCTCAGATTCAGCATTTTAGCCTGTCAAGTGAATGAGTAGAATAAGAAACACCAGCCATGCAAGTTTGATGAAGTAAGGACTAGTTATAAGTAAGATATTATCATGAAAGGGCACCTGCTCCAAAAACTTTAACCAGCTCCAAAAACCATAGCCTCATTCAGCATCCGAAACCTTTGGCTTAGATTCAGCATTTTAGCCTGTCCAGTGCATGAGTATCATAAGAAACACATGCAAGTTTGATGAAGTAAGGACTAGTAATAAGTAAGATATTATCATGAAAGGGCACCTACTCCAAAAACTTTAACCAGCTCCAAAAACCTTAACCTCATCAATCATCCGAAACCTATGACTTCAATTCTGCATTTAAGCCTTTCAAGGGCATGAGTATCATAAGAAACATTAGCCATGCAAGTTTGATGAATTAAGGACAAGTAATACGTAAGACAATCATCATAGGGCACCTGCTCCAAAAACTTTGACCTCATCCATCATCCGAAACCTTTGGCGCAGATTCAGCATTCAAGTATGTCAAGGGCATGAGCATCATAATAAACACCAGTCATGCAAGTTTGATAATAAGTAGAATATAATCATCAAGGGCACCTACTCCAAAAACTTTAACCAGCTTCAAAAACATAAACCTTATCCAGCATCCGAAACATATGGCTCAGATTCAGCATTCAAGCCTGTCAGGGCCATGAGTATAATAAGAAACACTAGCCGTGCAAGTTTTATAAAGTAAGAACCAGCGATAAGTAAGATATAATCATGAAAGGGCACCTGCTCCAAAAACTTTAACCAGCTCCAAAAAACCTCACTATACATGAAAGTTTTGTGAAGTTAGAACCAGTAGTAATTTAGATATGGCTATCATAGGGCACCTGCTCTAAAAACCTTAACCTCCTCCAGCATCCAATATACATTGCCCAGATGCAGCATCCATGTCTTTTAAGTCCATAAGTATGTCTAGATGCAAGTTTGGTGAAGGTAGGACAAGTAATAACTTAGATACAGGGCCTGCACCAAAAACTTTAAACATGTCCGGACGCCGACGCCGGGGGTATAGCATTAGCTCCCCCTGACTTCGTCTCTTTATTTAAACATATGATATCACAGATTACAAAGCTCACCGAGACGAGGCATCCCCTTTATGAGGTATCACCTCTATGAGACCACCTTTATCATATTATATGCAAATCATAGTTAATGATCTTCGATATTGGATACTGTAGTGTGGTTTGACAAAATATTATATATCATATGAAATAAAATTGTATGATAATCATAAGTAAATTGAATACGGTTTTGTATGATACAATGTTATCAATACACTACTATAAAATACAATATTGCATCCTATGATACTATTTAGTATTGTGTCATATGATATAGCATATGATACAATATAATACTGTATCATGATACAATATGATATTGTATCATATGATATGTCATCATATCAAGATTTGATATTGTATCATTATATGATACGATATTGTATCGTGTTATATATTATTGTATTATTTCACATAATACAATATCATAACAAATTACATGATACAATATAGTATCATATGATCAATACCATATCACACGATACTTTACAATTTGGTAACATATGATATAACATTGTATGAAATAGAATGATATCGTATTATAATTTATGATATCGTATCATATGATATTGTATTATATGATATTGTATCATCCGAAAGCTATGGTCCAAATTTAGCATTCAAGCCTGTCAAGTGCATAAGTATCATAAAACACACCATCCATGCAAGTTTGGTGAAGGTAGGACCAAAGATTTGTCATCAAAGGACACCTGTTCAAAAACTTTAACCAGCTCCTAAAACCTTAACCTCATCCAGCATCCGAAACCTATGACTAAGATTCAGCATTCAAGCCTGTCAGGTGCATTAGTATCATAAGACGCACCATCCATGCAAGTTTGGTAAAGTTAGGACCAGTAGTAATTTAGAAATGGCTATCAAAGGGCACATTTTCCAAAACATTTAACCTGCGCCGAACACCTTAACCTCCTCCAGCATCTGAAATTCATGGCCCAGATTCAGCATCCAAGTCTTTCAAGTCCATAAGTATGTCCAGATGCACCATCCATGCAAGTTTGGTGAAGGTAGGACAAGTTATAACTTAGATACAGGACTTGCACCAAATACTTTAACCAGGTCCGGACGCCGACGCCGGGGGTATAGCATAAGCTCCACCCGACTTCGTCTCGGTGAGCTAAAAAGGATTTTCACTATCTAATTTTGTAAACAAACTTGTTGTCATTCCGTTTTCCTCATGCTGTTTCTCTCGATCACTTTTCCCGCGGTCATGCGCAGATTTACACTATCGTGAATCGTTTATAAATGGGCGTAAGAACAATTTTTTATATCTTCTTACATAAAATAATCATAATCTTCAATTAATATGATATTCAATTAATACCATTGAATAACCTTGCACATTCGTCACAGTGTTTTCTTTTATACAGATCATCACACTGAGAAAGTTTGGATCGGGTTCCAAAAACAGCGTTAAAAACGGCATATATCTTTAACTTTAAAGATAAAATCGTAAATCTTGGCACAATTAAGGAAGAAAAAAAATTCATCACTCAGAGCTTGTACCCGGATCGCCTGTGCACGAGTCCGCCACTCTAACCATTACGTCACGGGGACCTTTGCTTCAGGACTTTTAAGCCTAAATTCTAAAAAATGCGTTAATCGATTTTAAAACAAATTACATATTCTGCAATCATAAAAGTGTCTTTATCAACCTTTCCATCCGGTGACGATCGGAAGTAACGGCACACGTTCATATACACTGAACCAAAGTTCTAAGTGTTCACCAAGTATAATGTGTTAACATTATGATATAAACACATTTATTTGTCTTGCAGTTGGGGTGACTGATTTCCATTTAACTTTCAATTAGTTAAGACCGATGTATTAATCTTGACATCTAGATGCGCACCGAGACCTTGACTTCTGCTGAATATCCATCTTCGCTAGCCGAGGGTTTCTGATCCGCGCCGCTCTTTAACAACAGTTCTTTCGAGTCTTTACCTAGTCTGACATATGATTTTATGTAGCCTCTAATTTCAGCCTTATTAGATGATGACTTACCAGTCATATTTTCATAGTGTCTCGAGTAGGAGTTATATATCAGTTTCTCAAAGGAGTATTCAATAATGAAACGTGGTCAGATAAACGGTCATAAATAGAATATGAACCAAATCATGCGTGAAAAGAAATTCAAAGGTCGATTGAACACTGTATTTTAAGGAATCTGATTAGTGACATTATTTATTGAATGCTCCTCGTATAGAAGTTGTGAAGCGATAAGCATAACGATAGCAGTCGAGGACTAATGTGGCAATAGTCAGAGATGAAAAATGAATAATAGTAATTAATTTATTGTTTATGAATTCATGTCAGCTTTAACTTCATGCCCAGTCATATTTATCTCTCAAGGTTTTTGGTGTAGCCAAATCAATATTCAAGTAAAATCTGTACCTTTGGCATGTCCATGGCTCTCACATTACTGTTACGCATGACTTAAAGGACAGCAAATGTCAATGAAAAAGAATTAAAATTTCAAAATGTTTTAGCATTAATTTCTGAAGGCTTTAATTGGTTGTTATCAATTATTTAACAAATGATATATGTAACAAGAATAAAAACAACTCACAATCAACAATACAAATCAGACAATACTTTCTGAGCTATACAATATTGAAAACATTTGTAATTGCCAGTGCGATTTTTGATAATTAACAAACGCAAATTATTCAAGCAAACCACTAGTAACATTTAAATAATATCATATAATTCATTCATTACTTCTTGTGCATGCATGTAAATCTGATTGACAAAATAAAATATTTTTTTCTAAATAATAATATTAATTACACTACATGTATACATGTAACTGTAGATGAAGTACTGTAGACCAACATTTTAATTTGCATGTAATAGACTTTCTTCAAATTTGCCAGAACTTCATAGTCTCCAATATTTCAAATTGATTTAGATTATGTACATGTGCTCAGTTAGAAACAATAGTCACCGTGAACAAGCTTATCACTAGGAAATTGCTATATAATGTTTTTGCATAAAAAAGTTGGTTTAAAGTACTGAGAAATATTCAACATTTACATTAAAATTATCTGTAATCACAACTCAAACAGAACTATCACTGACTTATGTACATCATCTGGAAACCATCAAAAAGAAAGTTTGGGGTGTATTTGATAGCTACTTTAACAGTTAACTGTTAAATCTAGTTCAATTCAACAACAATTTTCAACATTTGATTAACATTGCTCTTGTTGATATTTTTGTAAACATAGCATGATTCAAAAGCACTGGATATCTGTAGTTTCATACATCATGTAATTAAATCTCAATCAGCTTGAACCTTGATGATCTACACATAAGCTGTATCCTTGCCTTGTCTAGAGGCTTAAATCCTGCCAAAAGGCTGTTCACTCCCCATGCACATCAAAGCTTGCTTGTAGCAGGCTGTTCCTTCATCAGTGTGAACTCCCCATTGAATGCTTCTTGTATCACATCATCCAATGTATGGGCCAAGACTACAGTAAGCTCTTGCTGTAATTGTAAATTTTAAAAAATCAAAATTATTGTTCATGAATAAATTCATCATTCAGGAATATAAAAGTTTTATGTGAATACCCCCCCCCCCCCCCCCCCAAAGACCAGCACATGATCATACACACTCCTCAGAGAAAAAAATTATCATGCAATCATGCATCAATTATTAGATTTGTCAAATAATTGTTATTCTGTCTGCTGCCAGCTTAAGTTATATTGCTTCAATTTAGTCCTTTGATAAAAAAAAAAACATCATGTGATGAATGATTATTGTTAACAAATTGTTCCATGTATATATATTCCATTTCTAATAAACTTCTCTGAAATTTTTGCGCCAGCTGTTTGTATACCAAGTTGAAGTTGACATAACTATTTGACGTCATACTCAGAGATCGGAGTTGAACGACGCATATCGAACTCTACGTCATAATACTCGATGATTAACAGAAGGTGAGTGATATAACATCAGAAGATTGCTGGAGAGGGGTGTGATATATAGAGGATATCTATATTGTGTGATTTTATATTTGCTTTATCCAACGAGTTGAAATGGTGTATATATTCGAGAGGCTTGCCGAGCGAATATAACCATTTCAACTCGTTGGATAAAGCAAATATAAAATCACACAATTATAGATGTTCTATTTATCTCATACAATTTGATTTATATTATGAAGCTTTTGAGACAGCCCCTTATATGACCCGAATTGATTTTTTTTTTCAAAGATTAAACGATGATGCAACGTTGTGTTATGCGGTTATTGTGACCTTGCGCAATACAAATGAGTACGTCATTTCGGAGATAAATATAACTGTTTTAATGTAAAGTTTCACTGAAATAAACCTTGAAATAATTTTTTATCTCTAAATAATTTTTCTTAGAGCTTAATCACTTAATTAAATGGAAATACTGATCAGAAGACTTGAATAATCAAGTTTGTTGACATACACTAAGTTGTGAATGCTCGTTAGTTTGAATTGACTCGAACGAGGAACAGTTGTTGATGTTTTATAAAACGAACACTAGCCTAATGATTCTAAGTTGAAAATATTGAATAAGGATGCATACTGCTGGTGAAATAAAAGTCTTGGGGGATATTATTTCGGTAAGTCGTCAGAATGAACTCCTTGATAGCTAGCGCGATTTGCAGTTTTATAAACTTCACAGTTATGTGTTTTCCTTCATATTTGTAATTTAAATCTTCGACAAAATCCATTTTAAATCAATTTTTGGAAGTAGATATAGCTAAATGGAAAATACTAGCAAGTCTTCGAAAATAGGTCACTGAAGCGTTGAAGTGAGGGGCTGTGTCAAAAATAGTTCGGACCGGAAGTATTTGATAAAGCATCACCCGTTTGATAAAGCAAAGGTTTATCACATGGGTAGTATACACCACACGTATGAGATAAAAATCTTATATCACACCCTTAGAGTTTATATCACAGGGGTAGGCAAATTTTCTGTTTATATCGCACAGGGCGGAAAAGGGTATATTTTCTATAAGTATACAATATAATGGGTTATCTACCCTAATATTGTTGGGGATTTCGAGCAGGTCCTTTTCATTTCTGTACGGCATTATGATTCTTCTGATCCCTGCCCTGTGAGCTGCTAATACTTTCTCCTTGATCCCACCAACCTACATTGAAACAAACAAATGAACATAAATATCACCCTTGGATAACCAAGTATATTTATCTTGTAGTAAAATAATGCATCGTTTGTGCAATGTTTAGAAACTGAAATGATAAAATGTAAATTTTAACCACAGGCAAAGTAAACTAAGCATGGGAACTGTAAAGAAATTGCTTCTGAACAAAGATATTTCATGCACCAAGTTGCTATGAATTGATCACTAAAGAATTCATTGTAGAAAGAGTTCGATTTATTGCATAAATTGAATTAATTTGTAATTGTATTTTTTCAAATTAAACACAGTCCTATAGATTTTGCTGAGTAAAAGTTTCCTGACACTATATCAATGTAACTTTTGCAATTCTTGGAAAGTAAATGTCTAAAATGTTATATGTATGATTAAAAGAGGTTTAGTAAATTACAATGGATGTCCATCATCTCAACAATAAAGAACCACAATACATCTCAGTAAAAATTTTGAAATTGGTGCTATTTTTCTTCTTGAAAGTCACACATGAAAGAAAATTCTATTAGGGCAGAGGCTTATAGTACCTAGCCTATTTTATTTATTTTATTTGGCTTTTTATATTACAAGACAGATATGAATAAAACAATTTTCATTCTATCCATGCATGTAGATCCTGTAAATAACTGTGACAGTCATTCTCACATGTCAGGAGGGCAAAATTAACAAGAGAAATGCTGTCAATGTGACAGCAAACCAGGTTTTCTTTTGAATTAATAGTATCCATAATCAATTTGTCAACCCTGAATTTATAAACACTATCTATCTAGAGAAATAGGGTACTCTATGTGCAATATTTTGCCAAAAAATAACTAAGTTCCAAAGATTAAGGTGTTTTTTCCCCCATAAATTATTAAAAATCAGAGTCCAAGAAATATGCACATCTTTGATATATGTACAATTGATCTGCAAAACATCAACCTCATATCTTGAAAACTGTAGGAGGAGTTATCCGTACAATAGAGGTACCCAATATGCAAAATTATGCCAACAAATGACAAAGTTCTACAGCTGGTATTATTTTTTTTTTTATAAATTATCAAAATTCAATATCCAAATAATATGCACATCTCTGATATATGTACAATTGATCTCCAAAACAGCAACTTCCTATCTTGAAATCTACAGGAGGAGTTATCCATATAATAGGGGTACCCTTTTGGCAGCCGCCCACCTGCCCGCCATTTGCACCATTTCAATAACCGGATTCTTCTTTTTGAAAACCCGGTTAAAAATTGATTTGTTTGATGTACTCCAACTGACTCAACAAAATAGCCTCAACTCAATAATTTCTGTCAGCATTTTGAATTTGAATATTTTTTTTAATTGATTGTCCATGTCATATTAAAAACACATTTAGATTATGTTTTGAATCAATAACTTTGAATGAATTTGTTTAGCTTTCTCAGTATAGGAAAATAAAATAGTTTGATTATCAGATTATGTGCAGGAAAAATAAAAGAGCTACCTTCCTACCCACGTTGAAAAATTCGGCTCGGAGTACATCAAACATATAAATTAATGCTGGCACATTGCCTGAACACCAATCAATTAGAACAACAGAATGCTACATGCACTTATTATATAAATATTACTTGATTACATACTGGAAGAACTAGTCCTCTGAGAGTAATCTCCCCTGTCATGGCCACATCTGACCTGACACACTTTTTACTAAACAACGACACCAACACGGTTGCTATGGTAACTCCAGCAGATGGACCGTCTTTTCCAACTGCTCCAGCAGGGAAGTGAATGTGGATATCTTTCTTCTCCAATAATTTCTTTTCCTTCTCAATGCCAAGCTGATATTGAAATGAATACAGTGTAAAAACGTTAGTTTTAGAAATTGACATTCTAAATATCAACAACACATTCAATCAATAAGTCCTTCATGAGTCCTATGATTTAAACATACAGATGGTATATAGTGCTTTGCACTGCTGATGAGTGACAATACATGTGCATGTAATGCAATTACTGGTACATGTACTACATGTACAATGTAACCATAGTACATTTAGGAGGTCATGAAAGTTCAGTGTGCTTTGAATTGATTTCTATCAATGAATGGAAAAACAACTTCTGAGTTAAACACTCACCCTTTTGGCATGGGATCTGACCCAGTTCATGGCAAGCTCTGCTGACTCCTTCATCACATCCCCGAGTTGTCCAGTCAAGGTGACCTTGCCCTCTCCGTCCATCTGTGTGGCCTCTACAAACAAAATCTCCCCACCCATAGGGGTCCATGCCAACCCCACAGCTACACCTGGCTGCCCAAGTCTCTGGGAAACTTCACTCTCATATGCAGGGGGCTTTAAAAACATAATAGATGAACATTCAAAATCAGTTCATGTATATGTATACACATACTACAACTGTCATGAGGACAAAGTGATAGAATAAACAGTATTATCAATAGATTAGGCCAAATAATAAAAGTTGAAACTTTGGAGAAAATCTAGAAACATTTTGCTAACTGTAAGAAAGTTGCTTGTCATCTTACCCCAAGAATATCTTCCAAAGCTGTTTCATCGATCACTATAGGCATTTCTGGAGGATGAGCCAAGGTGGAAACATCTTGTGATAAAGTGGCAGGCAGGTTGGTGTTGGTGACCTGCTTTTTGTCTCCACTGACATCCATCTTCTCGTGTTTGGCTTTGGAGGCATGTTCTGCCACCCTTACTGCCACCGCTCGACACACGCCCCCAATCCTGCGCTCCAGGGTCCTGACCCCAGCCTCCCGTGTGTACTTGGCAACTATAAATAAAGTCAAAGTAAACTCTATGGGACCAAGAAAAATCTTTAAGATATCCTAGGATTTCAGATACCACCGTAGCCTCCTGTGTGTATTTAGCAACTATTAATACAGTCAAACATTCTTAACTTTTAGCTCCATGTAACTGAGAAAATTCTTTGAGAAAACAACGTAAATATCTGGAAAGAATAAGTTGTTCGGAGGGTTCAACTTCACTATAGACATATCCATGTTATTCAAGATATCAGTGTTCAAGACACTCAAGTTTAACTGAAGTGATCAACACCTGTATATGCTTAACTTACACCAACCAACAGGAATTAAAAATAAATAGCGATAGCAAAGTAATGCACATTGTTTTTTTTCTGGATTTTCTTTTGTTCTATTATTGATTTACTGATCTAAAACAATGTTTACCAATGACTTTAAGTGTGTCTTCAGGTATCTGTATTTGCTCTGGGGTAAGCCCGTTTTCTGTAATCTGTTTAGGAAGTAGGTGTCTCATTGCTATGGTAACTTTCTCTTCCTGTGTATAGCCTGGTATCTGAATGATTTCCATCCTATCCAACAATGCAGGAGGAATGGTAGCCATATTGTTGGCTGTTGCTATGAACAACACTTGTGATAGGTCAAAGGGCACATTTAGATAGCTGAGTAGGGTCAAGGTCACAGCTTTTGTTTAATTATACAACTAATATTTTTTAAGAATAAATAAGGTCATGGTTGAAACATGTTACTCTCAATGAAAAATAGTTTAAGCAACCATCAACAATTGAATGCATGTAAATTCTAGGGAATTATGTTAGCAATATTTTTTTTCTTTAATAAACTTGCTTCCTCTCAATTTCATATACCATAAATACTGAGAGAGATGATGAATGCAAACTTCCTATATGCAATAGCAAAAAAACTGTATATCTTAAAAAGGACTGGAACTATGATTTAAAAGTTTAAAATGTACATACACTAGAAAAAAGATTTTGTGCAACTCTTGCACCTGATAGGGTATAAAAACAAATGAAGTACTGTAAACTAACTTTCATTCTTAACTACTTTATCTCACAATTTGGTGAGATAAACTGGTTAACAGTGACTAATTTTCAACATCCGTGTTATTATTACAACCATCAGATAAAAAATTGTGCACAGCATGAAATATTCGCAACAATGAAGCTCTTGCGAAACCTTTCAAAAATTTCTCGCACTCAAAGAAAACTTGGTTTACAGTAAATCGAGATGTATTCCATTTCCCATCTGCATAAAAGCATGTTGAGAGTGCACATAAATCTTCATTTTAAAAAATCCTACAGAGTACCTGACAGTTACGTTAACTAATGGATTAAATGATAAAGGATACTGGTCAGTGAAAGTATTGTTCTGCTCAGGGTCCAAAACTTCTAGCAGGGCAGCTGCCGGGTCCCCATGAAGAGACTTACCCTACAATAAATCTTCAATTTATTTTCTGTCCTTGACCTAATTACTTCAATGCACATCCCTAATATTAAAGTTAAATTTCAACATCTCATTCCCCATTAGAGCTATTTTAACAAGAGATTGGACTTTAGGCAGTATGTGACAAACTCTGATTTGATGAAGGCAGGATCTTCTCTTTTTTAACTGTCCAGTCATTGGCTAATAGATATGAATACATTGAACGCAATGACACCTGCCCGACTTAATGCAGGGTTGTATGTTTCAGTTGACACAACAGAGCAGTTCTTTGGGAAAATCTTTCTGATTTTGACAGTATATGAATATTTATGAGCTTCTCTTAATATAATCAGAAGAAAGAAGGTCAATATTTGACAGCTTGTTTTGATGAGCCAACTAGATAGTAAAATCCCACCAAATGTCCAAGCTCTTGTTAAAACGGCAGATCCATAAAAGGCCTAAAAAAAAAATTGTGTGTTTAGGGTAACCCTACCTAGCCTACAAAAATGCCCCGATCCTACCATTTTTAGATGTCTTTTTTCATCTGACTATGATTTTCATATTATTTCCATTAAAAACCCTTTTTTAAATATGAAACAAACAGACATTCTTAGGATTTTATATTTGTATTTGTGCCCTCATGCCAAAAAAAAAATATGATAAAATAAAAAAAAAAAATCCCTACCTACCTAACCTAATTTTTTCATCAGTGCTACCCTAAACACAGAATTTTTTCTCTTAGGCCTAACAGCATGCATACAATGTATAACAACCATGGGGAGTTGATGTAACATTTCTATATTCCTGTTATGGTGGATTCTTACGTTACAGTTTAAATATTCTTTTGGTTAGCAATAAAAATATATTACAATTTAAAGGATATATACTTTGTATGCATAATCTAAATGTCTGATAATGTACTTTACATGTTTGATTTAAGTTAATTCTATACCTGAGCAATATCTCTTACAAACAAACTAGAAGAAAAAGGTTTTTTTTTTACCAGTTTATCAACTTCATCAAGGAGGAAGACAGGATTGTTGACTCCAACTAATCGAAGACCCTGTATTATCCTTCCTGGCATGGAACCAATATATGTCCTCCTGTGTCCTCTGATATCTGATTGGTCGCATACTCCTCCAAGAGCAATCCTGTTGAAAATAAATTTTATGCACTTCTACAAAACTTCAAAACTTTATATCTTTCTTAATTACGAGAAAATGATTTCATAATGAATTATCAGACCTGTGGAATTCTCTGCCAAGTGTCTGAGCAATGGATTTCCCAACACTGGTTTTCCCCACCCCTGGGGGTCCTACAAAGCACAGAATGGGGCCCTTCAAGGAATTCTTCAGCTGCCTAACAGCCAGGTACTCAATCACTCTCTTTTTCAGTTTATCCAGTCCGTAATGATCGGTGTCCAAATCTTTCCTGTAAAGAGGGACAATTGTTGACAAATTTATGCAAACAAAGTTCAATAACTCTATTTAATTTGTACCAAAGACCTGGCTGGGTGGTATTCACTACATTAATTTAAATAGTTGCAGTGTCATAGTTCATAGGTCTCAAAATACCTGTAATTGCTCAATGAATCAAATGATTTGAGCAGCTGAATATTTATATATTTTAAAACATTACTGGTACTTGTTAAAAAATATTAAGTTACTATGTATAGATTGCTAAGTAACTTTAAGTATATGCATGCCCTACATACCTGGCTTGTAAAACATCCAAGGCATCCTTGCTGTTTTTGGACCATGGTAGTTCCACCATTAACTCCAAGTAATTTCTTGAATTAAAAGAAAAATCGTTTTAATTTCATCTGTTTTCATTATTGTGAGGTCATTAACATCGAATTTAAAGAGAATGACCTTGAAGACATTTATTACCACCATCTTCGACCAGATAGAGGGATCTATACTGGTATGTAGAATGAATTGGTCATATACATGTATAGCATTAAGGAAGTGATTTCAAGGATTGACCAATAAGGCCGGATTTAGGAGAGATATATAAAATCAAAAGAAAATTATAAAAATAAAGTACCTTATTAGGGCATGCTCTGGCATTTGTTGGGGCATCTTTTTCAACCTTTTCAGTTCCTTCATGGCTGCTTTGTAAGCATGGTCTGGCATATTGGCAGCCCTGTGTGATATCAATTCAAATATCATTATCAGAGTGTACATGGACATCACTGCTAATAATCAATTAAATCTCTGAAGCAAAGTGAAGGATGGCCTTATGTCATAAAATTTATAAGAAAGAGTTTGATGCGCTGTTAATTAGAAAACCTTAGATAATACAAAAGCATATACTGTAGATTCCTAATAAAATGCAAGGAATTAATATCCACATAAAATCGCAAGAATCACATCTTAACCTTAAACAATAATTCATATGTGTAATTTTATTAGATTCAAAACCCAAAATTATTTCAATTATACAGAATGGAACAGAGATTAGTTTTTTTCTCATGTTGTTTACCAGTATATGATTTAATTTACTTATTCAATCAAAATTGTTTGTCACTAGCATTTTGCTATAGACCTAATTTAAAAATGTCCATGCTATGACATAAGGAGGCTCAGTGGTCAGCAAATGAACCATAAGATCTACCTTGAAATTATTGAATAAAATTTTCTGAGCTATAAACTGTCAAAAAAAAAATATCTTCCTACATCTTTATTATATACAGAGCTCTTTGTCTCAAGGAGATAAGTACAGTCTAAAAATGTCCACAAATATCCAGTTTTATTTACTTGATTTTCTGCTCCAAGTCGACGGAATCATCACCCTCCCCATCGTCTTCATCGTCCAACTCTGTGTTTATACTTCTGAATGTTCTTCGCATTTTACTTGGCCGTGTGTCACCCTCCTTGCGAGTAACAATCTCAAATCTATCTTTCTTGGCCTTTTGTAACAAACGGAGTCCCTAAACAAAAGCAAAAAAATTATATAGAGATAATCATAATTTAAACAGAGAACTTTTTTGTAAATAATACAGTGTTTTATAGTAATCATATTTTTTTAAAAGAAGAATAACAATGATTGAATAAAAACCAATATGTGGTATTTACAGCAAAATATTCAAGTGAATATTCATATCCAATTAATTATAATCACCAGTACTAAATGCTTTGATTTCTTACTTCAATTTGCCTCATCAAAAGTGGGAGAGCTTTTTTGAATCTCTCTGTCAAATCTACAGCATCCAGCACCTGAATTTTCTCAGAATAAGAAGCTTTCACAATGGCTGCACAAATGTCTGGCAAGTGCTGGCTTGGTAAACTCTCCAACATTTTCTAAAACATCAAAGACTATGAAAATAAATGGCCTAATACTCTGCATTTCCACAGAATTCTGTACAAATAAAAACTGAATGACAATAAATCCATTGCAATGAATCTAAATCAAACTTTTTTATCTTCATAAAGTTTCAGGAACATTCACTTTAAACTACCAGTATTAAACAACAGCTTATCAAAACTTGATATACATGATCAGGGGTAGCAATAAGCAGCCACCATTTAAATGCCTACTACTATGAGGTAAGGTAAAATTAAAAATAAGATTCAAGAGGAGTTGAAAATGGGGCATGTTGTCTGAAAGTTAAGAATGCTTGTAATGTATTTTTCATAATTTATACCTTGAGTTTAGCTACCACAGGAATTGAAATGTCCAACATATCTACAAGTTTGGCTGCTTGCTCTCTGAAATTTTCTGCCAAAGCATCAAGTTCAGCACTCTCATTATCTCCTTTTAAAGTATCACCTAAATACGTCAAAGTCAATGTTAATTAAAACATTACTCCAGAAAATCAAGTCAAAATGAATCACAAACAGTATCTAGATAAATAGAGATAAATTTGTACCAATATCTTCAGGAAGTTTATCCAGCTGTGTAACTGTGGCCACTGGAAACGGAGTTTCCTGTAGAAGTTCCTGCAGTTTGAATCGACACAGCCCTGTCACTAACAAGGTATATGCGGGCTTAGGCCAGTTAGTCCCTGTAACCTGCACCACCACTGCAGCTGTCCCAATAGAATGTAGCGCTGACAGATCTTCTCCCTGTGAA